>CM053996.1:3813242-4409674 GCA_028641955.1 Protonibea diacanthus
TAATATATATATAATATATATTTTTTGTAGCGTCTGACAGTCTACAATTGCAGAATATACTACTTGCAGTCATTTTTCTGCTGAGAACAGTTTGAAGAGTATTGGTTAACACATGCAAAGACTATGAAGGACCAAAATACTTTAATCCATTTATTCCCAAATTAGGCATGCAAAGTCTACGGTTGTCCTTTTTGTTTTTAGCAAATGTGTCAACATATGGATATGTGGATGTGTGTAGATGGTGTTGCAGAACACTGTGACATCACTGAGCTAACAGCAGCTACAGTTCACTTATTTTACTGTCCAAACATAAGACAAGACATGTCCCAGAGTTGACATCAGAGATAAAACAGGAAACATTTTCTCCAAAAAATGTGATCCAGTTTCACCTTACTTCTCGTGGGTGATGGAGCACAGAGTTACATAGTGTGAGAACAGACGTATGGGCTGCAGAGTGGACATGAGACACCATTCACTTGATAACACGAGTGTAGCAAAATTATTTAAAATCTGTTATTTAATGGAAGAAAAGTGACACATTGTTGCATCAAGTTTGTCTTCAAACATTTGAGAGTGCACTTTTGAGAATTGGGTTTGACTCCGGCCAGGTGGGAAATTCATTAGTACATTTTGAAAAATTGCTGTGTAGGCGGCAATGGTCTATACCTTTTTCAAGAGATCCAGCTGGACTCATTAGATCCCTACCTGCAATCATGTCTTTATTTGGGGAGTAGCCGAAATGGGCTTATGAAGCCATTTCATCTGGCCAGTGGGTATAATAAAATCATACGGAAAGTTTAGCTGCTGTTGGTCTGTCAGGTCCATACAGAGTAGGAGCAGAATGAGACAGAACAGTTTAACTGTTGTTTAATTTGTGCACATACATTGTTGTGAGACTACAAGTACAAATTGTGATAGTTTTACCTGTACAACAATACCTCTGATACATTTTAAGCTTCATAAGAATAGAAAACATGAAAAGCCTGTAAAACATGCTGCACATAGAGCCTTTGCATTATTCACATTCAGACATCAAATACATTGTATTTATACACACATTTCAATCCAGACGTTGTGTCATATGGATATTTATAACTGGCCTGAAATAGTAAGATGATATATTTATTTTACATGGTAAATAAAACTGTGAAAATGCTTGACTCTCCTGTTGCATTTATATGAGATTATTATTATTATATTCATTATAAGCCTGACATTGTATGTAAGTCACTGGATATTGTAAATGTGGAGCATTCATCAAAGATAACTGTTTATAACCTTTGAAGACCTTTATAGATGAACTGTGGCAAAAAGAAATTATTCAGTTATTTAGAGTTGAAAGTGCTTTTCCTTTTTAAACTCTACAGTCTACAGTATGCAGTTTATTCCTTCCTCTCGATAGACAGTCTAGTTTCAATGATAACTGATCAAATGCAGTTCATGTACAAAAAATTGCAAAATACATTCTGGTATTTTCATAAATTTTATGGAACTCCCTCATATATTTGAGAAGTATTTGAATTCTCAATGTTCCTGGGAGTTCACCTCACTAAATTGCATTAAGTTTCCATCACCAATGGGACGAATGCATGGGTGGATTAACCTGGTTTGGCGACGCATCACAAAGACTTTGTCGTTGGGCCCCTGTTGAACTCCTTTCCACACTCAAACCTCCCACCCGCTGTGCAGTGTTTCTACCGTGTTGTCTCCAAGTTCCAATCAAAGATCCCATGAAATTACCTCCTGGAATTGTTTCTTCCTGGAAAATAGTGCATTTGCAGTAGCAACACATGCAGTGGAAACCAAAGGTTTGTGAAGGCCATGCAGCATGTGTTGTAACAATTCAGCTGCTATGGCGCTCCATGCTCGTCAGACTGCTCTTCTGTCCATAACGATTGGTTTATACCCAAGATGGATTCTTCACTGTCATGATTAAACAGTAAGTACATCACATTAAGGAAGTTAGAATGTCACTTGACAGGATCTTTAAGTACAGTGCACACATTAGATGTCAGTACTCAGTACAGTACTCTTTATAGTTACCCTGGAATTTACAACAGTGAAATTTCACATAAAAAAAAATTCATTCTGAAGGAATCTCTAGTCACTGAAGTTGCTTCTAGGGGCTGAGTAAATCCATGCTAACCTTTCACTTCAGAGTCAGCTTGATGCAGAAAGTTGCATTGTTGGTCAATAGCTGACAGCGCTCAACTTTGAGTGAACCTATGGGGCTGGGCAGTCCAAAATGGAAGATCACCCTCCTATGTTGGAACTTGTTGACAGGAGTTGTATAGATCATCATCCACTACATCAATGCTGCCCATGTGACATCGTCCCTGCAGCATTTAGCAAGCTGGGAAGATAATATAATAAAATATAATATAATATAATAAAAGATAATGATAATACATTATTTCAGTTGATTACTCTCAAATGAAATAATGTATTATCCCAAGAACACAATGCCAAGGGTCAGCCCTATATCACAGTCTATTTTTTGATGACTTTCCTGAAGGGGGTATTAACCAGGAGCTGTAACCCTGTACGCCAACTAGTTTGAGGCAGCTTTACTTTAGAATACACACCCTTTGAGTGCAATGTAAACAATGATGGTCAACGTTTTAACACAGGGCCCATCTATAGGACAGGGCCACAAGACCCAACTTGGTTGATGTTGCAGTTTAGTGGTTCCCTAACAAATTTGCAACTAGTCAAATTACCCCAAAAAGTAAACCTGGGGTAGCTGGGGGTCTTGCCCCTAGGCACCTTTACCCAGTTGTTAATCCAGCTGTGGAAGAATGCATTTCTTAATCACTGTGAGTCTTCCCCAGGTGTTTCACCCATCCATGTTTGGTACCACCAAGTACCAACAAGTCAAAGGGGATCAGAACTCACTCTCCTCGAGAATCTCTTCCATGGTCTCCCCAAGCGTTATCTCACCGTCACTACTGGATAGGCTCTTCCTGGTGAGAAAGTCAAGTCCTGGTGTGTCACTCCCCTTCAACCCCTGACATTTAACTTCCCCTAGTCCCCCAACTCCTCCACGTACAGCCACCTGAAGCAGATGCGGGTGTATGGTGGAGGTGCCAGCTTCGTCGTAGGAGTCACTCTGCCGAGAGCCCTGCGGACGATGCCCTCTAGTGCACTTCCACAGGTGCTTGAGGGGCACACCCCGTAAACACCTCCTGACCTGGAAGTGGTTGGTGAACAGGAAAAGCTGCCAGCGCTTCTTCAGTTCAGCTTGGACCTAAATTCCAGTAAAAACAAAGATGTCATTGTAAGTCAATCTAAGTTTAGTCTAGTAGTTTTTATTTCTGATTTAGTCAACTATTGACTAAAATGTCTTTCTGGTTAAAATATCTAACTAGTAAATGTTCACTACTTTGTCTGACTGTTGTTTAGTGCTGATCAGGTAGGATTCATTCAGGTTATGTTGAACTGTTGTGCTGAAAACAGCTGCTTGCTGTTTGGTCTCTTTAAGTTGGGGCGTGACTTAACTAAGTTTAGATTTAAACTGTGGCGATCAGTGTCTAAAGATATAGCTCCACTGTCATGGCTAAAATGCACATTAGCTTTCTTGTTAGTAGGCACATACAGTAGTAGATGTTCAGATACTGAGATGTTATAGATATTGAAATATCATATTAATGTATGTATAAATCACAACTTGGTAATAATTTAAACTAGGTAAGTTTGACTTACACACATCTGGTTCTGACCACTGTTTCTTTAGCTGCCAAATGCTCCACTATGTTCACCAGCTAGTCGCTAACTGTAGTCACTAGTGTACAGTTAGTTTATATGGTTATTGCCACAACACTTGCCTGTGACCAGACATTAGGTCAATGTGAATGGTTTGAAACCAAAACCTAAAAGAGTCTAAAAATCTCAGTAGAGCTGAGGGGACCTGCAGAGTTGGATGATAATTCTCTGTGAATTTGTCACTTTGACTGACAGTTCCACATTGCACATAGTCTGTTGAAATGTTATTTTCCTTTATGCTTTCAGTATTTTTCCATTATGAGAAGACCCAGTATGACCCTGCGGGGGCGTACAAAGAGACAGCTAATGTCTGCTTAGTTTTAGGGAAGTCGCAACATTAGTGTATTAACAAACAGTTGTAACCTTTAATACTTAATGTTTTATGATCATACATGGTTAAAAATGCCCCAAATTGAAACTATGTGATAGACAGGCTATGGGTGTCACTCATGTCTATAGGGAATTGACTGCTTTCTATATATATGCTGTGTTGAACCCTTGAACCTTTGAAGATTTACTGAACCACAGAGTCTTGAAGCTGTTCCCTTGCTACAAGTTACTATTAAATTATCTACCTTAAAAGTCTGACGGCATCCAGGGTTATTGAATAATTTTCTTAACATAGTCATACATGTCTAATGTACATACAGATAGAGTACATACAGAAGAAGACACATACCTCTCCATTAGCGAAACAGTACAGAACAGCAACCAAGAATCCCTAAAAAGTAACATGTTACAAATGATGATTAATATGGATTTAGAACAGAATTTCTATTGTCAAGTATGTAGCTCACTTTACAGTTGTTACCTGAAAGGAGCTGAGGGTGAGGTTGATGAAGTTTCTGGCGTAGCGACCGTTGCTGTCCACACATTCATCTATCAGCAGAGTGAAGACCACTTCATGGATTCCCAGCAGAGGAATCAGTACCAGTGTTGCTCTGGCCAAGCTGAAGGACATAACGTAAACATACAGTGGTGCATAATGATAGACTGCACGGTTGTATAATTCACATTGGGACATGATTCAAAGAGCAAAGGACAAAACAGAGAAGAAAGCAAAGCTCTGTAAATGTATTCAGGAGCTTCTCTCCTGTGGGGACATTTATGGTAAAGAGGCCGGAGCTTATGCGGGTGACATTTGAATTTGTGCTGAACATGGGAGTGATTAACATTTAAATGTTGAACCAGGAATCTATTGTACTGTTTAAAGATGACACTTGGGAAATAACTGTCAAGGTCAAACATGTTTCCTGACATTTGGATTTGTTACATTAGTGAGCCATGGCAGGGGAAAATACCTGTATCTGTAGTCGGTAAATTTCACCTGATCTGCTTTCAGCTTAGACAGCAGCAGCATCAGAATCTTGATGAATATGAAGAAAATTACCTGCAACACACATCCAGTTCACATTTACAGGAAATACACTGAAAAGAACTGGTGACTTGGTGGCTGACAAGATGAAATTTACATGAAAAAACGTGCATCTGAGAATGAAAGTCACCGAGAAATTAGTAATCAGTCATGGTTCTGACTACTATGCTCTACATCAGCTTTGATATCACATGGCCTCACAAGACAAGAAGCGTTAAATGCGGTATGAAATCTACTTGATGGCTGGCACCAGAGGAACAAGACTCACAGGAGCAACATGATGCATCTGTAACTAACGTGATCATCAGGTTGAATAACTGTACTGTGGTTCTTCCAAAGGTTTTCAAGGATTGGTTCGGAAACATCTCTTACCAGCACTGATAAGGTTATCGGGCCTTTTATTATCCACCAGAACCATCTGTTCACAATTGACCAGCATCTTTGGGGGAAAAGAAGTTTAAAAGGTCAAACAGTGAAGAACATCTCAATTGATGGAATGTGTTTATTATGAAGTCTGTAATCAAACACTCACCCTGCGTTTTCATATAAAATCTTCACCACTGTCCATGGTGTTACGAACAAGACCGGCGTTCCTACAGATGTAACATGTCATAATTATGAGTTCATAGAAATGAATTGTAAATGTATAAATTATGTTATCTCATTATCATCATCATCATCATTCCTTATCTAAGTGTTTTTGGCCAATTGGTCTCAGTGTTTGTGTGTTGGATTGGTGATGTTCAGGGTTCAAAATGTTGTGTCATTGTGCTGGCCAATACAAAGCATCAAAGGACAAGGCTCCTATTATTCTAGATCATTCTTCTTTCCGACAAATCTTGTGAAAAGACTGAAACCAACAACCAACAACAATTAGTCTGTTGCTCAACACTATCTGACTTTCCTACCCTGTCTGTGGCTCTCAGCCCCAAGCCCCTTTGTTACCATAAATCTTCAAAGACTCACAAATTCACAACTTAAAATTTATTACTTAAAATTTATTTAGAAAACACAAGGAAAGGGTCAGCTTGCTCCACTGGGGCAACAATGGAGCTCTGTGGCAGAGGGATAGAAGACACACATAGACACACGTTACCCCATCCGAGCAGCATGTACTTCTTCAGCAGACGCCTCTTGGTCAGCACAGCTGTGAAGAGCACCGTGTGGAGGAAAATGGCCTCCACCAACAGCCAGAAGTAATTACAGGCCACAAAGTATTCCATGCACACTTTGGAGAATTTGCACATGAACGCTATCTGTTGAGAAAAACGTGTGTTTAGTCTGGCAAATAGTTTAGCTGATTCAAACTACTTTTTAAATTAAAATATATTAAATATGCATTAAAATATGTAATTAATGAAGAAGTATTCTGGGTACCGCAGAACTTGAGTAGGAGTTCCATCCGGGGTCATCCTTTGGTAGGTTGGAATACATGATGTATAGTATGGTTTCCTTTGAAATGACAGCCATGGCTCTCAGGATGAAGGACACAAACAGATTCATGTGAATGTAGTTCCTGGTACAGTGGAGCTTCCTGGTAAGAAGATACAGGAGCAATTTGAGGAAGGCATTGATCTGTACTTCCTGTGAAGCTGTAAAAGCATTACTGAGGGCAGATGTCGTAACATAAGAGGGAATGAAAAATGACTGAGATCTACGCAACTACATGGAAATGCTTCCTGGGTTTTATAACGTCATTTGTGATGACTTATCACCCTCACAGTCTGGTAAATATCTCATCATGCTCTTCCTAGCAGCCATCTATAATACTGTGAAACCATGCATATCATCAGTGTACTTCAAGCTAGTAAATCCGTCTCATGCCTTATTGATTGTCTATCAGAATGACAAATAGAAGCTGCATCATGACAAGTGGAGGCCAAAGTGAAGGACATATAGCTGTTTTTAATTGTCAGTGTAGCTTTGGCAGCAGTTGCTTTAGTGCAGCTTTCAAGACTGTTAATCTCCAACCTGAATATCCTCCAATGAAACAGGCTTGATAACAGATAATAAAAAGAAAATAGTGGGCAGAGATGCAGGTACTCTGTCATGAGCACACGACTTTACCTAATTTGCAGCTACACTTAACTTAGCAGAACATTTCGCCACACTAAGATGTACCATGTGGAGTTGACCACTAGACACACTACGACGCATAGGTAGCAATGTTTTGAAGAGTGCATGCCTTGGTAAGTATCTCAATCACAGTGCAGATGAAGTGATACATGGTTTGACAGTATTCTGCTAACTGAGGAGTTGGGCGTCAAGAAGTGCCAACAAAGGCAATTAAGGAGAAGACTGCTAGGAATCACGCATGGATGTAAACAATGTAGGTTCAAATCATCCAGAAATCACCTGTGCTCATGTATTAAAGAAACAGAATCATTCAACGTGCTTATTGACCAAACATCTAATACACAAGCCAGAAAAGTTATTTCTAGTTTATTAAAACTTGGATCTTGGGTTCCATTACTCACATTGTACTCACCAAGTTCATTGTTAAGTCATATCACTAAAAAGAAGTAGAGGCAAGCGGTTTAAACTTAGCCCCGAGTGAGCAAATGACTTATTTGGAGGAAGACAGATTGACCCAATGTACATGCCATAGTTTTCCTGTACGCCGATGATGATAACAATTACATTTAAAAAACAAAATACTGATATCATGTTAATAAAACACATGATAATATTGTCTGCACCTCTTAAATAATTTCTGTTTCTTAGTTGGAGTCAATATGTTGGTGTTTCAATTTTTTTAAGTTAGTATGTGGGTATTTGCACAACATGGTTGTGGTGATCCTCACAAATACACAGTATAATACTTGGCTGTTGTAGCTTATTTATTTACAACCAGCAATGACCTTGGTGACCCTTGGTTAGCTATACATTAACCAAGCAACATAAATGCATTGCATTTATGTTGCTTGGTACACAAGATCCTCTTTGTGTTAAACCAGAATTGAATTTATCTGTCCTTTCTCCACACAAAATGTCCACTTTTGTCTGAATGACATTCAGAAACCCTTCTACTTCCCATCCACTGACCTCAGCATGCCCATCAGGAGAGTGGCCAGTGTGAGGGAGGACAGGGACAGGGAATAGCCAATGACAGAGATGAGCCTGAGGGCTGTCTGTCGATGCATTTCATCCTCCTGGACACACACATATGCATACACACAAGGAAATTGATAGAGAGAACACAACACCTGTTCAGATGTTTCAAATAAGAGAGTTATATATATATATATATATATATATATATATATATATATATATATATATATATAGCAATTGGACTAATTACAAGTCTGACACAGAATAGTAAACAGTGGATGATTACAGCCAGCCTGATGTTTTTAAGAGAAACTACAAATCCCCAAACACACACCTTGTTTTCAGTTTCAACATTTAAGTGGAGGAGAAACTATGTATTTTCCCCTTCCTCTTCCTCACCTCGACTTTGAAGTAATGATCCTCCTTACATTCGGAGTCATCCCTCCAGGGATTGGAGGAATTCTTCTCCTGTCGCCATCTCCCATTTTCTAAACATTCTCTGTGAGCCCTCCTGGAGTCGTCTGCAGGTAATTGAAAGATACATCGATCTGCATGGTTTCTTCTGTCGATACAGTCAGAGGAGAAGCTGGCTGACTCAGCAGTTAATCATTTTAACCTATGCCGGGAAGTTTATTTTTGACATTATAATACAGCTAAACCTCCACTTGGATGGGTAAGACCACTTTTCTGTTTGGAAAAAAAATGTAATTAAATTTTATTACCTCCTCCAAGGAGGTTACGTTCAGTTTCGTTTGTTTGTCTGTCAGCAGGATGAAGGAAAAACTACTGGCTTGATTTTAATGATGGTTTAAGGGTGTAACATGTGTCCTGGGAAGGACCCATTATAATTTGGAGAAGATCCAAATAACGGAGTGGATACATGATTCAACATCAATGTTGTGTTTATAGCTAAATTAACTGAATTCATAACACAAACTTGTCGTAATTAAAGTGAATTGTGTGCCATGATTACATGACTGAATATACAAGAAAACGTGGCCAGTATAAACATCACTGAACAAACAGAATACTGACTGATATTAAATGTCTAACCAATGTTAGATTTTCCTGCCTCCTCTCGGTAGGACAGCCAGTGCAGTACATGAATCACTGAGATTTGTCATATTGAATTACTCCTTCTGTCATTTGCTTAACATCACCATTTATGCAGCCAAGCTAGCAGCACAATGAGGCTGTGCTTTGAGCACTATAAAACACTGCTGTGCAGAGTTAAATGTTCATGTCAACGTGCTAACATGCTCACAATTACAGTGCTAACATGCATAGCAGATGTAATCTTTATGTTCATTATCTTTGTTTAGTGTGTTAGCATGCTAATATTTGATAATTAGCACTAAAGAAAGTAGGCTAATAGGAATTATGTTAGTTTTGCTGTTAGTTTTAGTCATGCTGTTGGGAACATGAATATCTGTGCTAATTTAGACTTAAATCCATTCAATACTTGTTAAGTGAAAAGTCAGGAGATCACTAAAGTCATGAGAAATCATCATCTCAGAATCAATTTTTCATCCAACAGTATGGAGTGGATCAACCAGCCAGCCAATGAACATCCTGGAGCTTAACGTGTCTGACGACTAATCAGTGATGACTAATTGCATTCAGTTCTTCTCAATAGTGGCAGCTGACATGGCCAATGGCAGACTACTGCTGTGCATTTCCAGCATGTTTAAACGCTCTGATCCTGTGACGAGTCATGTGATTCACTCAGGGATCAGTTCACTTGAAGTCGATGAAGAAAAGTCTGAATAGAGGCCATCCATATAATGTAGTCAAAGCTACAATGACATTTATTTCTAATTCTTGTCCTTATACATTAGTTGTTTTTGAAGTGAAGTAAACATAACATTTACCCTCGCTGATCCATGGTAAGTAAGAAGGACAGGGCACCGACACATTCCCAGGAGCTGAATGGGGCCAACACACGAACGTGTCAAACGTTCCTTTACAGTAGATTCCTGTAAAACAAGAATTATCAGGATTTCACAAAGGTAAACGCAATCAGTGTCATTAACATTAGAACACCTGACAGAAAGCTCACCAGTTTCTGAGAGCGTGCTGAGAGTTCTGTTGCAGTTCTCTGAGTATTCGGTGCGTTGGGCTATGAGACTTTCAAGCACTGAGCCTGTTACCTGCAAGTGAAAAGATCTTATTGGAGTAATCTGAAACATTTAAGAGAATGCTGTCAATATGCTATACATTATATTTAAATTACTATTCAGTTCTACAAAATTATTAACAATGATTACCAATTATATTTTCCATTCCTCCAGAGATGATTGTGTAGATCTTTGGAAAATCACACTTTATCACACTTTTAACAGTGTTACAGTCAACGTTACTCAGCAAATTAGGAGCCTAAGTAGAAAAGTCACCATGACCTGCTCAGTCCTGCCCCTGGGAAAACAGCGTCCATCTCTGACCTCCATCACTTGAACTCAATGACTTTATAGCTTTCTTTTACAGGGAAAAAAAAACAAAGAATCTGGATGTGGAAAAGTGGAAAACTCCTGCAGTGAGAGCAGAGAAGGTCGGTAACTTTCACAATGTCTTTGCCACGTTCACGTTCTATAACGCACTGTGAGTCAGAATCTCTCAGACTCTTACATCATCCATAAGATTAAAAAGACAGGGACAATTATGGTGGAGATATTTTTTTGATTTGGAGGATACCTGGTGGGAAAAAAAATCGCAGGCCCTCAATGTTAAGGTGTTTATTTCAGGTTATTAATGACAACTTAAGTGATTACAAAAATACAAAGTCCATGGCTTAATTTTCTGTGTTTGATGCCCTAGGAATAGTTTCAAAATAGATACACTGAAATATTGAACGAGGTCCTTCTGTCTTTAAATCCATATCCAAGATTTACCTGTGTTTACCATGTTTCTGCTCATGGAGCTTTTTATGTCAGGCAGAATTTAACATTAACTCTGTTAATCCGTGGCTGGAACTGTATGTAGCGCTGTGTTTGCATCAAGTTTGTTTCATCTGGCAACCCGGAGCGTCGACGTGGACAAAACCCAAACACACTGTCCAACATAATGACTGTAATATTGTTGTATTTTAATTTAGCATGCTTCCTTGATCTCTGATGACAGAGCATGGTACTTTTATGATTTAATATAGCATATATCTTACATATTGTTCATTTAATATTATATAATTATTTAATAATATAGAGTAAACTGAATGAGTAGTGCCTTCAACTTTTTTATTTGTTGTTCTAATGTGAAACTCACAGTGTTCCTTTATTGATATATTTTTTGATATATTGTCTATAGTTGCTAATTAGGCTCATCCTCCTATAATCATTACATTATCTGTAATTCTGGCAGAAGTGCCTTGGAAAGAAAGAGTGTAGGGTGTCCATGATTTCATATTGCAGTGCTTTGATTTTGTCATTTAAGACATTGAAATAATAAATAAAAAGACACAGAACAAACGAAAGAATAAAGAAAGGAGAGCCAGCTGGCTGGGAAGTCTTTAGTTAACAAGTTAATTTGATGCATTAAGTAGCCTGTTGGTAGGCATTAAGCCAGTCAATGAATGTAGCAACAATACAATATATAACTTGAGAATATCTATAGATTCTCACTTTAATTCTATAATTTTACAGTACATTTGCACACTGACTCGTTTCACGGTATCTGCAGCCTCTGGCTGGATGTTGCAGTATTTGTATTTACCCACTTGGTGGGGGTATTTAATAAGGACCACCTTCACTTACTGAGGGGCCATTTTCACCTGCATCTAATCTGTAATTGATAGAGGCAATTTATCAAGCTCGCTCTCTGCATTAGTGTCATGCCTGTAGCAACGCAAACACACCTCTTCATTTAGTCATGATGTTGAAATGATATGAACAGCGTGGGTGTGTCCCTGACTGAAGGCATCAGCTGTCATATTAATTAACACTCAGACAGGATTCTTCTCTAATTTCCTGTCATCTGGAGACAAATTAGCATTTCCTTTCTTTTAAGAACAAACTGCAGACCCTGACTGCCACCTCAGTCATAATTCGCCGTCAGGGACGAGGGCAGTAGCTTTCCTATCGCAACCAAACAGCCCCAATCTTCACACCTCAGTGAGAAAGCAGCTGAACTCTGCAACCTCTTTGTGTTCGTTCGGCTGCCTTGCTGCTCATCCGCCACCTGTGCCACAAAGATTTCTCATGTGAGCCGGCTGACAGGGGACGATTCAGTCCAGTGAAGCTCGTCTTGTCAAGACCAGATTGGTATCACCAGTGAAAGAAGGACAAGAGCTGCTGTCTTCTCTGCTGAGAAAACTCTATTTCATATCCAGCCGCAGACTAAACTCCCTGATGATTCACTGTATTATAACGCAGAAGATGAAAGTGAATTTGCACAAAACTTATAAGAGCTCTGTGATCTCATTTGTCTTATATTTGTAAGTGTTTCTTTGGCCTTTTTTTTCCCTTCATCCCCTGGGAAAAACATCCCACTCAACAGATTTACAAAACAGATACCAAGTTATTTTTCAAGCATGTCACCAAACTGTAATTTTTAGATTTCTGTAGTAGACGCACTTCCTGCGTCCCAGACTCCATGAGAAAAAAGAGAAATTTAAGATTAAAAAAAGAATCAGCTACATGCTGTTCTTTGTCACAACACAATAAATCATACAGTGAATCTTTTGAGGTTGAAAAAAAAAATGAAAATGAAAATGAAATGTTGACACTGAGGAAGTTTTAACCATGTAGGAGTCCATCTGTGTCAGGCACCACCAGGTTTGACCTGTGACCTGCTGTAAAATCTTAAACTAGATAATGCTCGGACTTGAATCTAAGTTCGTCAAAATGCCTAATGAGCATGTGCATGCATATGTACATTATTCGTATTAGTATAAATTTACCTGGTGGTTGAGGACAACAAATGAAAGTGAGAGCAGGAGCGTTTGTCCTGCTGTTGTCCGGTTGCTCTTGTGCCAGCTTGGCAGCAGGGTTGGCATGGTGCTGTTTACATTGAGAGCAGCTGGTTTCTGGTTTTCTCAGCTGGTTTTCCTCCTCATGCCTCACTCCAGCACTCGCAAGGCCCCAAACTCATCCTCATTTTATCTCCCTTAGAGCGGCTCTCCTCGTCCTACCACACCAGGTGTAGTTGATTTGAAGTCGATGTCCTCGCAGGTAGCTCCAGAAAGGTTTATTCAGAATTTGGAGGACGATTTGCAAGAAGTGAAAGTGTTCCTCTGCAGTTTGTGATGCTTGCTGTAGCTGTTATACCACAATTGCCCTAAATTTCCACAAAATCCTCCTGATCTTTTACTTTTCCAAGAATCCAATCCTACTTTATGGCTCTCTCACTGAATGATCTTTCACCTCCACTTGACTTCATTTGAAAGGTTGTCATAGATGAATGTCCTCGGATGCAGTTCCAGTCCTCCTGTCCATGAAGACCTCTCAGGCAGTGACGGACGTAGATCTGCTTGTACTCCCTATAGACACAGCTCAACTGAGTGCGCCTGTGGATCCTCACCGACAGATCGCCTCTCCCACCCTGTCCTCCCTTAACCAATCAAGATAAGGCCCGGGAGAGCCGGCTACATAACTGGACTAACTTTGTTGTCCAGGAAAACTGATGACACAGGAGCAAATGGGAACACTGGCTAGGTCTAATGTACCAACAGCCACGGTGAGCACACACATACTTCTATGTGCATGCACATATATTAAAAATCATAATACATGCATACACACAGCAGCAAATACCACCTGTAGTGTAGACAGAGCAGGATGGCACTGCCCCCTTTCCTTCTGTTTAGCTATCTCACACAGTAACTGGGCATCACCCAGGATTTCTGACACTAATGGGGATCTAGTGTAAACTAACAGCACTGAAACCAAACACAGGCAAGCAAATGGGAGAGCAGGCGGCCAAAGCTGCCTGCACAAGCCTCATGCCCTGCGAGACGCCTGTCGCACTACGTAATTCAGGCAAAGAGCTTTTATTTATGTGTCCATTCCTTGTTAGCGAGGAATGTTGTAACCAATATAAGACTGAAACAACAAACAAAAACTGTATTTTGCCAGATTTATTTCAGACAAAACTCATTAAATATAGAGTTATAAATAATGGAAACATTACATATATAAAGATAAAATAAATAACTGTGTATCCACAAAACAATAATTTAGTTGGGTGTTTCATTTTTTTAGCTGTAAAACCAAAACCATGAACTGAAAAACGCTAAAATAACGAGAGGGGAATGAGAGGATGTCTTGTCACTATAAACAACCCCATTTACATCACACACAGGTATTTGATCAGTTGTTGACATAAAAAAATATTAAACAGGTCAGCAAGTATTGATTTATTTATTTTTTATTAGTTATTAAAGCAGCATGATTTCAGTGGGTAGACAGTGGAACAAGCTAAAGAAGAACAACAGACAACATTTGACATATTATCACCTTACAAAGTGGCTAACATGCTAGCATATAATTCGCAATAAATGCACAAGTTTCTGATTTGATACCACAGGAGATCTTTTCTTAACTAGGTTATAAACAATTGTACTCTTCTTTGTGACAGGTATCATACAGATGTTTTATTAGAGCTGAACGTAGCTGTGAAATCAGATTGATGATTGATCTTGCTAGCTGAAAAACTAATCCAGCCAAGCCAGAGTTTGCTAGGCGAGTTTACATGCTGTGTTTGCTAGCAAAATAATAAGCTAAAAGAAGCTAAAAAGCTCCACAAAGCTGCAAAGTTGGGTGATTATTTATTATGTTGCAGATTGTCAATTCATTGAATGTCCATTTAAAAATATGGATTGGTGCAGCTTTAAGTCACAATAAAGTTGTGCGTAAGGAAAAAAACAGTCTCACAGTAAGAAGCAGCTCTTCACACACATTCAATCACATTAAATCCTGATCATTGCCTATGAAATAAGGGAAAAGGCAAAAATCATTAGAGGACAAAAGCATCATGCAATATGAAGAGGCAGGTGAAATGAACAGACATAATTAGCCTATCTGTTCTGAACTGAAGGAGCAAACCTCAGGGATGCATCATGTGCAATTGTAATTGTGTTATTATGTGGTGATATAGCTTTCAAATGTCCCTGTGCTGGGGATGTGACAGAATCCACTGCAGAGAAAATATATAGAATATTATTGTGTCTCAGGACCCCATATAGCACGCCGGCCATGCCATTATTTGTGACTATGATGTACGAAAGAACCAGTGAGATTAAATTTTTTCCTGCTCCATGAGCATGACAATAAAGAGCTGTGACAGAGACGTATGTCCACATTGCATCTTAACTAACTAACAGACAGTAAAGATGAGGTTTGCAGCAGAGGAAAAAAACATATATCAAAATTTCATTGTGATTTAAAAAGATCTAAATGGCATTAATGCATTGGCAGCAGAAATGGCCCCAGGGTGTTGGTATGGTGGGAAAGGAAGAGGCTGCTCAGGAGGTAATGTGAGAGTTCAAATCTGCCCATTTCAAACCTCATAGTGCTTTTATGGTTGAAACCTCCTCTGAGCTCCATGCTCATGATAGGAAAGATTATATTCATCAGCGCTTCATAAGATGTAAACCCAAAAGCCTACAGCTTAGTCATAAAAGATTAGAAGTCTTTAAAAGTGCACAAATCAGTATTTTAATATTTTAATGTTAACAAATGACTGTGTGTAATGTGAAAGGGTAAAGGTAATTATCACCCCCTCTCAAGTTTAGCGTTTAGCAAGTTTTAGCATCTTTCAGCTCATTGTTTTGGTCTTACTAATAACAGTTGTATTGTTTTGGTTCAGTGTCTCTGCTCTCATCAAACCCATTTCCAACCCAAACAGACTGTATCATTTTCAGCTCTTATAAATAATTTCATGCCACCTGTTCAGCACCAGATTGCAGACAAAGTTACCGGCTAGCTAAAAATGTCGCGCTTTTAACTGCAAAAGGAGCCAGACATTTTTCTTAGGTGTTGGTGGAAACCAAAACAGACCTTAAAGTAGAGCCAGGTGAATAGAAACACCACAGTTTTGCTACCATCTTAGCCATGCTAACTCAACTGACGTTACAGTATATGATGGATGTGGATAAAGATGTAAACAATCCCCAAGTATATTTGTGTTTTGACACAGGTAGTATCTTTGGGGCCTGTGATAGCGATAAAGTTTCTTTCTAAATACTTGGCGTCTGAGTGTATTATAGAGTTTTATGTCCCTGAAGCAAACCACTTGTTTTCTTACCAAGAGGCAGATGCTCCAGTTTGGTGATGACAAAAACAACATAATGTGGTTGGACTTGAGATGAAACAAGTTTATAGCCATCTGTTGAGCCATACAGTGACGTCAACTCTGTGGGAATCAGGTAGCCACAGTAGATCAGACAATGGCACAGCTCTTTATTTCTACTCGTTACAGCACTCATAAATAAAATAAAAATGGATCTACTGTGTCATAAAAATAGACCCAATCAGAGACAGTGAAGTAAAAAGGGCAGCTGGTTTGGCAAGAAGCCACGGACAAAGTGACTTGTCATTATGAAAGAATGAGGAGCGGGAACAATGACAGTCGTATTTAATTTTTAAGCAGCTGCAGAGTTGATTTCAAGTTAAAGTTAGTGGCTAAAGTAACGCTCATGCTCTGTGTATTTTCACACATTTTAACTTCTGTTTGTCACCTTCAAAACACACTGTAAATCTGAGTTCCATGGAGTTTATTTAACTGTGCACTCTTAGCACAGATAGTAATGTTTGGATTGACCTTATACGCTATAAATGTACATAGTTGCAGACTTATTAATCCAGATTCTGGACCACCAGAGAGGCACAAGCAGGGAATCTAATCCCACCTCATTTGTTTCATACCAAACAGTAGTTAATTCTCAAATGTTTAGCCGTGATATCTGGGTTAAGATGTATATACGTGATTGTCACAACACGCGAGCCAGACAACGAACAAAACAAAAGCTCAGGACGAAAGTCGTGTTTCCTTTTATGTCCTTCATGCAGGGAGCGCAGCGTAGTCCTGAGAGAGTTAATATTTCTTCTCAAGATGCTATATATGATATATATAGAAAAGCTTCATTGCATTCCAGGCTGAATGAAAAGTGATGAATACATTTCTATCTGAATTCAGTTCCTGCTCGATTTCTGTGACGTGGGTAATGTGTTAAAATTTTGTTCTCGCCAGATTCATTTCAAAGTTTTACAGAAAAATGCTGTGATATATGTGTGATGTGAGGATGAAATAAATAAATTAAGTTAGTGTGGCATTAAAATAATGATTTTTTTTTGTTGTAAAAACCAAAACAATTAACTGAAAGACACTAAAATAACTGAGGTGAACTGCAGCAATGGGTGCTAATTTTCCATATTTTTGACCCTAACAACCCGATTCACATCGCACAAGTATCTGATCAGTTGTTGATATAAAAATATTTAGCGCAGTGCAGCTTTAATTACTTTTTGTTTTAATGCTTTGCTGTCTGTTGATAAAAGTCATGTATGACTGTGAACTCACTGCCACAAATTGAATGATGGACACACCATGGGAGGAAATTCCACTTTCACCTGGGTATTTATCATCGCCTTACGATGTTCACTGCATTCCGGGGGGTCACTTTCAGATGAAGCGTTACCTCATCCACCTTGATTAACTACTCCTTCACCGAAATTGTTTGGACAACCCCCACAGGAGGGTTAGAACAGTGTTGTTTTCAATTACAGATGGACATGCGGGCTCATAAATAAAGCTAGTTATCCAGTCAGTTTCGCAACACGTCAGAAATGCCACTTATCTTCGGGCTGTAATGCACATTGGTCTACTGGGGTTTAGGGGCTTAGAGTATTCCTGTACATTTCTTGACTGTCAGAAAAAAAATTGCATATTGCAGTTTTTAAGGCTGGTACAGAACTTTTGCCTGGATTTTACCTTTAAAGGTCAAGTTACACTGACCTTTAAGCCACAAGTGAAAAGATCCACATTAAGTTTGAGTACAGCTATGTAATGTCGTCTGTTTTCCCACTGATCAAACTGACCTTCTGTTATGAATATGTTACGTAAATCTCACCTCGGCCCACACAAATAGCCATAAATTCAGTGGATTTCAAGAGCGTTTCAAAGAGGTCATCCACATTAAAATGCCTGCGTGTATCACCTTGCTGCGACCCCGCCTCGGTCCAGGTCCGTGGTGTGGGGGGTGTTCTTACACGTATTAAGTAAACACTGCACTGCAAATGTTTACGATCTCCAGCAAATGGGTTAGAAAGTGTTTAGCGGAGAGGACAGGTGCTATGTGGAAGGTTAAACAGGTTGCAGTGCCGGTGCGTAAACTGTTTGGGTCTACTGATGCCTGCAGGCCTGCTCTGCTGTGTTTGGGAGTTGGAGCTTTGGACATTTTTCAGGTGAAGAGTACAAACATTTCTTGGTAAAGAGGCGGCCTGGAGTGAAGATGCTGTAAAGGCATTAGCTAGCTACAGGTAAGTCACATGAACACAGATAATATGTATTAATACAGTCAAACTCGGGTTGGGCCCTGTTATGTCATTCTTCTTGGATTCATTAATATTACATCACTACTATAGAATAATCAGTAATCAGTATATTGTCAGATTAGTGGACATCCAGGTGCACAGAAAGAAATCCACAAATCATACTAAAAATGTTTTCAGTTTTTTGACATCTGCACTTGTGTGTTGTGCAAACTGTACATACATGTGCATATACAGCACGTACAGAACATGTGCATGTATTCTCCATGTGTTTACATTCTTGGTGAGGCAGAGTGATGGTGGGGGAGAGCGGGAGCGAATGGGCAGCTCTCAGCCGGAAAAACAAACAAGCTGAGGGCCATGGAGAGAGCCTGGAGCCCAGGAACGCTTAGGCACATCCTGTATACCAGTCTCCTGGGTCAACACCAGACACGGCCCCAGGCACTGCATCGCTCTGTAGCCACATAACAGCATCAGAACCACGTCAAGGTGGTGAACGACCAGAGGGCCGAGGTTGTGCAAGAAGGAAATCGCTGTTTTCTTTGATTCCAAGCAAACATTAATCTGCTTGTTTTCCTTTAAATCAAGTTTTCCAGGTTTTCACACATAATCTATCAAGAATCAAATGAAAGTTCACACAAATATTTGACTGAAACGGAGAAAAAATATTTTTTTTTCGGAAATTGTGGAAGCCATTTTGTCACTATTTTTACTTATAGTGGCACTCCAGTGATGTGTACCTCTCTTATATAGTGCATTCCATTTAAAAATTTCAACCAGTATGTCCTCTAAAGTTGGATTTACAATTCTGAAATTCAGCAGAATCTCTAATTTAAAATAATATTTAAAATACGCATATTAAATAGATATATGAAATCAGTCAGAACTGTCCAACTTCTATCTGTGGACAAATACTGCATAATGCATTATTATGACCTGAACCTAAAGTGTAACTTTTTACACAGCTAATAACATAAGATTCCTCTTACATGTGAAACAGTCTTAAAGCAATATAACATAACCTTACTCATTGCAGTACACTTGCTGGGTCTCAATTCAAATACTTCCATACTTACACTTGGATTTTTTGAGTACACGTGTGCACTGTTAATTGCGCAAAATGCAGTGTACTGTGAGTACCCAGATGGTGCACTTCTTATGGTCAAAATGTGGACACGACATTTTGGCTATGTAGGGGAAGAGGAAGAAACTGCTGGAGCTAAAGTGTTAAACACTGCTGAAGTGTTTACACTGAATATTGCAATACACAGTGCCCTACGCCAGGAAGTACACAGTGTGCTACATACTGTAGAAGTGTACTGATGGAATTAACCAAATTGAGACGCACAACTGGCCTGATAGGGAACATATCTTGTGGTGGCTAATTATAGCTAATATTAGATGTATAATATTTATTGAAATGTTCATCTGCGTCATGCTGAAATACCAAGGAAGCTCTTGACACTAATTCAAAGGCAAACTAACTCAGTGATACCATTACCATCAGCTAAGTTACACTGCAGCAGCAAAACTGTTATTTAGAAGATTAAGAGGTTACACTTCAATTTTTTCTCCTTAAGCTTCACGCGTTGCATCGAGGGATGCCACAGCAGCAACATAAGAATTGGCAAAGCCTCGTCGTTTGCCTTCACATGTTTATATATTTGGGCTTTATATAGAAACTGGTAGAGCCTGTGAGTTTCATTGGAATGAGCTGATAGAGACGAAAGACTAAGCAAACACAGAAATCATGGCCTTGGATAGTCATGACACCACATTTCCTGGTCTGACTCATTAACGGCGCAGGATGAGTAAATATAAAGCATGCTGAGAATACTGTAGGAGGAACGAGGGAGATCTAAATATACATCACAGACTGGTTGCTACTTTTCCTACACTGATGTAAACTGTCAGGTTTCAGTATCATACAGTAGTAGTTAGGGTGGAGTAACGGTTTGAAATGTCTCTGGTTTCAACATTTTTTGTTCTATCCATGCTGGTGTTCTTTGGACAGCTTTCCTAAACCAGCTTGCTGGAGGGCGCTTTTCAATTGCAGCCGGGCTCCTGCAGCGGGACATAACATTGGCCATTGAGGAGGATAACAGGGCTGTGACACAGGACTCAACCCTCTAATTCCCTTTCAACAGCTTTATGTGTCCTCGGGCTTGGATGAAGCAGAATGAGAGATGATTCTAATCCTGCACATCATCCACCTTTACCCCCCACTTCTGCTCTCTCCTTCTCTGCACCAGAGCCGATATCCTCTTCAAGTGTGACTTTTAAATATGTTAAAAAGACATGTAATGCAGATGTGTATTATCAACACGGGTGTTTTCGGAGGAGGCCTGCTTGGAGATGGACAGAGAGATTAGCTCTGGTATAGGAAAACAGAAAGAGGGGTTGTTGTCAGCCCAGCATCCCAAAGATTTATCATCCATTTACATTCTCCCAAACACACACTCAGCACCACAGTCTAAACACAGGGCAAAGACTCGTAAATAACCTGACATGGTCACATCCACAGGAGAACTTTTCCACAATAACTTCTGATCAGCATGTTCTCATGCGTGACTGAATTTATGAATAAAGAAGGGACAGTGTTTTATGAGTTAAGTTTATATATAAAAAGAAAAAGCATTATGAGATTAAAAACCATTAATGATAATTTATTAGCATTGGCAGTGATTGTAATCAAACATGTTTGTCCATTGGGGTAGTTTATATTTAGGAGGGAGGTCAGGAAAAGTTGCTGACATGTTTGTGTAGACAAAAGATAATGAGGACATCTTCAAGCAGGTGAAAAGTTTAGTTTGGATAAGTAAATAAAATGTTCCAATGAGGTCATTCGAATATTCAACATACTTACTGAGAAGGCTGTTGATGAATAAATTAGCTATGATGTTCTTTAAAAATCATATTTGTAATTTATTGTCCGCTCTGTTGCTTTGTGTACTTACAAGTTTCCCTCAAGTATGTTTCCTTCTCCGGCCGTTCGCCTGCTTTTACTCTTTCAGCCATGAGATTGTTTTGCTCCAGCTGGAAGATAACGATCAAATAATTAATATTTCAAACGTTTATCTACTCCTTGTGGCAGCTCTGTATACACACACTCTACAGAGCTGGACATTTTTTGGCCGCTGTGTCATCACAGTAAGTTTCCCTGTTTTGTTTGTTCTTTGAGCGAGAGATAACGAAAGTCACACCAGAGTGCGAGGATGCAGGAGGAGACAGTCAAACAGACAGCCAGCAAACACAACATTAAGTCATAATGGATTGTGCAGGTGCAAGGTCAGTGTGGTGCAGTGAGGGTTAGAACAATAATCATGTTTTATGTTTCCAGTTCTAATAAAGCAAGTATTAATCTGTCCTGGGCTGGATTAACCAGGGCCAAAAACAACACTGTGGACCTGCTGATCAGCCAGTTTGAGGAATAGTTTGATGTTTTGAGGGATCAGGTTATGTTATACCACACACACACACAAGCTAATTATGAGGTAAGCTAAGCTAGGGCCAACAGATGTTTAGCCTGGCTTAGCATAAGGGCTGTTAGCCTGTCTCTGTCAAAGTAAAGTTAATATGCTGCGTCTCGTTTTTTTGTATGAGGTGTAAAAACAAGTTGTTTAAAGGAAAGTAATGTGCTGTGACTATTTCTTCAAGATGTCATTCTGCCTGGCCAAGAAGGAACTCCCTGTAAAACCACAACTTATTATTCTTACATTTTTATTTCTGTGTGTTTTAAACTCATTTTATGTATAAATAAGAGGTTTCTATAGTCTTTATGCTAAGCTAAGCTAATCACCTGTTTTGTAGACCTTCATATTTAGCAAACAGACATGAGAAGAGATCAATCTTCTCAGCTAACTCTTGGAAAAAAAAGCAATTGTGGAGGAGGAAAGATTATTCCTTTAAAACTTCTCCAAGACATGGCCTCAACATTTGGTGATGTGTCATCTCCACAACATTAAGTAGAAATTGGTATTTGGGAATTTAGCGCCTAGTTTACAAGTATAATAGAGTAGGGTATAGTACCACTGTTGATAATATGGGTATGTACATGAGTATTTGTGATTGACTAGCAACAACTAACGAGTTCACAACATTGCTAACAGCCAATCATCAAGCAAGTGCAACAGCGCAGGACAGAACAGCCAGCTAATATTACTCAGCCCAGCTCGGCGTCTGTCTTTCAGCCATTTATCTCACCAAGCTCTCACCAGCCACTAAAAGTTAGTCTCGGATTTACTCTTGTCCAGCAACATACTGCTCGGTGACTCACTGTCTTTTCACCTTTTCATCTCCTTTTCTCTGATTAACCTCCTCCTCAGGTTAAACTCACAGAGCCCTGTTAGAAAATCCAACCTGATAACCTCCAGATACACAATGTCACAAAACAAAAGTATATTCACAGTGTCACAATGTAACAAAACAAAAGTATATTTCTGTCAAGAAAAAATGCACCTGGCTTTAGATTCAGCATACGGCCTATAGAGGAAGCCATGTTGGCATGGTCTGCTTTAGATAAATGTTGATGTTGCTTCCTGCTAGAATAAATAATAGTGTGTTGCACATGTAGCAATCCATCAGTGGCATGCACACAGGGCCCCAGCAGTTGTGTCCATGCTAATGATTAAAACCATTCCAGGCTCGTCCATCTCCACGGCCAATGAACTCTGAAGACTGGGGAACGTGTCCACCGTTGTGGGTTTAGAGAAGAGAGCAATGGTGGAGCGTCTGCATGGAGTCACTTTTAACTATGAGAGAGACCAGAAGCTCTGTCAGACAGAGGGATCAGAGAGGAGTAACCACAGTGTCATCAGGGACACAGCCAAGGTTTAGATGCTATTGTAAGCACAAGGTGGTGGCTGTGTTTTGCTTTGAGTTTGGTTTTATTTTATTACCTTGGCCGTTAACAGAAGCCCAGACATTGAAGTTGCAGAAGGTAATGTCTTAACAGTGACGATGCCAAATTGGCAGTATAAAGTAACTTCTGGTATTTTTTAAATGCCCAGTGATTACGTTATGGGACACCAGGAAACTAATGATGCTCTCTCAAGTGGCTGGTGAGATTGGAAGTGCTGAAGAGTCTCAGACTTTGTTTTGTTCATCCAAATGTGTCTGAATGGAGAGCTTGCTCATTGTAATACATCACAAGGTTTGGTATTTCATTCTGAAATTATTTTTTTAAGTTGCAAATTTCTTAGTGTCTCCCATTGAGTTATTGCAAACATGTTAGAAAATTAATTTGTTAGAACATGTTAGAACATTAATTTGGAGTTTTGTTTGTGGTCAACAGAAAAGTTAAATATTCACCATTCATATTAGTCCTTTTAGCTCTGCTTTGGTCTCCACCAAGTTCAAGAGGGAATTACCTGGTGTTTCAACTACTATAGTATCTATACTAACTGGTCAATGACTCTTGCTGTGTGCTGTTTGGTGCTGGGCAGGAAGTGCCATTTATCTGTGCTTTGCAATAAAGTTGATCTGAGTGTGACAGCGACCCAAAAGAGTAAAGCTGTGTGCTGTAAAACCCGAAACAAAGAGCTGAAAGATGCTAAAACACTCAACAGAACTGAGGGGAAAAGCTGATTCATTATAATTCTCTGTAGGTTTGTCGATACATGCAACTTCTCAGACTTTACAAAAGAAAATTGTTAACCAACCTAAAAAGATTTTTTTAAGCTAGTGCAAAAAATCTCTTGTTTACTGACCATCAACAGCTAACATTAGCTTAGCCCTGGTGGCTGATTCCTCAGGCTTGGCAACCCTATGACGGTTTTGAGTCACATTTCTTTAGGTGGTCAGTAACTGAAATACCCAAATTTTAAATTGTAATGCCTTTCAGTAATCAACACTGAAAAAAGTAATCTAGCCATGCAGATGATTTTGATTTTATATAGCAACATTTTGAGCTATAGCAAGTACCTCGACATGATGGAGGTGAGTGGAATTTTGTTTGTTCTCCTGAAGGTTTTTTTTGGTAGAATGTAGCTCCAATCCTCAGAGAGGTCTGTGGATCATCCAGAGTAACAAAGTTTCCAAGACTGCAAGTTATTGTTGTGTTTTTATCATTTTTCACCGCCGTTAAATCTCAGAGATGAAAACCATGGCGTCCGCTTTAGACTGCATGTAAGTACAAAAACATGTCTTTTATAATTCTGGTAAACTGATCGTTCAATAAAAATCCACTTCTTCTAATTTTAGATTTAGTGATCATGGTGAACGTTTGGCCTCTGTCTTGGAATATTTGTAAGTGTTGCATGTTCTCCTTTGATTAGCTCTCCAACATTGTCACTGGAGATGGATTCAACACCCTGTGAAAAAAAAAACACTTAAGGAAAAATGTTGATACAAATCAACACACATCCTGCATCCCTTCAGAATTCCCCAACATAAACACTATAAATTTTCTCTCTGTTTTCGGGCCGAGATCCAAACCCTGTGGTTGAGCTCTGTTTGTGTCGTTTCTCCCATCCTGCCCAGATTTGGCCACAAGTGTCTCCCATCTGGAAACAGGAAGAAGCCTCTCGCTCTATCCCTCTTACTAACCTCACTTTATCCCAGAACATGACCCCGACTACAGACATGACTAAGGACGTGTCTACTCACAGGAATCCCTCCATTTATACTAGAAGGTGGGGCTGAGCTCCAGCTGACTCCACATTCCTTTTCCTAAAAGGATTACAGACTGAGGATCCAGTGAAGGCCCCTTTCCCATTGCATAATGTCAGGGCTTTTTTTTTTCTAAAGAAGATAAGATCCCACGCCAACAGACATTCACACTGATGATGTGCAGACCTGTGACAGTGTCAAATGTCAGTCTTCGACCCTCCCAAACAGTTTTTCTGTGCTGCGCTGCATCAGCCAGCATCACCACCATGTCAATTTAGCTAAGAGCAGTGCGGTAGGTCTCACTGTTTGTTCCCCGTGGGCTTGTTTTTCACACGTTACTGCTCAAGTGGAAAATTACTGATTTCAAAGTAAACCTTTACAGAAAGCTCAAGCTTTACTTCAGACTGGGAGGACTATCCCATGGCATCAGCTGAAGGTCAGCCAGGCTTAGCTTATTTACTTCATGCAGCTCTTCCACACGTCTGATGACGTCTATCAGTAATATCAAGAGCCGCAGTGCCACCTACTGTACTGTGTACTAGTTTGTAAAGTCACAACATGAATGCCGCATAACAACGTGCCATGTCCAAGCACTTCCCGTACATATGTATACAATAGGAGTGATTATTTGTAGGAGTGTTATGAGATCCTGCATCTGCTCCTAAATTAAAAATATATTTCTGTTAAAATAAGTAAATCAAAATTGGTTTTATTTAACCAAAAATGATAAAATAATAAAAAGAGAAGGGCAATTGGGTCTTTGATTGAGGTCAACAACAGTAGGTGATAAAGGTAAAAAAAAAAAAAATTATATTATTTTTTTGGCCTTTCCAAGCTTTATTGACAAAGTCAGCTGAAGAGTGACAGGAAATGTGGGGAGAGAGATGGGGAATGACATGCGAGAAATGGCCACACAGGTCAGGACTCGTACCCGGGACACTGGACTCGAACAATGGACACCGGATTTTTCTCTTTTTACCGAGCATTTCATTTTATTGATTACTGTTGGGATGTAGAAAGAATTTTAACAAACAACAACCAAGCTTTAAGCTCAAAAATAAATACACATGCTTACAGGGCAAAAAGTACTGTCAGTGATAATAAGTGCAAAAAAACAAACTATGTTTACTATTATAACAAAACTGATAAGCTGAATGAGACGAGAGATAAAATAAAAGTGAAGATGGCTGGAGGGTGCAGTGGATATAACATTAGAAATATTATATCATTATACTGTGTATGATTATTCATACTACATGAAACTCTTTGTTTTAGAAATAGGACTTCATAAGACTGCAAATCTTTTTTTCTTTTCCCATGGGTTCTCCATTACAGATACAGCTTTTGATGTTGATCTCCAGTAGATGTAAAGAGTCCTCCATGGTTTTATTAGAAATATATATTTTTTTATTGTAGATTGTGCTATTGTTTTCGTCTAGTGGAAATGTACACATAAAACTAGTGCTTAGTCCATTAGCTTGATGCTAATGGGAAATGGGAATTACCATTAATGCACTAATGGACATTAGTATTGTGATAATATTATCAATTTTACTTCACGTGCTTATCATGAAAAACAACGTGTGTGCTCATACTTAACAGGAATATTTCCTTTGCTCCATGGAAACAAACTAACAGCTGCTGACTTCATATGGCTAATCCAATACTCTACCGGCTACAGTAACCTTAAAGGGTCAAAACTCATTTTTTTTTTATTTTTATCGAACAAATATTTTATGTATTACAAAACAAAAATTGTAATAAACCATAATTCAGATCATGATATTTATTGAGATGACGCCCAAACTATTGTGCCTGTATTAAGTCAGACCGTCTCTGCCTTGTTTTTCATGGTTCTGTCTAAACTGCTTATTTTAAACCAATGGTGCGCTCCAACTTTGTGTCAACAGTTCTTGTTAGTCTTTTCCTGTTCCAGCATGAGAATGTTCACTTGAAGCCAGCTCAGTAAAGAAGTGGCTTTCCCAGTTTGCTGTGGAAGAACTGCAGAGACCTGACCTCAAGCTTACCGAACACCTCCGGGGTGAACAGGAATGCTGACTGTGAGCCGGACCTTCCCAGAAGAGTTACAGCAGCAGATTAATGCCCAAAGGTTTGGAGTGAGATGTTCAGTCAATCATAACCAGGGTGTAATGTTCACTGTGCACATGCAGACTACTACTCTTCTTCCTCTGTATGATTCTGATTTGTCTTATACTTGGGTTTCAATGCGTCTACTGTCCACCTCCTCACAAAGATCTCTCCAGCTTGCCCATTAAAAATAAGCAAAAAGGACAGATGAATAATGCAATACTTTTTGTGAGTCCTGACGGGGAAACTCTCTGTGTCTATTGTTGTCCATTTAAAATGCAAGACAAACACAAAGGGTGAAAAACGAAATATTGATGGAACCAAAACAATCCAGCCGAATCAAATCATTGTAAGCTGTCCCTCTGCCTGCAGACCACTAACAGTGATGTGACCTGAAGGGGGCAGTATTGCACCTGTTGTCTCAGGTCTGACTAGACGAGTGGAGTGTGCAACTGAGACACACACGAGGTTCGGTTTGACAGTCACCACGTGCAGCTCCTCAAACTGTCACTTCACCGAACTTATAAAAATAAAATGATCATTTCTCCCCCTGCCCTTCATTTTGACATTTAAATTACCAGCACTTGATTATGTTCAAATTAGCCTGCTTAATGAGTAATTATACACTGATTCAGAAAGTTATCAAAGGCAATGTCATCAGTGATACGCAGATTGTGAGCTTACTGAAGCTGCAGTGTGAAGCCATTCCCCCCCCTGCTTTAATTGTAACCATTACAATTAGCAGCAAAGCGCGCATCTTAAGTACTCCTCAAAATAGACAGGATGACTCAGTAAACATACATACAGTTGTAAAGTGAAGCGCATGCATGCAGTTTCTAGATAAGCCACTGAAAGACAGGAAACAGGCCAAAGTAAGTGAATATCACTCCTGTGTCAGCATATTTGATAGAGTCGTACACCTGATAAGGGATTAAAGGTTGACATTTGAGGAATAAACTGAGGTTGAGGTAAGACGTGTGGGTGGATGCAGGGTGGTGGGGGTGTTAGCATGCTGCTGTTGAGGTGTAATTACTTGATCTCTGGGTGGCTGCAGGGATAATGAAAGAAGAAGACGATGACAGACGTGGAAGAGCAGGGGAATATGCGAGGACGATTTGTGTGGGTGCGTTTTCTCTGTCGAAGTGTAACAAATGTTTTTTTCCCCAGTTTATGTGCTGGGCTAATTGTTTCTGATTTAGGATGTTCAAACTCATCTCATCACAGTGACATAAATATTGATACAATCAATGTTTTTTCTTCAAATTCAAATACAAAACCACTGCAAGACACTCTAAGCAAACAGGCTGTGCAAGAATGTGAAAAAAGGTCTGACTTTGATGCAGTGTTATAAAATGATCAAAGACAGGTTAAGGCAAACACAAAGAACAATATAAGAAGTGGAATTGATCAAGAAACCTGAAAATATTGTGCCTGTGCAATAATAAATGCTCTCTAATCATCAATGTATTAATTAATTAAGACTGTAGAAACATAGTCATGGCATAGTTCAAAAACACAGTCGAACTCATATGTAAAACACAGGAGGTAAAGGTTCAAGTAAAATTTTACAAAATCCAGACAAACACAGTCCAAAAAGGCGATGCTGAGGCAGAATGCACAGTGCAGGCTTGGTAAAAGAAAAAAACAAACAGGAAAATATTGGAGGCTTGAAAGCAGAGGCACAAAGACAGTGCCTGGATGTTTTGTGAGAGTATAAATTTGCATCACCATGCCACTTATTGTTTTGTTGTCAGTCCCACAGTGGCAAAAGAGTTTAAAATAATGATTCTTCTGATACTGTGGCTCATAAAAAATACAGTGGGAGCACGTGAAGAACCTCGTACTACAGGCTTCATAAGTTTTAGGTAATTGGAAGCTCCAGGCTTTAGGCTATTAAAGCTGCACTAATGAATATTTCATATTAACAACGGGTCAATGACTGTGTGTAATGTGAAAGGTGTTGGTGGTGATGGACACAGAGAGGTTTATTGTCAGACTCTGCAGCTTCCCTCAGCTGCAGAGCTTTTTAATGTCCGACAGTTAGCAGATAGCTGGTGAACAAAGTGGAGCATCAGGTGGACAGAGACAAACTACTGCCTTGCTATCACAGTCATCAACATCTTGATATGTTGTGTGCTCAACTTGTTCTGGTTTCCCAGAGTCTATAAGTAATAGGTATAGCCAAAATATTATTATTATTATTATTTTGGATATGAAAAAACACAGCTAATGTTAATGCGTGTGTGTGTGTGTGTGTGTGTGTGTGTGTGTGTGTGTGTAAACATGTTTTTGTTACCTATTGGGGACTTTTGTCTGGTACAGACGCTGACCTTGGGACCAGTAATCCTCATGGGGACCAAAGACCTGTCCTTTTTTGGCATGTGCGTGTGTGTTACAGTACCAGCCTATGAACCTGTATGACACAGCTACTGCTAATAATACTTGCAATGCTGCTATTACAGTGGCACTCATACTGCCAGAAATTGTAGAAGGACTATCACAGGTACATTACTATCACCCATAATGCAGTGCTCCCTGACATCCACTAGGCAAAACCCCAAATTAGAAAACTGATTACTGGTATACACACTAAGTATCACACACACACACACACATTTAAAATTTCTCAGAAATTATGCTAAAGTTGTTCATCTTCTATATGTATTCAGTACCTCACCATGAACTGTTTCCCAATATGGGGTGAGTGGGAACTGGGTGTCACACTAAAATTGACCAAAAAACATATTCAAAATTCATTTTCCCCGACAATTTCCACTCTTCATGCTTCATTGTCAGTCTGATATCAGCACAGGACAGTAGTTGAACTGAGGTGAGGGTCCTAGACCCTTCCGTGATACAAACCACAGATGCAAAGAATAAATCCTGTCACAGATTAATTTCCTGTCCCTGAAATCATTCCTGATCACAGGTGACTCCTTCTCCATCATCCTTTCAATCATCATGCACAATTAGAGAGGGGAGGAGGGTGAAATCAGACTGCATTGTGCTGGAGGCCGAGAGACAATCACAGAACTCTGACTCACTGTGGTTAGACTGGAAAATGGGTCATTCATTCATTTGTCACTCAGCTTTTTCATATACAAAACACCATAAGTATCTTTTCAATCATCTTCATTTCCCCAACTGGTCCACTGATATCAGAAGGTTTATGAATAAGACAACAGCTGTGTGTCCACGACAGCATCTACACTTGACATTCAACATAAAAAAATCCTGACATGTATTAAGATACTTGACATGACAAAACTGTTAATGTCATCTTTAGTCTTTGATAAGGAGATTCTAAAATGTTATTTTAATAATGAATGGCAATCCCTGAGCTATTACTACTTCTGAAACTCTTGCATCATTTACTGAAGCATTGCTTCAGAGGATTTAACACAGAGAATCTAAATTATAAATCAGTAGCTCTGTTACATTTGGTCAGTTTTTATGAGTTCTAAATTCTTGTATTTGTATATGATGTTATTAATAGTATGTGTGTGTGAGTGTGTGTGGCAGTGTAAAGGCTCATTTGTGCTGGATGTAGTAATGAAGCGATTTCTGTAGGAGAAGAACCCCTCTTCATAACAACAAACAAGAGAATTCTACTGTATATTGCTTCATCAAATATTAATTTTCTCTGTGTGAAGGCAGTTTCTGTGCATCTTCCACATTTACACTAATTATCACAATAGAAGGTTCCTGACTCTGTGGTCTGAATTACAATTGGTTCATACAACTAGTTTGACCAATTAGTCTGCTAACCCCAGATGTTGTTGTTTTTTTCTCTCGTTCCACTAAACCGTTAAATATCTTTTAATGTATTCTATTTTTATAAGATACCATCATTTACAAATAATAACTGGCCAGCTGGCAATTTGATTAAAGCCATAACTTGACAGGAAAAGTAACAGTAGTATAGCTTATACAAAAAAGTCCCTACTTAAAGACACAGTGAAATAAAAAAAATAATAATATTTGAATACATATTTCATATTTTTATTATTTTATATCAAAATGCATGTAAAAAAAAATATATATATTTTGGTGACTCTGGGTATAAGCATATATTTATCCGGTGATTTGAGGCACCCACCCTCACCAATCATATCAAACCATACTTTTCTGTAGTTAGAAGAGCAGTATTGCGTTAGGAAGTGAGTTTTCAGTTGGTGAGTAAAGAATGTGTCTGAGGGCTAATTTATTGATTTCTCCTTCATCCTCCGACTGATCTAACACTGTAGGTAAGGAAGGATGTGGGTAAAGGCCAACAGCCCTCCACAGCTCTATATCACACTAGAGCTCAGTATCATGATAATGCCAAGCCAGTTTATGACTGATTTAATAAACTGAATGATTTGATTTTAATCCCTCATTCAAAGGAGCAGGGTCTACGATCGAATGACATCCAGTTCTGTAGTTTCTGATTGCAACCACCTTGCCTCACCTTCTACCAGTGTACAGGAGAAACTATGGTGGCTGGGGAATCAGTCATGAAAAACATCAGTGCCCTTGTGTTTTGTCCCTCCTACTTTCTGGCTGTTGCAAATTGTGCTCTGATTCAAAGTGTGAAACGAACAAACCAGCCATGATTTTTTTACCAACAAAATCATTGAATTATTATAACTCCACGTGCATTTTTGCTTGGGAGTTCATTTTATTGTTTTTTGGCTACCTGTGTGTGTCTGAAATCTGAAGGTTGATTGTGACTGACAGGAAGTGCAAGGAAAAATAAGTGTAGGACTTTTTAAAAAAAAAAAAAAAAAAAACCTTTAACCATATCACCCATACCACATTTTAAAGGATGTTTTATCATTCATTTAATTGCTATTATACATTTTATATCACGAAAGAGAGGACAATAGAGTTGAGTGACTAAAGACAAAGATGGGAAAAGAAAAACAGTGAAAAGAAATGAAAAGTACTAAAAACAAAACCAGGACTGGCAGCTCTAAGTCATGTGGACCATCTGAAAAACATATATAGAATACAATCACTAAGGCTTTGAACGTGTTTCTCAGACTTAAGATAAAACTGAGTGCTGCCTCTGAGATTAGCAGCAAAGCCTTGTGGAAACGGGTGGAAACTCTCCAACATGCTCTGAGCACTTGTCTGAAGGAGAATCACTGAGGTGAAAGGTTTGCCATGCAAACAGTATAAGGTTTATTTCTCTACAAAACACACACAGGCACACACATGTAACCATGTATAACCATTTACAGCCAGATTTTGGATTAAAGTTGTTAAAGTTCATAGATCAAAATTTAGACCACGTTTTCCATAAAACCTGTTGCTTTGTAGTCAACAAATATCTCCTTCACGTGAGACAAGAGGATGTTAGAAGTGAACTTTTCATAAGCCTTTAACTCTTTTGAACATCTGTGCTTGCAGTGAACTCTAAAGGATGTTTACAGTAGAGGAAGAGAAGCTGCTGTTTTATTCATCAAAACAACCCAGTAAATTCTGACCCACCAAAACAAGATTGTAGACGTTGATTTCAGCTACCCAGCTTCACTGTCTTTAAATTGGAAAGTCATCTTACTTAAAGGTCTAGAGTATTCACATTTTTTGCTGTTTTTAGTACAGAATGTCAAGCCAGGGAAATCTTCACAGTGCAGACTATCATACTGATGGTCTGGTCCATGACATTGACTGTCTCTTGCTCCTGCTCACAGGGGCTGGAACTAATCCCAACTTCTTGATAAATGATTGGATTCTTCAGCATAGTCTGGATATGATTGGTTTATGTGAACATGGCTTAAACCAAATGTTTTCTTACCACTGAATGAAACTTCTTCACCTGACAACGACAATGCCCATGTTGCTCAGGATTCTTTGCAAGGTGGGAGTGTTGTACACCTGCCTGTAAAGGCATATAATCATTTCAAACTTATGAATTATTTTGCCTGCTGTGAAAGTTTGGATGTCGTGTAGTTTCCTTGTTAGTCTTGACACAGCTTAAATTGAGATTTATAACAAGGACTTGAGGCCCACTTGCAACCTGCAAAGAATGACTTTGTCACACACCTGTTTGTCTTTGACTTTCTCAAACCCCCAGTGTATGGATATATTAATGATATATATGTAACCTTTCTGTAAGTGAGGGCCTGCAAAAATGACATGACATCTAAGGAGACATCTTTTCTAATCCATCTAATTCCATCTTTTTTAATCCTCATGAAAGGAATTTGAACCTATCCAGATACACGTACATGCTCATATGCAGTCAATTGAGAGGCAACAACCAAAAATCTTTGGATGGCCTCTTAGAAAAAAGAAAAAGGTACAGTTATAGACATGATCACATTTTAATGTGTGATTTTAAATGACGAAATTAATCCAATTCAGACACTTTATTAATGCTTATTCTTCTTGAAATTCTACTGAATGATGTGTGTGTATTGCTGCTCTGTCATGCATTGCTTCAAGGTGCATGTTATCCTCTCTGGGGATCTTGTGTGTCTGGCCAAAGGATTAGCATAAAAATGGGAGTGTGTTTCAGGGGCAGAGGGACAGAGAATGAGCCATACACCTACACAGTGTCAGGGTGCGACAGAGGAGGTGATTCACATATCAAACTCAGCGACTGAAGCCACAGAGGTACAGGGAGGTTGCAAGAAGCCACTAGAGAGACATTGAAGACAGAAAGCAGGCCAACAATTATTTAACCCCAATGTCTCATAGCAAAATTGTTTCTCCTTCATTCCTCCAGTGATCCCACACACCGTATGAATTTTATTTGCCTCATTACATGCCAGCTATTTTGGTGCTGTAGAAATGATCTCGAGGTGTGAATTTAAAGATGCTGTCTTACAACATTTTACGCTTGAATCACATAAAGCCTAGCTCTTATTTTCAGAATCTAGGGCAATCTGAATTCAGGCAAATACCATTTTTGTTGGATAAATCCATTAAGTTTGGTGTAAGAGACGGCGCCCGACATGTTCCGGTTTTACGCTGATGACACCATGCTTGTAACAAGATGTACTGAACATATGGTAGCTGAATGAGAGGTAATGATCTACAAGTCTACACCACTATTACAGTATTTCCTTGCAGCAGTGGTACACAGATCTCTGCTGTGCTGCACACCCTGACAGATGTAGTTGGACCAGTCCCATTTTCAGCGGAGATGAGACGAGTTAAGTATTGATTCGTGATTATTCCCCAACATCAAGGACACACACGAAAAAAACTAACTACACAAGCGTAAAAGCATTCTCACCACGTGACTGTAACGTCACCGTGCTCTGACAGCAACTACTCATGTGGGCCTTGATAAATACAGATTCATTTTTTATGTTGCCTGGTGCTCCCTAAGGAGTGGTTGCAGGCCTTTAATCAAACATCAGCCAACACACACACACAAGTATTCTCAGTATTCTGTTTATACCCGTGGCAAGAAGAAGATTAATGTTTTTTTGTCTATTTTCCCCTGAAAGCACTCTGGGCACATTGCTATTCTCAAAATGTTTGTTACAAAGGTTAGGAACATATAAACACCGTCTTGGAGGAATTACATTATAACTGCAAATGTTATTTTGTTTAGTGTCAGCAACCTAAAGGTGGAAAATTGAGCTCATGAAAATATAGGTGCCAGTTGGACAAGCTGCTAAAATATAACTAAAATGTATCAGTGAAATTATTTCCTTCATTAACAAGTACTGTTGAGTTGCCAGTGAGGATGGCACACTGGACAATGCTGTGCTGTGCAATGGACCTCAGTAGAGGAGTGTTTGTACAGGGCAGCTCTCAGGTTTGACTTCATGTTGAAATTGTTGCTACTTGAAAACAAGTTCAGGATCTGTTCAGTTCACAGGAGAAACTTTAAATGAAACAGAGGCTATATAGAGGCTACCTAGTCTTGGTTTGAATTGAATTCTCTATTCCCCACCCAGATTAGACTTTTATCAGATTTTTCCCCCTAATAGAGTTGCAAAGTCTTGTTATCTGCCATTGCTGTAGAGAACAAGATGCCCAGAGGCTTGAATATAAGGAAGTTTAGAACACTTTGGAACAAAACACCAAATGACTAATTCACCCAGCATTGACATAAACATCTGAAAGTAAACTGTTTTGTCTTTTTCAGTCTCACGGTGTATTGTTAAAAAACTTCATTCAAAGTTTTGCCATAAGCACACAAAAAGTGCTGAAAGCACAAACACTGACATATTCTCATCTTAAATAGTTTACAAGGCTGGTGAGAGAGGCGAACCTCAAAACAATGAGCAGTTTGCAAAAAAAAACAAAAAAAAAAACACAATGAGCTAAAAGACACAAAAACACGCTGAAGACCTTTGGGAAGCTGAAGAGTTTGGGGTTTTGTGTTTTCTGTGGCTTTGACACTACAAGTAACACCATTCATATTATGCATAGTCATTTTCATCATTAAAATGTCTGATTACATATGGTCATTGTAAAAATATACTGTTACAAAGTCATATTTAATCTTAATTGATGTACTAAATTACAAGTCGACCTGAACTGAGAACTGATGCACTGATGCACTGAGTGTTAAATTCAACCAGAGAAGGGGGTAGGAGGTGTTGGTGATGGAGGACTGCAAAATAAAAGTGAGTGATCATTGACTTGAACCTACACCGCCTCACAGGGTACACCGAGGTGTTTACTGCTGCTGTTTCCATTTTCTTTCGTGTCTTTTTATCCGAGTGGAACAGGCCCTAAGAACAACAAACTTGGGTCAGACACTTTGAAATTACAAACAACAATCACAACTTTTTTCCATTTATTTGCCTTTGTTTCACCCTCTTTTTGATTACCTCAACCGCTGAACTGTGATAAGCTAGTGAACAGCGTTCCCTTTGTTTGGCTCCCATGGGTCCGTTGTGTGGAGTGATTCAATTATGCATGCGATTTATTTTTACTTTTGTTTGTTCTTACTTACTGTGGATGTATTGAAATGTAGGTAGCAGTGCATGTAATGTAGCCTAGTGAGGTTTGAATATGTTGTCCTGCAGGCGTGCAATTAAACGTCTAGCTGTGTGTAGGAGAAAGAGAGTGTACATGTCTGTGTTGGCCTTTAATGTCATGATTGATGGCTACGATGAATACAGCTTTCATGGCGTCAGTGTGTTGGCTTTGCAGCTTTTCATGTTATAGGTCACATTCAGAGTACAGTTGTATACCAAATCATCATTTTCATTGACTGAGTCAGTAGCTTTTTATATTGGTGGTCCCATTACATGTGACTAAAAGCATCACTGTCAGCTACTGTAAGCTGTTGTATTTTCACATTCAAGCTTGCTGAAAGGCACATAACCAATCCTGCCCACATGCTACATGCCTTGGGCCTGAGTGACAAAGTATTCCCAGCATTCCCCCACATTAAGGTGGTTAAATTTATAAACCTCTTTCTATTCCAGTCCTCTTTCCACAGCCTTTTGCTTCCCCCAAAACGTTGCTTTACCAAAATGGTCTCCATAGTGTGTAAATAAAATGACATTAAGCAGCCCAGTGAGGTTATGGTCTGCGTGCTAGTACTGTAAAGAGAAGAGTCGACTGTAACTTTCCCTGTCATCGTTCATTTTAAATGTCAATATAGGCAGAGACGCAGCAGAGCTGTTTGTCATGAGCATGGATTTATGTTGGCTGTGTCAGCCGACACAGCAATTACTAAATAATTATTTTATCACTGCAGCACAGCAGTTCGGGAATGACTGCTGGTTAACAGATAGTGTTCATGGGCCACGACTGAATAACTACTTGTTTCACTGTTTGACAACTGAAAAATATGGAAATTGAAACAACTGTGCAATGTATTTTGTTGTATTAAAGCACAGGGACGGTAACCACAGAGAGCAGACTGAATGAAGGTTTAAAGGGCCGTCACTCTGTCAGGTCACAGGTGGAGGCTGTGTGGAGGCAAAGTTAATAAGACAACTTTCTGCCATCTCTACCTTTTACTGCCATCATGCATTTTAATTGTTCTTGGCCAACTGAAAAGATGACAGAGAAGAAAACATTTCTCAGTTTTCACATTGTTCAGGTTTTGAATGTGAATGCTGATGTGGACGCAAATCATTCTAAAAAAATGTAGCTAGCTTGATGTAGAGGTACTCTACGTACTCTAGGTACTCTGTGATGTCCATTGACCAAGTCTGTTATCCTCAGTGCAATGGAACAGCCATTCAAGTCAGAACTCCAAAGTCTAAACACAGGCAAGAGTCACCAAGCCCAAGGTTGCTGACGCAAACACACCTGATGTCACAGCAGTATGCACACAATGAACAATAGGCACAATGACCTTCTGCATGGAGTCTTTGTGTCGTGAAACACGCTGTAACATCTTTGTATTTGACATTTCCATTTCTATTCAGTCATGCTTGACAGATGTCTTTGTGAGCTGAAGTTTCTCATCTCTTTCAAAGTGTGCACTTTAGATGTTCTTGCAGTTCACAGACTTTAGATACAAACATCAGTTCGCCGCAGGCGGCCATGTTTCCCTGAGCAGATAGGACACATTTAGATCAGAAGTTGTGTATGCCAGCATGGCACTATTGACTTCTGACTTCTCTGTGGCTTCACTGAGGCCAACATTAGTGATAACAGGTAAGTCATCAACTGGCTTAGTTAACTCTGGGTTTTCTAATCTGACTGAGCATGTAGATACCCATACTAACATTTTCACATTCTATTTTAAATATTATTAGTATTACATTTACAAGTTGAACATCTTTAAAATAACAGTTTCTCTGCAAAACCTTGGCAGAAAATTTCACTCAATTTATTGTTTTTGGATTATGATATTTAACTTTCAATTTACAGTTTTTGTTTGGCAGCTGCCGTTGCCAGGGATTGACCTTTTTATGATTTTTCCTTCCTTTCACCCATGATTTGTATACTTAACATGAGATGATGGAATGGTGATTGAAATTTATATAATGGAACTGCAAAAAGTGACAAGGCAAAATAATAACATGAAATATTGAAGTATTGACAGTAAGGCTCAGTAGGAATTAAAAAATACATTATATAAAAAAAATATGGCTTAATTAATTGATAGCCTGTCTTTCTTTTCTTATTTGCATAATCATGATGAAGTATTGTATACAAACCTTTATAATGTAAATAAATAACTCAACATGTAAGACAAAAGCATGATTGACACATTACTACAACATATAACACTAAACAACATACATTATACTACAATAGACAACATCTAGATACTCCATAGTATACTGAAGTGCAATGAAAGAAAAACAAACACGAAAATAAATACATAAATAAATATAATAATATATAGGTCTCTTCTCCTTGGTCATTGATTAAAGAAATGTTGGGCTGTCACTGGCTGTCTTCAACTATTTATATAGTGGAGAGCAACATCCTCCAAAATCCTGCTATGTACCCTTGAGCCAGCCTGCCAGATCCTTCAGCAGCTGCTGAGGACCCCCAACCAGGCCCTTTCAGAGGGCCATGGTCGGCTCCCCCTGCCAGGTCCACCACAGGAAGAGGAAGAGCGCACAGCAGCCTCCACAGATGTCTACTTCAGAGGAGAGCGGCTCCTCCACACTAAGACCCCAGCCATTCTAAACACCATCAGAGCTGCCTCCAGCCCATTAACACGAGACTGAAGATTATTTTACTTCCTCCCTTCAACATTTACAAAGAAAAAGGCACTCATGTGTCAGGCTGGGGTAGCTAATAAATAAAAAAATAACACACTCCTCCTAACATCTAGTTGTGCATCATGACTGTTAACTGAAAGCAAATGGAGTGTTGGAAATCAATTATGACGCACACAAGCCCCTTCTCTGTTTTAGTCATTTATTATTTCCTTTATTGTGATTAATGGTGCATTAAGGATTTAAAAACCTTTAAAAACCTCAGAACCAGTGATGGATTGTTGCTGCATGTCACAGACTAAATGTGCTTTTAAGTACGAGAGGCATTAAGATTTGTTTTGAATGTCTGTGGACCAATCACTCATGAGACTCAGGAGTGGTCTTCAGTCTCTCTTCACTGTTTTTTGATTGGGACTCTGTGTTTGCTTTGAATGTAGAGCTGAAGTGACTCATTTTTTAGACAAAAATGTCCTCTGATTGTTATGTCTGAAAATGTGATGCTTTTCTTTGTCACATACAGTCTGATGATAGCAGAATGTAGAATTACTGATGAAACAGGCTGTTTGGATGTCTGGAAAATCAGCAGTTTTTGGAGAAGATAGTCAGCAGATGAATCTGTAATCATTAGTTGCAGCCTAAATGAAGCCCCGACCTTGGACTGTGTGAAAATGTGATGAGCATTATTCACAATTACATGATGTTTTACAACTAATTAATCAATTTATAGACTAACAGAATAAATGATGAATAAACTAATTGATAATGAAAATAATCTCTGGCTGTAGCTACACTCAGAGATAAACTGCAGCGTGATTTGTGAGAAACACTAAGATAGATTCTGAAGATATGAAACTAAGTGAGCCTCTTATTCAAAACAGGTGCTACTTTTACTTTTTTTTTTTTTTTTTAAATAATGACATTTTATTATTGAATTTATTTATTATTGTTCACATTAATGACATCATTTGTCATTATATGCCTGAGGCAGATAAAATAGAATCATATTAAGCAAACTAATAAATAAACAAACAAATGTCAAAATAAGAGAAGAGTTCATAAATCATACACACACACATTAATCATAGAGAGATACATTTTATGCACATGTGCACACTGCTTCTATCACATTACTGCACACATGCAAAGACTAAATTGTAAAAGTGTCTCTGAAACTTTCCCGTCCACTGTGTAATACCACTGTGCCAAATATGGACAGCTGTATGTGTATATTTGTTATGACTACATTACTTATGATGAAAATCTAGGGAGTTGACATCTTTGCTAACATTTTCTCCATAAAATATGATCCGGTTTCATCAAAATCAGTGAAATAGCTGGCGGTGTGTGACTTGTGTGCGGTACTTTTGCGGGAGATTGTACCCAAAGCACAAAGATACAGTGCAAGAACAGACGTACGAATGACAGAAACACCATTCACCTGATTACACGTCAGTGTAGAGTCAACATGATTTAAAATCTGTTGTTATCTGAAGTTCCAAAATGGGGCTTTAGGTCACTAAGGTCATCGGGCAAGTGAGTCATCAGTGGCTGCCATACATTTGCCATACTTTCATTTCAGCAATGAGTCTTCTGAGGCTCCTCTGACATGCTCTGAAAGTTTCTCCTTGGTTCACAGATTGGTTTTGTTCTCGAATCAAGTCAAATAGTTTTTTCTTGCTTTGGATGGCAGCTCCACTAAAACAGTCCAGGAGTTTGATTTTACTTTTAACAAGAATATTTTTCACTGGGTTGGTACCAGACAAAGAACAGGAGTTTTTTTCCTGAACTCATCCTGCCATATCTTGTTTTGTTGTGGTTAATAATTTATCACTGAAAAGAACAGCAAGTGCACTCAGCTGAATATTTTCACAGCACATCTACAGGTGCTCGGCAGAAGCGGCGCTGATGCTCTGGTGTACATCTCTTCAAAGAAGCTAGAATAAGTGAAGAGGATGAAAAAATGTCCCAAACCAAGGAGTGAAAACGTGTCGGTTTGATGTGATCTGAACGAGATTGTGTGAGCTCTGAGTCTGATTTTGGATCCCGTCTTTGTGTGTTCAGACACGTTAGTGAAGCTCTTAGCGATCTGCTGCTCCGAGTTCTCGTATTGCCTCTGTGTTTGTAGAGTGAATCAGTTTGTGCAGTAATGATTGATTATTTTCATGGCTCCACATCTAAGTGGATTATTCATGCTCTGCGGTGCCAAAGAACGAGGGGACCTCAGGGATAGCTTAAGCAGCTGAGGCATGCAGAGTCTTGCTCAGGTGATGAATCGCCTCTTTCTCCGCTCACACACACACACACACACAGCTTGGTTGTTCCAGTTTGACAGAACTCACACTCTTCTTTAGAGCTTATTAGAATCCATGGATTATAATTTTGAGTGTCCAAATGGACGATGAAAGATTAAAATTGATTTTTTAATCACTGAATGCTCCGTGTTTCTCCTTCTTAACTGCTTAGTTCTGTGAGGATTGTGTCTTTGTGTGTGCGTGTTCAGTCTTCTTTGTGGTACAGAGTCCAAGCATCAGAATATTGAACTTTGTTTTGTGATTGCCTGTTTTTTTGTTTGTTTGTTTGTTTGTTTCTAGCTAACCTCTGTTCTCCTGTCCAATCTGCCCCTGTTACCTGCCACTTCTAGCCCAGTCTCACCTCCACCTCCTCCCTGCTGCACTATCACTGACCCTTGTATCACACCACATCTGAGACACCTTCAGCAGAAGGCCACCACTGACTACACTTGTGACAGTAAACTGCTTTAACTGCTTTGTTTGTGCCACTAAAGCTTAACATTTATAGTAAGGCCTGTTTGACCACAGGTCATGGAGGGAGTTTCAGCTATATACATGAACGTTACAGCTTAACTATATGCCAGTAACTTTCAACTCTTGGTTCCAACTATGGAACCTCCAACTCCATTAACAATCATGAAAGCAAGAAACATGCATAGCTCTAGGCATGGAAGTTAATTTAGAACTTTGGACAGTCCCAAAATGTCAAATCAATATATAGATATGAAATATCAAAAGTAGCCCTGCGATGAACTGCTGACTTGCCCAGGGTGTATATCAAAAGTATAGTCAGTAAATATCAAAATGTTGGCATGACAATGCAAAGTATATAAGTGGATGTTGCAGTAGGACACATGCTTCTGCTGTAAATGATAAAAGGCATTCTGCTACAGTTCATTTCCATTTACAGGAAACTACTGTATTTTGAATTTCTGGAGGTTAAAGGTTCCAGCTGAACTTCTCAAACCAATAATGAGCCACATACAATAAGCACACAGAGGCTCACTTTCTGGTGTGTTATACTGAAAAGCAACAGCTTCTAAAACTCAATAAACCAATAACCAATAAAGAGTTTCAATATACTGTACGTGAGTTTTTATCTGTTATCAATGTTGGTGTTTTATGGTGACTTATGTGCTGTAACCATTTCTTGGCTGGTCCCACTGAGCAGATGAAGATGTTGTACATGAACATGTTACTCCCAGTTAAATTGTAAATCATCATTTTTATATAACTGTCCATGTAAAGATAAACAAAACAAGATTTGACATTCATTATTAAGTTTTAAAGGTGTTGCTAGTTGAAACTTCTGAAGGAGCTGTTTTTCCTGTCACCAGTCTTTGTACTAGGCTGTGCTAATCACACACTGGCTATAGCTCATTACTTAGAGGAAACTTGGACTCGACTTTGTCATGTTTTTGAGTCGAAGTGATTAATGGTGACAACAGGTTTTGAAATTGGTCCAGCAGTTAGTGAGAGCACTACAGCAGCAACAGCAAATCAGGCTGCAAGGTGTCATCCTTTATCTTAACATGTTAGTTCAAACTCACCAAATTTACACAAACTAACTGATCAAGGCAGCAAAGGAACAGCAACCCGCGTGTTCTACAACATGAAATGATATTTTTTGGAGTCTGGTGGCTTTAAACAGAGTGCTGCAGTGTCTGTTTCTGGTTTTAAAAAAAGGATTTTACTCTTTAACAAAAAGGTTCATTTCCATAATGTTGTCAGACACGAATAATCCAAGCCTGTCAGTGTCAAAAACAAACACTTTTAGCAGACGTACATCGACAGTGTGAAATTGCCCAAAAGGATTGGACCCATCACATCGCCTTTGTCATTCAATATTGGACCAGCTTCAAAAATTGTTGTCCCCATTAGTCACTTAGACATAAAAAACATGACAAATAGTGTCCAAGCTATTAAAGTTTCCCCTTTAATACCCAGAAATGAGAGCGTCTCATCTTTGCAAAATTGGTTCAACTATATCTTTAAATGGAATGAGACCAAAACACTGTGCAGTAATGCAGACTGCTTTTTCTGTCCAACTTTAGCTTCTGCTTTTGATCTTTGTTGGCCGCTTTGTGTGTGACCCTTTGATACATTCCCCGTTCCTCTCTATTCAGAAATCAAAGAGCACTGCCTCCGAGTTTATTTCATTTAATCAATACGACTAAAGCCACCACTGTACTTTTTTTTTATCAATACAGTTACAGTAGCTGCACCTGTAGCATGCTGCGCTGAATGCTGATGCCATCCTTCCACACCTCTGCCGGGACTCCATCCAGATCAAGATCGATAATTACAAAAGGCTTTTTGTTGAAGTCTCATGTTCTTCGTGTTCATGTCTGTCCTGACTGAAGAGGACGTGACGTCAACAGATATTTTGCCTTGTTTGCTACAGAGGCAAATAATGAACACTTCAGAAACTGACAGTCCACCTTTCTGGGTCAGAGAGTCTGTAGGAAAGTTAAGTTGAAAGAGAATTTAGAACTTGAAGAATCCCCAGCAGCTCGGAGTTGTGTGGAGGCATGGTGTTCATTACAGTAGAAGCACAAGGACGCGACTTCTTTTGTGTCGGGAATTTGAATGCTTTTTTTTTCTGACGCTGCCTCGCTGAGCTCGGCGTTTGAACCAGCACAAGTCATTCTCCACACACCCACGGGGGCCCAGTGGCTTTAAAGCGTAATTTCCACAGTGGAATTCACACAAATATAAAAAAAAGAAAAAAAGAGTTTTTCTCACTGTGGATTTTAGCTGGAGCTAAAATTCAGAATGGGTCCAATAAATTCAATTTACAGAAAATACTATGATGCAAAATCCATATTGTGACTTGAGACATTATCAGCATAGATCCTCTTTTCATGTTTCAAAAACAGGCAAAATAAGATTTCATCATGTTCAGCTTCAGAGGACATAACAAGCTCCTCTTCCAATTAAACATGCTGTGCGGCACCTCCAGGCCTCGGCATCAAATAATATAAAAATTTAACTTTTCTGTCAAACACACAGTGTGATGCTGCTGCTGCTGCGCGTTCCAGTTGCGGCGTTCCTCTAATTCAAACACACATAAAAATACACAGTACTGCAGTGTGCTGTGTTGTGGCAGATCTTTCTGCCATTTCAAAGACGGGAGCGAGGAGAGAGTTTCTGAGGGCAGATGAACCAACTTCAGCCCAAGCAGCAGTGCTTGGTTTGTAATGAAGTCTAAATGTTACAAGTCTACAGCTATAAGTTTGTATCGTGGGTATTGTTAGCATGACTGGACCAGATGTTTGTTGGTACAGAAGCATCTGGGAAGTCGTCATTGGAAACTGAAAGGGCAGGCGCCTTCTAAACATACTGGGCGGTGATTGGATGAACCATCTTCCAATCGAGGACTTCAAAATCTGATCTGTGAATTACATAACGTAGTCAAGCACTTACAGAAACAGACTTACAGAAGTCATCCAAGAGGAAAAAAAAACTTTTCCATCGAGATAAGGCTTCAGTGTCGTTCTCTGCCTTCAAGTTCTAACTAATGCTAGCTAGCATCTTCAGCAACCTCCGAGCAAACAGTCACTTCTCATTGCCACACACATCTAGCATTTAACCATGCCTGTAGATCATAGCATGCTGATTCATGTGTGTTGGAACGCATTTTGATCAGCCTGTCCCGAATACATGAAAGTGTGTGACAGCTTACAGACATATCATGAACAATGACAGGTGTTATATTGTGATTTTTCTAGAGTTCAATGGATGAATGAATAAAACTTGAGTGGAAATGATATCACAGTGGTGTAGCAGTAGTGGCTCTAAGGACAAGTCAGTCTGAATCATTACAGCCACCACACACGAAGCATGAAGCAGTACGGTACAAACAAACAGAAACTTCATTACCATGGTCAATACAAAACTATACTCATTGCATAATCAGAGTGGTCAGTGTACGTTTAAAGCTACTTTAGCTGCCTGCATGACAGTAAGGTTATCAGTGTTCTTTGTGCTGAAGATGTCCCCACAGTCATTTAAATAAAAAAAAGAATTCTGCTTTAGAACTCTGAGTCTTTAAATCCAATCCATTGTTTGAATAGCAGCTGCTATCACCCTAAAGTTGCGACTAAGGGAAGCCCTGACAACCCCGCACCTCCTGCAGTAATGCGCTGATTGGTCCATAACCACAGCACTCCACCACACCCAAGTCCATAGATTGAAGCCTCGTAAGATGGATTCACACATGATTCACATCTTGCAGGTCCAGTTACTTTGCAAAGTTATGGCATTGTTGGGATTCTTATTCTTCTGCACAACATGTTGCAGCACTGAAAACGTACACTGTTAATATGTAGGAAAAAAACCCCCAAAAGAACAACGGTGTGAACTCACCCCAGACAGACGCTGTCTTCCCTCTATAATATAAAGATGACGTGATAAGTCTTGTCACAATTCCAGCCAAATCTTAATCATTCATTCTGGCCGCTCTGTCTTCCCTCCCACAGATGACCGCCCATACCCACACCTACCTGTTCTTCTAATCAGCCCTGCAGTATTCCGTATATAGCCGCCCATCTCCACTCATTCCCTGCTTAGGTATCCATTGTGTTTCCATCTGAGCTCTTCAGCCATGTCTGTCTGGCTCCCTATTAGATATGCTTTCCTGCCTGGTTTTTGATTTTGAGTAGGCAAGTTTTACTTAACCTGTTTGTCTCTGCGTCATGCATCTGTGTTCAAACTTGGTTATTGACTGAGTTTCTACAAGCGTAGTAGGTTCAAGAAACTTCTAAAACAGTCAAACTCTTCAGTACGTTTAAGCTAAGGTCATCAATAATAAGTATTTGAATCACAAACAAAACGTCAGCAGCAGTTTCACAGTTTCTTCGTCTGCTGCGGTACGGTGGCATCAGAGGCAGCGACACAATAACACTGTCACACTGTGAGTTACAGCAGAGGTTTAAAGGGCTGACATGAAGTGCATATCTTACAACATGATGGAGCACTGTGGATCTGCCACCTTGTCTCCTCCATATGGATGACAGGGTGGAGTGGATTTAAGTGTTTCTTTCTCTCCTGTCTGATTCCAGATGAGATGCCACATGAAGCCTCCGCTCTCAGCGAAGACGTGTAACGACTGAAAAAACCTCTTAAAGTGCGGCAAACTTCAGGTCTGCTGTGCTATGCTGTCTGCTCAGATGTTTGTGCTCATCTAAATGATCTCGCTGCGTGAGGGTGGTCCTGTGGGACAGACGCAGTCATCAGCAGCTGAAACATTGCGCCACTTTGAACTTGAGCGCTCTGGAAGTGATGCAGAACATTAAATTCTGCGTTTGGGCCAAACATTTTTCCAATTAATGACTCACTGTTGACAGTGACTCACACCTTATTACGTAACACACCACTGAATGGTTCATTATGATGGAATCATTTTCACTGTGTCTCTCAGGAAAATAACAAAAATAACAGTGTAGACACTTTTAAATGGCCTTCATTCTTTTGGTTAGTTACAATCAGACTGAAACATGGACATCCAAGAATACTCTATGTGCGGTCACCCACAGGTTTCTGAAGAGCCATCTTGAAGCTCACTTGGCAGTCCTGTATCGTTGGTGGAGCTGAGGTGGGCTGAACGAAGCCTGCATGCTCAAAAAAGCCACCTGTAAACAGCACCCACCTGTCAATTAAAGTGACCAGTCTTAATTCTGCATAACTTTAAGCCTTAATATCATTTGAACAGGTGAGTTGTATATAAATTCACTCTCAGAACAGTTGTCATGAACGGGGAAATTAGCTATAGAGACCAAAACTGTTTTTTGTACCAGGCTGTAAACATGTTTATTTCTGCTGTGAAGTTGGACATTTTAACATGGGGACTTATGGAGACTGACTCACTTCTGGAACCAGCCTCAAGTGGCCTTTTGAGGAAATGCAATTTTTGGCACTTCATGTTGCTTTCATTTCACATTTTTCCTTTGTGCTTAAAATCATATCATGTCATATTTTTATTTTTTGTGTTAACATATTAACATGCTGAAACATCCTGCAGACACAGAGCAACTTTCACACTGTGAAGCTGTCTTTCTCCCCACCTGATGAACTTAAGTTTATTCTTCATCTTTATCCTCCTTTTAGTTCTGTTTTGGGCTTCAGAGGGAAATATTTGGATCTTTAGCTCTAAAATCTGTTGCTAACTATGTGTGTCTGCTGTTTGGTGCTGAGTCAGCAGTGTGCAAGTTTGGGATTGTCGTTATTAGAGACATTTTTCACATTACATGTAGTCCACTGATCCATTGTTAACATAAAAAATATGAAGCAACTTTTTTGTTAAAATAAACAAGGATAAATAAATGAGTGCTTTTTGTGTTTTGGGCAGTGGTGATCTCAAACTACAGTATACCCGCTTCGCTCATTCAGTGGAAGTCAAGTGTGCAGCACTTTGTAACTATTGCTGTAATTTAGACATTTATTAATTTCCCCTCTCTTGATCGCTATTTTAAAAACGCTTCCACTCAGAAGAAATGAGAGTTAAATTGAGCTGCAGCTTTGTAATATTTATACTGTGCCTCTTCTTATTAATGGTGTAACAAGTTGTACCAAATCAATACTTAATAAGTCTAATTGTGCATTATGTTTTCCTGCAGTAGTGCCACCTGAATTTATTTCTTGCTTTGTTCGTCATTAGCATACCATGGAGACGCTATTGAATTAACAGTGTGCTTTTTTTGTGATTGCCAGAGCCTGCTTAGGTCAGCCAGCCAGCCAGTAATGCATATCCACGGTGAGGCTCAGGTGATGGTTAATAAGAGTTAAAGCATTGGTATTGACTATAACTAACTATTGAAACTTGAGAACTTTGACTGCAGTCTGTAGCCTGAACACAAACTGCACGACAAACAGCTGAAGGTCCCAAAAAAAACAGTCCATTTCCCTTAACCTTCTCTTAAAAACCAGAGCCTCCGCAGACAAACGGAGCTCCTGATGAATACTGAGTGAGGATATACCAGCAGCTCTTTCTTGTGTTTTCCACCCTCTCCTCAGCTGTCTGTGACATTTTGACGCTCATTAGGATGCCTGGGCTGGTGAGCATTCGAGACAGTACACTCCTAAGGTGCTCTAGGTCGGATTAAGACCAAACAAAGCAGCCATTCTCGCCTGTAACCTACTTCCTTTCATTTATTTATGTTGTTATGATTCAGTATGTATGCTGGGTCCAGGCTGCAGCCGAGCTGGCACAATTACTTATTAATATACAAGTGTTCTTAAGGCCAGCCGAGGCCTAATCTCCTTAACCGCGATGGAAGGCTTTCCAAAGAGGAAGTGACAGCAAACTAATCCATAAAGCTTTGGTACACAGTGGCTTTAAGGGTGAGTTTACGCATGCAATTAATATGGCACAGCAGACTCGCAGATCTTTTCTGATCCAGTCAATTTCTTTCAGGGTGCTTTATAACAAACTGCCCACGTGTCGAGAAATGAAATCAATCCAGAGTTCAATTTAGAAACAGCTCCATAGTGTACCTGTCAATTTAATTGTTTTATAGAATGATGAAGAGTTTCTGAGAACGAAACAGTGTTTAATAACTTCGACAGACGTGCTTCTGGCATGGCAAGCGCAACACAGCACAGCTAAATACAGGAAGTGTCACTGAGAAACAATCTGCTCCGTGGGTCATTAAATTCAAGTCAAAATCATGATCCGTCATTTAATCCTGCTAAATAACTTTCCCCCCTCAACAGTGCGGCTTCTCCTGGTCTGCTGAATTATCAGACGGCTGCTCACAAATGGCATATACCAAGTGATCCCTCATTAAATCTGTTTGCCTTGTGCGTGACTCCAGAGCGACATGGAGGCTGATTTGTTGCTGGGAATGAAACACACGCACACACACACACACATATCTCGGTGTAGCTGGTAAACATGACCTCTCCATCTGCTGGCAGATTAATGATGTTGCCCCGGACTCTTTGTTGAAAGCATGACCGAGAACAGCTAAATTAAACAACAGGACCTGAGCTAAACAGGTATCTGAGTGGTGACGTCTCAGAATGGAGAGTGACACTGATTATGACTATAACATATCTCTGGTGATTTTTGGCCACTTAGGGGCAGCTTTCAACACTCATTGACAATTTATCATCTTATAAAATTGAATACAGTGAATGTGTACGACCCATTATCACCCCCTAATGTGCTACCAGCCTGCTGTATCCTGTCCCTGTATAACAGACTGGTCTGTACTTTTGTTAAATTAAATCAACTGTTTTTTAAACGTCTGTAATTCAAATGTTAAAAGGGGCTTGAGTCCCTGGATGATTGATAATGGTTGTATTGTAACCCCCTTGTTTCACCCTGTCCTTCCTAGTGAAGTGTGAAATGCCCTGTCTGGAGCTGGTGTTTAATTTATGTATGTTCTGGGCTACTGTAGAAACATTGTCTGTAGACAGGAACAAAAACACAACAATTCATGTTTTCTAGCTTGAATGTTTTCATATTTTTCACAGCTTCATGTAAGAAATCTCTGCAGTGTTGCTTGCTAAGCAGAACCATATTTTTCTTTTGTTTATATGTGGAGCTTGTTACAGCTGAAGCATTGTGTTTCTGGCCGTGTGAAGTTCTAATGTCTTAAAAAAAGATATTCACTCTTCTTTAAGCTCTGTTTGGGTCTCCACCAACACCTGAGGGAAATATGTGCCTTTATGACAGTATAGATAAATGCTCCACTATGTTCATCTGCTAGTTGCTAATTTGTTTGCTGTTTGGTGCAGGGCAGGTGGTGTACTACTATTTTTTTTGGACTGAAAACAGCTGCCTCTTGCTGCTGAGACACTGAACAACAACTTAAAGAAATGAAACTGTTAGCTGATAGACTATAGGATAAATATAGATGTATAGAAAGACGTCATAAAACTCCATACTGCTGAGGTGAACTGTGGAGTTGGGTGATCTGTGGGTTCATCACTTGTGCGACCCCTTCCAGATAATAATTCATGTACCTCATTGTCAAAATAAAAATACTGATTATGCCAGCTTTAAGTTGGAGGTTGTAAAACCAAAATGCTGAGCTGAAAGATGTTCAAACACCACATGTAGCTGGCAGGAAATCAGTGATAATTCTTTGAGGGTTCACCTCTACAAGTAACAGCTTTCACATTACATGTAGTAATCTTTTCCACTGTTGATAAAAGAAATATTTATTAGTGCAGCTTTAAAGTTCCTGTTGATTAAGATGTCGGAGATAAAAAGATTTTACAGATAGAAGAGAGATATTCCATAGTTAACTGAAAGAAATTGGATTACTTGAGTGTATTTGATAAGCTCAGTGGATTATGTTGCTAAGCGGATAACAGAGTACGCTGTGACAGTAATTTCCCCCCAAACGTTACCCACCAGAGACGAGCTGCCTGCCAGCGCTAATGTCATCAGAAATTCAGGCCGAGGCCGCCGCTCCCACAGGCTTCCTTAACTGAACCATTTTTATTCACCAAGAGTCTTGTTACTCACTGAATTTCCAACTCTTTAAAAGTCTCTGCATTTTTACTTTTTATCTATATTTTATTGGAGCTTTTTTATTATTCATCTTCTTGCAAAACAGCTCAAGTCTCCCACTAAGAGAGAAAGACGAGCCTCTCTTCTGGCTCTTCATGTGTCACTGATTTGATTGCTAGCCACACTAGCCCTACATTAAATCATGCTTGCATTTCAACTGTTGTGTTTTTCTGGTTGCCTCTTTAAAGATCTTCTTTAAAAGGCTTTTTGAAAAGCATGCTGTTCCGCACACAAATGTCCTCATCCACGGCTGATATCTGTCAGGTGGATTTCCGTGTTGGGAGAGTAAGGACAGTTTATCTGTGGGTGACAGCTCGTGCCAGCCTGTAAGTGCTGTGGAATTTGCTGCAATCAATCAGGGAGGTTTTTTCCATTTAGATGTCATGGGGGAAATCATAAAAAACAATTGTCTAAAAAAAAAAAGGAAAAAAAAAATTCCTTCCTCCATCTCCTATCTGTCGGAGAGTGAGTAAAGTCAGCAGAATGCAAAAGGCAGCGGCACACGTGTCATTCCTCAAACATGTCACCGCTGTCATCCGCTTGGATATGGCTTCCAAGGCTGCAAGAATGTATCAATTACCAGGACCACTCGAGAGCGAGGCAGAACTCAGATGCACAACCCATTTATTGCACATCTCTCATTCCTGATTTATGATAACATCAGCAGCTGGACCTGCCTTTTTTTCCCCCTCTTCTCTTCTTTTGAGGTGTCAGTAAATTACACTCAGGATCTGCACTTCATCATGAGACTGGACACAGGAAATCAAGAGCTATTCTTATCCTCTCATCTGCATGTTTCCTTCACTGATCTTGACTGAAGAGGGTGATTATCACGATGCGCCTTTCGGGTTGGTGATTTATAGATTCATTAAAAGAGACACTCGACCAATTGCATAACCAAAGATCACTTTAGTGGTCATTACAATGACTGTTCAGCCTGTGGAAACAACAGCATATGTCTTCTGCGGCTCTGGATGAGCTTTGTCTAGTAAACTGACCCCGGTGATGTCGTCAGGGGTTATGTGGGTTGGACTTGCAAACAGCAAACAGATGGTGCTGAATTATAAAGACATCCACATTTGCCAAACAAAAAGAAGTTATTGGTTACATTGTGTGGAATCATCCTGGTCTCCTATGAATTACATTTCCATAAAATATCACACAGATTTCATCATCTTTATCCACAAATAAAGCAACATTTCAAATGGCAGTTTGCACAGTCACTAAATCTTCACTGACAGAACACATTTGTTGTCATATAATATTGAAAATACGTATTAGTAGTTAGATAATACCATATTGGTCCTCTTTAAATACTGGAAAACAACTGTTCTGAATTGTCACCAACAAACTAAGCAATAACTAAGTTCAACTCACATACACGTGTTTTCTGATCTGACGCCTTTATCAGCAGGGTGACATTGTGTGTCTTCTAAAAACAAAACAGTTTTCTGATCTTCCTGGTCTTCAGGTTCAGGAACATATCATGGTTTGAGTTCAAATTGCTGCTTTGTGCAAGGTCAGTCAACCTACGGTTTGTCATCATGGTTACAGTAATAACCTCTTGGTCAAGGTAAGGGTCCCATTCATGACCAAAAGCAGCCAACAAAGACAAACAACCAATAAAGTCATGTGTCTTGTTAACCCATTCATGATATATTGAGGTATTTGTAGTAAAGCCAGCGTTGAAGTGACAGAAACTGCAGTTCCTCAAACGTCCACTTGAGGCTGGCTACAGAACGAGTCAGTCTCCACAAGCCCGGCTCCACCTCTTTGCCCATTGCTGCAGAGGCAGGACTGCCAATATGGTGGGGGCCAGATCCACCACACCGAGCTTCACAACAACTCTTCAGAAACCTGTGTGTGACATCAAGGATGCTACATCCATGTTATATGCTGTCTGTGATTTGTATGTCTTGTCTGTATTTCTCTGGTTGTGTGCTGCCGGGTGCGGCCTCCAATTTTACATCTCATCTATCTAATGGCTGCCACACCTGCGTCCCATCATCCACCAACCTGCACAGGATAAAAGGCCAGCTCAACTTCCAACACTCTGCCAGACTGTTGAGTTCCTGTTGTGGTAACTACACTATGGCCACCTTGTGTGTGTGTGTGTGTGTGTGTGTGTTTGTGAAACCTGTCTAACTTGGTCACCCTGTGCTTCAGGAACTCTGACAGCCATTCCCTTACCATGTCCAGCTTTCTCTCGTCGCCTCACTTTTTTTTTTGCCACCACCAGTCAGACCCCATCCTGCTCCTTCCACCTCCGAGTACTGTGTTGAACATCGCTACTGATTTTCAATAAACCGTTTTACTGATTTGGGTCTCTGCTTTGTGTTTGCTTTTTGGCTCCGCTACCGTCAACAGAACAACATCGACATCACTGGGTTTCGTCACTTAACTGATGGTTCCTCTTTGGAGGACAGTCTTCCTGAAGTTTTTAATATTTAACCAAAGCTCTGAGCATTTTTATGGGACTTAAAGTCAGGATATCAGCCTCTGCTGAGTCTCTTGTGAATCCCCTAAATTTATGCCAGGAGTGCTCCTTCAATTTGCTGACTGCCAGCTGGTTTAAAGACAAAACTTTATTACTTGTGTGGATGAGCTCTTGGGACGGGGGGACGTTGAAATGCTTTATGTCACATATTATTAAATTAAATTTCCAGTGAAATCAGCAAAATCTTTCGAATTACAAAGTCTGCAACTGAAGCATTCTCAGGAATAAAAACAGAAAAAGAGAACGAGAACGCCGGCTGTCCATCTCCACAGGGCGCTGATCAAGAGCAAGAACAACATTAGCATTCTACCCGACACTGAGGCATTACTGAATGTCTAAGCCAGAGACGATTGATTTTTTTTTTTTTTTTAACCTCTTATTTCATCTTACGGTTGAAATATGCAGCTCTATGTGTTCGTCCATCTACTAAGTATTAGCTCTTGATGATCCCAGTCAAGCCATAGGAACGGAACTCTAACCACGGGGTGATGGAAATTGGAAATGCATGTCTTACCACATTACATTAAAGTGAGTGACAATACCACGCTGATTTTCATTTGTAGTGATGGTACTATCTCATTTTTTTTCCATTACCATGAGCGCACTGTTCTAATTTTCAGGCGGAGGGAGAGAGGAAGGGGGGTTGTGAGTGGGAGGATTTGTGCATTTCTGTTCGGTGAGCCAACAGAAGCTGGGTAAATAGGAGCATCAAAGCAATCTGCTGCTGGGCGCCGAGAGCACAGGCTCATTATAGGGGGCCTTGGCTGAGGAGTAGCCGGGAAGACATGCCAAGTTAGACTCCTGTTGTGACAGACAGTGCTCTTTAGCTATTAATCAACAGGCTGAGAAATTGAAAGGACAGCGAGTCGCTAATGGAACAATTTGTCTCACTGTGAGGGATTGAATTTCGTTGCACCGAGGCGCCGAGCGTCATCAAGTCACTCTCTGTCAAGCTCTTCGGTTTTCTGTTGTCTTCCACATATTTCAATATCTCACAGTATTGTATACTGCTTATTAAAATGGGTCTCATGTCATATTGTACCATCAATAAACTACAAACAACTCTACTCCATTTTAATCTGAGTGCCACAAGATCACATTTCACAAAAATGCAGAATTATTTTATGACACTGGAGGAATCTGGAACACTTTGCAAATAATAAATGACTGTTCTTCACATTCAGTACTCCATATACTAAACTGAAATGAAAATTCAGACCTGATGTTTCATTTTATGTGCTGTGATTTAGGATGTGATCAGTTTCTATTTAAATATTCAGTAAAAAAAAAAGAAAAAAAAAAAAAAGAAATGTTGTGGTGTTTGGCACCAGGGTGGTTTCTGAACAGTTTGGTGCTCTTCAGATCTTTTCAAGTTTTTTAAAATATTTAAAATATTATGTATTATAATATTAAAATATTATAATAATAATATTATATCTGTGAGTTAGCAGCCTGGATTGGAGTGTCAACTTCCGTGAAGCCAACATTGAAGTTCCAAAGACTGCAGTTCCTCAAATGTCCAGTCGATGCTGGCTGCAGAATGGGTCAATGTCCGTAAGCCCTCATATTAAAATGTCCAACTTCACAGCAGAAATAAACATGTTTACAGCCTGGACAACTGTACTGAGGCTGAATATTGATAGAACTTGCCCGTTCAAATTTAGATTTTAATTTTAGATTAGAGTATCGGCGTCTTGTTCATGGGTGATGGGAAAATGGAGCATGAGATGGACTGGCACAACATCTGCAGTACTGCAGACGCTGTACCTGACCGTTGTGGGGAAGAGGGAGCTGAGCCGGAATTCAACGTTTTGGTTTTCCTGTCCATCTACGTTCCAACCCTCACCTATGGTCATGGGCAGTGGGTAGTGATTGAAAGAACGAGATTGCGGATACAAGCGGCTGTAATGTGCTTCCACTGCGCTCAGCCTTAGAGACAGGATAAGGAGCTCAGACATCTGGAGAGAGAACCCATTTTTAGGTTAGCTGGAAGGCAGCAGAGGCAGGACTCAAGATGGCGGTGGCCAGAAGAGCTTCACAATAGCTCTTCACAAACCAATGGGTGATGTCAAGATGACACACAAGTCCATGTTTTATACTGTGATCATCAATTTACAGCATCTTTGCAGGTCTTTGACCTTTGTCTTTGACTCCTCAGCCATTTCTGTACAGAGCTGCAGTAATTGTATTTCTGACCTTCATTTTACAACTTACAGTGCATTTTTAACAGTTTAGCTCACACTGCTACTTGCTGTCATTATCAAGTGAAACTCAATTCTGGTTTTATGTTTTGTGGCTCAGTGACTCGAATCACAACATAAATTACAACATAATGGGTCATTTTTGAGAGCAGTCAGTTGCCAGTTGCAAACATATGGATAGGTGATGCAGGCCAAATCTAAATGTCTGGATTGGTCCCATCTTTACTCTAATTTGAGGGTGTAGATTGCTGTTCATCACCGTAAGTTAACTTTTGTTAAACCTGCTTCTGAATTATCCTGGTGTGGATAGACATATTACACAGTGGTCTGAGAAAAAGAACCCAAAGAAGCTGCAGCAGGTTAATGATCGGACAGGGAGCATGAGCTCATCATCTCACTAATGTAATGAGCACACAGGGACAACAGTGACAGACTTTTAAAGGTTTGTGGGTCTGGAAGTAAGTGCAGTTTTTTTTTCTTCCTCCTCTTTGGCTTTCCTCTTGCTGGTGGTGCCCTAGGCAACTACCAGGCTCACATATGCCTAAAACTGGTCTGTGTGGCACAGCAGAGACTTGCCAGACCCACTAGTGGGTCCATCATTAAAATTTCAGGCTGTGCAACCAAGCAAAAAAACTTTATTTCAAATTCATTGGAGAGCCCAAAGTTTCCAAAAAGATGAATATTTTAAGCTTTAGTTTGAGGAAATGTGTATAAAATGGTGCACAAGACAGTTGGAATATGTAAAGAAAGATTTGAAGTGGGGAATGCTTATGTTAGCCAGCAGCTGTCACAGACAGACAGACAGGCAGAGCTCTAAGATTTATGTTTTATTTAAAACTGCTATAATCAATACTTTTATATTAACAATAATTGGATCACTACACATACTATTGCTCTCCAAAGAAAACCACACGTCTCATATATTTTACTGCCTGCAACTTTACTGTTTTCACTATCTTTGCTGCCATCAGTCATGTTAATGCAACATCAGCTGTTGCATTGTTTGGGATTGTTGTCCATCTGAAGCATGTTAGCAGAGAAGCAGCAGACTCACTGCTCTGTCTGTGTCTATGCAGCTTTCAGGAACCAACATATAATCATTGTAGTTATGCGAATTGGAACCAAATATATTTGAAGCTTTAAAATAAAAAAATAGGCAAGCATTTGCCAACTTGTTTGCCATGTCAACTGATAACATGTCAACGTTTTAAAATGGTTTAAATTGGGGAGAAGTACCTGAGAAAACAGAAATTACAGACATATATTACAGGATATTTGTAAGCTCGAGGTTAACAACACCAGAATCCCCAAGGTCACTGGAAGATATGAAGGCTTAGACAGGAATCAGAGTCTGCAGCCTCTGTAATGACAACACTCATAAGTATCATATTATGTTTGTACTGTATGAAAGCAAGCACACTGAATTTGAGAAGACAGATATTCTACCTTTGTTTGAGCACTATTCGGTCAGGTGCCATTGCTTTGCCATTACTATATAAGCTGTTTATAACCATGGTCTCAAATTAACATAAAACCCCAAATCTATCCCAGTCTACACCGTGATGGCAGCAGAAGCTAATGAGTACTGTTAGATCTGAATCCAGCTGCTATTTTAAACTGCAATAAACTCAAGGATAAACAAAGATAAAACAGTTGAAATGGATGGCAAAATATAAAATCATCAAATTATCCAGGACAGTCCTGGGTTAGAGAACAATTTACAAATTGCAAAAGTTTGAATATTTCAGTTTGTAAGCATCAATCAATGTAATGCTACAACAAGCAAAGTGAGGATAAGTGATACAGTCATACTGTAAATGTAGTGTAAGGCAGATAAAACATGCCTGAAGCCAACGCTAAATATGCTCGGTTACCCTCCTCTGCAATGTGTCTCTAACCTCTGATGCCACACTGTTGACAGGTGAGATTATACTTTGACACTCAGCCTCTTTGTCAGTCCCTCTGGCTGACAGAGCACTAATATTTATCTCAGCTGCCAGCCAAATATTAACTAATGATGTACGACGAGAGTAAGAGCCAAGTTTGTAACTTTCCTGGCCTACATTTTTCTTGATCCCATTAAGTTTGTTTTCATTTTCATTTTTCCCTCCTGTATTTGCTCTAATTCCGCTCCTCTGCTTCCTCTGTGCCCGTCAGAAAAGACAGCTTATTGATCCTGTTGTTCCAGAACAGCAGAGCTGCCCCATTATCTCTTATCAGAGGCTGAGGCTGGCTGTCAGGCATATAAACAGCAGCCTGACTCTTCCTGGGAAGATCATAAACACACATTGCTGGACAGTCCAGTCCAAATGACAATCACTGAGGAGCTAAGGAGACAGCTGGGAGAATGAGATGATGCTCATTGTCATATGAAAAGACTGATTACAAAAACTGCAGTTCATCAAACATCCACTTGAGGCTGTCAAGTCAGTCTCCAAAAGCCCCCATGTTAAAATGTCCAACTTCACAGCAGAAATAAACATGTTTACAGCATACTTATGCAAAATTAGCAGTGTGGCTGCTTTGATTGACAGGTGGGTGCTGTTACAGGTGGCTTGTTTGAGCAGCCAGGCTTCATTCAACCTGCCTTTGCACCACTCATGCTTCACAACAGCTCTTCAGAAACCTGTGGGTGACGTGGCAGATACTATGTCCATGTTTTTTATACTGTTTATGGTCAACGCAAACCCTGTATTGGTTCAGAACCACAGTTTATACAGTCAATCAGCTCACGGTTGGGTCCTGTTTTGGGTCTGAGAAGTTCCGGTGTTCGGACGATTTATGCCGCTTTATAGAAAATTAGCCTTACTCCTGACAATTGCACAGAACTGCATCCAGGTACAGTTCTGGATCTTTTTGGGTTTGGTACCAATTTTGGATGACTAAAATCTACAAACCCTTTTTTGTCTTGACATCCAGAAAGAAGGACATATTGACAGAATGAGTGAAGAAGAACAACCAGACTCTAGATGACAGATGCAATCATACTGGTGGGAAGGAACACTGATATTAGATAATGCTACAAAATAACATGTTTGTTCATGAAGGTTAAGGTTAGTTAACTAAAATACTTCTACTCTTGAGGTTAGGGAAGACCCTGGTTATTGTTAAAGACATCTACGCTAACAGCTCTGTAAAGTTGCTCTTAGACACAGCGGTACAGCAGTTTGAGCTAAATGTCAACATGCTAACACAGACAGTGCGAAGATGCTGATGTTTAGCTGGTGTTATCATGTTCACCGTCTTAGTTTAGCCCTGTTAGCATTATAAGATTTTCTGATTTCGACCTAACACAAATCGACATTGTTACAATTCATCCTGAAGGGAACATTTACTGCCTGAAACAAGTTTCACAGCAATCCATCCAACAGTTGTTGAGAGATTTCAATAAAAACCATAAATGTCAGGTTCATATAGCACTCTGGGGAACATAAATGTCAGATTTCATGGCAATCCATGTTGACATACTGTATGATGGCAGTTTATCTTGCTAATTTAGTCTGCAATTCAGATGATATAGCAGCTGGATGGACGAGGTTAACAAGGACATCATCTCTCTCTGGAGGACAGAGAACTTCATAGAACTATACATGAGCCGTGACTCTGCAATAAAACCTGATGAACTAGACCCTGACACTCTTTTTATTATATTATATTATATTTTGGACTTTTTTTGTATTGATAGGAATGGCTAAAGAGTCGGGAAAGGGAGGCGATAGAGAAAGGATGATATGCAGCAGATGGCACAAGGTTTTTTTTAACCTGGGCCACTGCAGTAAGTGCTCAGCCTTGGTATATGGTGCACTGCTCTACCAGGTGATCTATTTGGGCACTTAAGTCACTTTTTAGACGATGATGTCATCATAAAGCTTTCCCAGACAGTGGCTTTATCAGAAAGCACTTACCCAGATTAAAGCAGTCAACTTGGTCTGATCACTTATTGCCCAAATCTGTCCAGTAATCATATTGTTCAGACAAAACAAAGATCTGAACACGGCTGTTTATACCTGGGAACTGTAAGAGCATAGCCAGGACCCAGCAACTGGATTAAGATGGTCTGAGAACTTCTCATTGGATTCATTAGACCAACCATTGGATATTTAATAATACTACATATATAATTCAAGCATGAATTGAAAAGCTATACTATATTTACTATACTACTCCATCTGTTCATACTATGAAAAATAAACTGGCAAGGAAGCAACATTTTTTCTAACATCACTAACAAAGACCACATCAATTTGGATATAGATTTAGACTGGTTTATTGCGTATTATGGATAAAGGTGAACCAACACGGAGGAGGGATGAAGAGATGAGAGTCAAGGGATAAAGGGATGGTGGTTGGAGGGTAAGGGATAAGAGGAAAAAATCCTAGTCATAGATGGTTTGTGGAATTCGGAGACGGACTGGTGGCGTCTAGACAGGAGGGAACCAGGAGGGAGCGGAGACTCTGAAACTGAGCTGAGTGGGGGAGCCGTCTCTTCATCGCTGTATGGGATTAGAGCCCTGCTGATTCCTGTATTTGAACAAAAGACAGAGAAGAGGGAGAACAAGAAGAAAAAGGGTTTGGTGGGTGGGTATGTGAAAAAGAGGAAGTGAACAGATAAGGTATACTTTAGGTGTGAAGGTGAGTTCAAGGCGTATCTCTGTTCATGAACCTAGCTACTGTATAAAACTTAACCACCAACAATAACCATCCCACTTCTTAATGTTACGCTTGTCTTATCTTGTCCACCTGTGGACATTAGGTGTCTCCAGCTGAGAGCTTGGTAATTAGCTGAAGTGAGTCATTGTGAGCACAAAAAGCACCAGACATAAAATACATCAAGAGAGCAACCTTGAACAGAGGCAGCCATGGTTCTGGAGCTTAAATGAAGTTTAAAGATGAGGACAATCAGCTGGTCGATGGTCAATTGGACACCCAGGACAGTTGCATTTCTCCACCCATGAAGGAAATGTCGTCAGCTCTGTACAATCAAAGATTCTGCAACAGTCAAAGACATTTAGGCCACGCTGTGATACCATGAGCTCATCTTACTGATCTGACTGTGAGCCAGAGGGGTTATAGAGTCCTGCAACCTTTCTCTGTTTGTGCGACTGTCTCTCTCTCCCTCTCTCTCCCTGCCCGTCTGTCTTTTGCAGAGTGAATCATTCCATTAAGATCCCAGCATGTTTCAGAATGGAACAGAGCCGATGGGCTCAAGGCTGCCACATATCCTCCATGACAACCAGTGATCGATGACGAATGACGGCACGCTCTAATGAAACCAGGCAAAGGGATTAAAAACAACCCTCCATAACTTGCCAGTCTTCTTCCTTCACAGAATTCCTCCACTCGTCCCGCATTGCCCCGCTCTTCAATTTCTGTTGTTTTATTTACTCCAGCTTTCACTTTGAAAATTGTATTTTCATGAATAGAGAATACAACCTACTTTTGTTCTTTGGACAGCACAACTTAAAGTGCTTGAATTAAAAAATTAAAAAATTAAGCTTGTAGCACCACATTATGTAATAATGCCCCATCATATAATAACGCCCCATTATGTAATAATGTAAAAAATTTTCACATCATTATGTAATAACGCCACATTTTGTAATCAAATTCTTGAACGCAATATGTAATGAACTTTGCTGCATTTTGTAATAAGTTGTTACATATTGCATCAGTTGTTACAAAATGCGAGTGTTGCACTTTTTAAATTTTTTTTTATTAAGAAAATGGAATAACTTGGTGCATTATGTAATAAACCAACTTATTACAAAATGCGGCAAAGTTTATTACATGTTGCGTTCAAGAATTTTATTACAAAATGTGGCAGATTATTACAATTTGCGACGTTATTACATGATGAAGTGAAAATTTATTACATTATTACATAATGGGGCGTTATTACATAATGTGGTGCTACAAAGCTCCCACTTGAGAAAATTGCTTAGCTGAATGCAAAGCTAGGTTCAATTGGATTTGAAGTCATTGCAAGGACACAAGTAGATGAGAAAAGAAGTAGCTTTGCTTTCAGTGGCGTGAATTTAGGCAAAGATGCTAATTATTTTTGAAACAAGGTTTTATGACTCCACGTCATAACCATATAGATACAAGGTGGAAAAAGGGAAAGTGGGTGGAAATATTCAGCAAAATTCATCAGAAAAAATTCACATAATACACCTTCATGTGCTGTAGTTACAGCACAGCAAAACCTATCCCTACACTAGAACACACAGGTTCCTATTTTAGGGACAACGCAACAATTTAGTATTGACCTATAACACATATTTACACGTCCGGCAGATGCAAAGCAACATTATCATTTGTTTCGGGTAACTGATGAATTTTAAAGTTCAGGTTAAAATATGGCATATAATATTTGATTAAGTGAGTTTTCATTAGTGTATAATCATCTGAAGATAAGAACTATTCTGCTTTTGTTACCTTAGAATGAGACTTTTATATCTACAGGCGCTGCAGGTTCTCTGCCACAGAGTCGATAATGTTGAACCACCATGTTAGTACAGTAGCCAAGGACAGAAATTAAACACAAGATAAGGTGTTTTTCAAGTTTCTACTTCACGCTTATAATAGGGAGGTGAGTGGAGGAGTTTGCAGTTTACAAATACATCACTAGATGTCACTAAATCCATCACACTGGTCCTTTATGAGGCCGATTTGTTCCCTACTTCCTGAGAAAAGTGTCTGGCTCCAGGCTTTAAATTGCTCCACTATGTTCACCAGCTAGTCGCTAAGTTTGTCTGTCTGTGGTTTGTTGCTGGCCAGCTACAGGTGGATAAGACCTTTTTCCGCCAAGAAAGAGCTGTGTGCTGCATTTTAGGGGCGGCTCAATCCTTAGGGATTTTGGCTTGGGAAGTGGAGGGTGGGCGGCTAGTATGGAGGGCGGACTGACTTACTGTCTTTTGGAATCATCTTAATCAATTTAATGCGAGTCAGCATGCTCAAGGAAAAAAAAAAACTGTTGCGCACCAATAACAGACCAATATTCAAGGATCATAAAGATCTGAGCAATATTAAATATTGGTGTCCACATGTCTACATATTCCCTTTGCTCATTCAAAATAATTATTTAAGAGAACATACATGAGTAAAGAGAATGAGGGAGGGTTGGAGAAGACACACTGCAGGAAAAAGAGAACAGTCCCTAGATATACTTTCTTCCAAAAAGAAAAAAAAAGACAAAAGAGAAAAAATCTCTTCTTGACGGATGTGTGGGTGGAGGGAGAAAGAGAGAGATGGGGGCGAGATGAAGAAGATAGGGAGAGGAGAGGCTGAGATGAATGAGGGACATGGGCCCAGATGCTCAGATAAATTATTCACTTCATTCTTCAATACTGTCCTGCCAGCTGCCTTTCATTGAGCCTGTCAGGTGCCCACTAAGGATGGCATGGGAGGAGAAGTGTCACTCATGCCGAGGGGTGAAGAAAAGAAAGAGACAGAGAGAGAGAAAGATGAAACTCTTGTTAAGTGCTCGGTTGGGTTGCAGCAGATATTCGCAAATCCATAATTAAAGTCCTTCATACGTTCTCATTTCAAGGGAGTTATTTTCAAATTGGGTTGCACCATTAACCCTTACCTGGGAGAGCTGCTCTTAGACCTGTCGTAGCTATTAAAAGCTAGTAAGTCAGCCGATTACTGTCGTGTTACAAGCTATATAACTTCAGTTTTACGGTTGCAAATGATACATTTTACAGTCTTTTAGGAATCCCTTTTTGTTATTTATGGAGAAATAGATGTTTCATATATAATGCGGTACGTGCAGTGGTTAGCAGTGTCGCCTCACAGCAAAAACCTTTGAACCTCGACTTGGGCCTTCTGTGTGCAATTTCCTTCTATTTAATGTTTTTTCTTCATTGTATTCATTATCTACATTGTTGATTAACACAAGCATATCAAAACTATGACTTTTTTGTCTGTGAAAAAGGAATGCTGGTTCCACTAAGCACAAATCAGATGGGATGACATGTTGCTGTAGAATGATACTGTAGCCATGCGGGTTAAGTGCATCTCTAATTCTGAATAATTTTTCTGACTGCGTCATCAGCAAAGCACCCGCACACCATCACACCTCCCTCTGCATGCTTCACAGTGGGAACCACACATGTAGATTCCATCCTTTCACCTTCCCTGCGTCTAGCAAAGACATGGCAGATGGAACAGAAACTCTCAGATTTGCAGTCATCAGACCTAAATACAGACTTTCACTTGTGCATTCCTTGTTTCTTGGCTCAAACAATTCTCTGCCTCTTGTTGGTCTTTCCTCCGTCATTGTTTCTTTGAAGCAATTCGACCTTGAAGGCCTGATTCATGCGATCTCTTCTGAACAGTTCATGTTGAGATGTGCCTGCTACTTGAACCCTGTGAAGCATTTATGTGCGCTCTAATCTGAGGTGCTGTTAATTGGTGCTGTTAACTGATCATTTATGAGGCTGGTAACTGTAATGAACTTATCTTCTGCAGCAGAGGTAACTCTTGGTCTTCTTTATCTCTGGGGCGATCCTCTTGAGAGCCAGTTTCATCACTCTTTTAGTGTTTGAAGGTTTATGCGACTGCACTTCACAGACACATTCAGCGTTCTTGAAACTTAGTTGAGCAGTTCTTGCCATGATATGGGTTGCTGCAGTAGTCAAATAGGGTTGTTTATTGTGTGCCAGCATTACCACTGAGCAATGATGCTATAAAATGTAGGTTTCCCATCATAATTGGGATCCCAACACAGGGGATCTCAATATCGTGGCTCCAATCCCAAACACTACTGTGCAGTCTGTCTCTAAATTATGTCATCAGCGCAACATGGCAGCGTCTGCAATCCTGGATGTTTTGGCTTCAATTTTGTGGTTTTTGCAATTTTTTATGGTGAAAAGAAGTGTCAAAGTACTACCAAGATTTAAATGAAAAGAAGTGTTATTCTACCACGTCATCAAAATAATATTCATTTACAATAATTAGTTGTATTTAAGAAAGTTCTGGAGCAATGGCAGCAGTGTTAAACTCATTGCCATCTCAATTTTCTCTCGGACACTGTTGCTGAAAAACAGTCTTCGCTGATGATGTAGGCTGGCTCAGTGACTGAGAGAAGTCTGGGTGCTTCAGCCTCCATTTCCCTCACACACAGCTGCAGACTCTATTCTCCTCCAAGCTGCATTTCAGAGCCCACAGAATGCTGTTTTATGTGGGTTTCTATATTAGGAGATTATAGTGTGTTTTTTTTTTTTTTTAGTCCGAAAGACCCTAGCTGTCCCGCTGTGGTTGCCTGGATACATATCCAGTTTTAATCCCACTATAGGCTCTTTCTGGAATCAGAAAACCTTATTCAAGTAATGCCTTTAAATAATGGCAACAACAAGTCTCCTGGATGAATGAGCTGAGCTTCGCTCTCTGTCTCTTTGTGTCTCTCTCTGTCACACAAACACACAAGTTCTCAATTTGATATACAGTCTGCAGCGGGCTTCTTTAAAGAATGATTTGCCATTTTGGAATATAGGCTACTTTGCTTCTTTGCAGACGTTTGGATGAGAATGTCTGACTGTTACATATAGCCAGGACGTGATAAGCCTAGCTGAGTAGTATATAAGTATATGTAAGTGTGTGTGTGTGTGCGTGTGTGTGTGTGTGTGTGTGTACACTGGCTGTGTAGCAGCATATCAGCAGGGCAGCAGCTTCAGTCCTCCATTAGTGGAAGTGCACAGCCACAGTGGGCTCAGGCATGTTGTGGTTTCTTGGGCCAATCAGTGTAGTTACACATGGACGGGATGAAATAGACTTAAAGCTCAGAGCTCGATTTCACAGTGAAACAGAAGTTACTGTCTCTTCTGAAGTGCATCACTTTTCCCCGTAAAACTGAACATGTACGGAGCTCCTCCTTCATCCTTTGTTCTATTAGGACGAGGATGTGGATAATATTCATAACTTAATAACTTATTAATAACAGCATGATTTACACATGTAAACAAAGTAATCCAAAGGGATTATGAACACTCTTCACTGAGAGTGTTTGATCTAACTGTAAAAAGAAACAAAGCAAGTCTAATATTTATTCTACCAATGTGTTTGAGCACAGGACCTTCAAGGTCTACAACATAGCTCAATATTTGTTATCCACTAAAAAATTGATGTAATGTAGAGAACTAAATGAAATTGTTTTGTTTTTTTTATTTGAGCTGAACACAAGCTGTATTCACAGAGCCTTCACAGCCTCACGTATTAGAAAAGTTAAATTAACAAAAGAGCTCATAGAACAATGACAAGAAGTCCGTTAAGTGAAGTTTTTTGATTGTTCAAATAGAAAAAAAACATAATACAGACAGAATTGAATTTAAATGTAAAAAAAAAAAACAATAATAATTAAATTAAAGAGAATTAAAGAGAATAAACTCACCTGTTATTGTTATGCTCTGAATAAGATATGAAATATCCATAAAATATGTCACTCAGTCAGGGGCTGTCAGCTGAATGATAGAAAAGGGTCCCTGAAGGAAAAAGGTTTGGAACCAGTGCTGAAGACAGCCAGCACCAATACTTCAAAATTCAAATAAACCACAAAATATATACTATATTACCTTTTTGTTGTTTGTTACATAAACAGCAAAACAAAGTCACAAAATACCATATTAAAAACTACGTGCAAAAACTCCTAAACTCTTCCCTCTCAAATATTTAGAGAGATGAATATAAAAAGTGAAGCCTCAGTCTTTCCTCTGGGTTTGTGAGGTTCTGTGATAATAAAACTCAGATTTAACAAATTTAATTCACCTCCGCTGAAATCTCTGAGAGAGATCTCAGCACATAAAACAAAAGCAATCTGTATGGATCGATGCATGGTGCCCAACGTCCAACAAAAGAACCTGCCTCGCTAAAATGCAGCCAGTCCAACATCTATCTTTATCGCTAAAGATTAGCGTTGGCTGTGGCGGTTGATAAGTGAGGGCCGAGGGATTTGGATGAATGACCTGAGATTTCCTATCAAACCCTGATAGAGAACTAACACAACGACCAAACAAACAACCTGGAATGCAGATAAACACCCTCAGATTTCCCCGTTAAGCCCCCGCAAATCTCTCGACAGCGGCAGTAAGCCCTCAGCGGGACTCCCTGCTGTGATATGCATACTCCTTCACTAAATCTCACCTGATTGTTGAGCTCTGTCATCATGCCCTCAAAATCTAAAACGCAGCCATTTCATTACATGGCACGGCGCGCTTCTACCAATAACACATGCAGAGTAAATTGATTCTCGGTAATTTGGAGGTCCATTTTCTGCTGCTGTTCCACTCATTTGATTCGTAATGGCTCAGTGTGACTCGTTATGGTTCCATTTACGGTAATAGAGCCATATTTGAATTTGCAAAACTGAGGAGACACAAAAACAAGCAAACACATACTGAACTGTACTTCTTTGCTTCCACACACATGGGGTTTTAAACACAGTTAGCCCGGTCTAGCATGTCAGTTTGTTTACAGGCTGATGGGTGCTAATTGCTGTGGAGTCACGGGTCTGGTTTTCGCAGGGCCGGGGTGGCGCTCTGGTTGAAAGCGGCTACCGGGCACGCAGGGGCCACATCAACACCCAGAGGGGCTGCAACACAGCCCTTAACGAGCTGGCTCAGCCAATTACAGAGCAGCTCTGCCTGTCTGGAACAGCACATCAGAGTCTACACACACCCACGGCCTGTTTGTGTGTGTGTGTGTGTGTGTGTGTGTGTGTGTGTGTGTGTGTGTTTGTTTTGAAGCTCTCAGATGTTTAGCCTTGCTTGACAGCAAACAGCATCCTGATCCAAGCTGACTAGAACTAATTCACGTTAGTGGTTTTGATGTAGCAACTTTAAGTCGTCACCACAAAATTATGCATGAAAAGTTAATCAAGTAGATCTTCAAGCGAGTCTCGGTTTAATTAAAACATAATGTAACACTTTTCATTGGATTGGAGGCAGCTGCTTCAGCCTGATTGCAGATTATGTCAATTCCAAGGTGCTACAAAATCTTCCGTGCTAATATTTTATCTTGAACATGTTTGGCATTTTAACTCCACAGGCTGTTACAGGAAAGCTCTGTGCAGAGACACAAAGTTTGTAGGTTTGTGCAAAAGGAAGACTTTTGCTGATGCAGTGAGAGAGGGTGGTGGGTGGCATCTGTTGTGCAACTCCGCAGGTCACAGGAGCTAGCTGAGAGTTGCAGTACCAACAAATGAACTAGTTAATTTCTTCAAAAAGAACAAATATTTTGCTTGATTGTTCAACAGTGTCTGTACAGTACCTGCAAACCAATCATCTCGCAATCCAACATGATCTCAATCTCAACGCCTACCAATCGTCTGAGGATCTGTAGATGCAAAGTAGTTTCTTGAACGGATGCTAACAAAGATACATGCCTGACATCAACTGGAAAAACTGGAGAAACAGCGAATCACTTAAAACATTTAAAATGGATAACCTAAGCAACGTTACAACATTGCAAGCATGACTTCTGCACATCACTGCAAGTCTAAAGTCTTTGGATTGGTTCTGCAATGCAGGTTTTTTCAAACTTGTTTCCACCCAGTTGCAGCAACAAAAGCTGTGAGAAAGTCTTCAGTCTCTATTGAGTGAAACATTTAGAGACTACCTGAGTCTAGCAAAGCAGCATTCTGATGAACGGTGACTTTTCGACCTTGCTCAAAGGTTGCAGATCTCTTACATTGTAGTCTGGTACAAATCTATCTACTTGTTGTTGGGAAACAAAGATAATTGGTCCTTTACAAATACTGTGAGTTTGACTTTGGTGGAGGAACTTTGTGGCTATTGACTTGTAGTCTTACCCATTGTTAATTCTAATTATTTCTTGTGATCATCATTCAGTCACAGATATTTCCCAAGACTGATCAGAGGGATTTGTTGCTAGTCTGGCTGACTGGCTTTTTCGGACCTGGTGGGCACAGTTTGCATAAAATGTGAGATTCTTTTCTGTTGAATCTGTGCTGATTTGATAAATCTCCTGTAATTATTCATATGAACTGGCTTCAGCAGTACCGGTAGGTGCGTCTGAATTGCCAGTTGCACTTGGTTGCACTAGCCATGATGCCCTGCCGGCAAATCTGGTGCCTTATTGCACATTGCGTGAGCTCTCACAGGAGTTAGCGTTGCTCACATTTATTAGTTTGTTACTAAAAACATGAGCTCGTTCAAGAAATGCACTCTTAGCACGCTCATGCAGAACGCCCTCTGGCAGCCTTCGGTCTGTGCTACACATTGTTGGCTTGATGGAGCACTGACATTAAAAGGTTAGGTAGGTTTACAGCTTTCAAAGTTGGTCTTATAACAAAGGTTTTTGCTTGGTGTAATCATTCCTCTGGCGGTTAAAAGATCTCTTCTTTCAGCTCATCCAGCATAAGTGATGAAGGACAAAATCCAATGTCCCTTATTGTGTGGGAAAATGAATTCCAAAGTTTATCTGAGGCTAATATGAGGTTCCAACTGAGTTAGAAAAAGAAAGTAGATATCCTCCAAAGTTAGTCTTTTTTATTATGAAACTCAGTAACACTGTTTTCTTGCTGAGCTGCAATGAAGGGATGGTAACACATGGTAATAAAGACTCCAGGATATAGCTAACTTTATTTCATCATGCAATTTCGGGCATAATATTTTAGCTAACTTGTTGTTATTGCTGAAATATTTCAACGTTAACCAGCTTCACGATTTCTGCCAACATGTCCCCAAAGAAAAATGGAGGTCTTTTTTCTTTTATGTGATTTTTTTTTTCTTTGACTGACAGTACAAAGATAACGGGAACTAGGGGACGGGAAGGGAACATCGCACTTCATGTTGAGTGCCTTCAACCCCGAGGCCACCAGGACACCCCAATTATAATCTTTGAAATAGTTTTTTTCTTTTTCAGAAGAACTTTGGACATAGAAGAAAAACATTAAGCTTTAAAGAGGCTTATAGAGGACAACAGATTAATACTACCTCTTTTCTGATTTTTCTGCAAATGTTTTCTTTGAAAATCTACAAAATATACTTTAAAATTTTAGTCTCAGATTTACAATAACACCAGAAAATACAAAATATCTGTTTAAATACTAACTAAATATCAACAAATACTGAAGCTATAAAGCTTTTCTATTAATTAAATCATGAAAACCACGTGTAAGTATGACACGGTGTGTACATCCGTGAGTGAGTATCCGTGATGTCACCCACAGGTTTCTGAAGAGCTGTTGTAAAGCTCAGAATGTGACTAAAAATGGTCAAGGATGGATCATCAGTGGAGCTGAGATGGTCTGAATGCTGCCTGGTTTCTCAAACAAACCACCTGTAACAGCACCCATCTGTCAATCAAAGTGCTGTGCAGTTAATTATTCATGACTTTAAGCTTTAATATAATTTAAACAGGCTATAAAAATTCACTCTCAGTACAGTTGTCATGAACAGAGAAATTAGCTATAGAGACCAAAACTGTTTTTTGTACCAGGCTGTAAACATGTTTATTTCTGCTGTGAAGTTGGACATTTTAACATGGGGACTTATGGAGATGACTCACTTCTAGAGCCAGCCTCAAGTGGATGTTTCAGGAACCGCAGGTTTTGTCACTTCCACATTGGCTTCCATTGGCTTGGTGTACACACAAGAATATGCATAGTAGTTATTAAAACTAAACTTAGGCCTCTTGACAGTACCCTTTTGTTTCTGCTTGGTGACATTTACTGCAAACAAATAAAGTTCAAGGTCACATTACTGCAATTATTCTGCTAATTATGTCAGTCTTCCCCCAGTTTTCTTCTTATCTGATTAATCTGCTTGTGAATCGGGATAACTGAGGGAAAACTACAACTGAATTATTTCTGTATAGAAGAATAATGTCATATACAACTGATTTAGTCTAAATGAGAAAATCCTGCCATCTGGTGAAAAATGGTTATGGATTACAGGATTTCATGTTGCTTTTTTATTTTTTTTAGCTCTGCATTCATTAAATTGGTGGAATGACTTCCCTGGAGGTCAGGAGGCTCAGGATGAAGGAGGAAAGGAGGATGAGACCAATTTTCTTCCATTACCTAAGATTAGGATGCCCAGGATGGTTTACTCCGTTCCGTTTCAGGTCCAAGGACAGACACAATACTGACGGGCCACCAAGCAGACAGGCAAAGAAAAAACGTAAAAGGAAAGGTAGAGATGGAGACCAACCAATAGAATGGAAGCAAAAGAGAGGGCAAGAGGTGCAAGGTGTTTGAAGGAATCAAGAAAAAGGTGTCGGCCAGACAACAAATACAGCCACACAGACCAGTCTTGGTTAATTTGGAATGAAAAAGTCACTTGGAAATAGTGTTGTTTTCTTTTTTTAGTCTCCCACCATGCTGTGCAGACTTTAAAGGAAATTAAATTAAATGTTTAGAAGCACTGTTTGTTTTCCATTACCCAAGACTCTTTGGTGTTTGAGTTTTAATGGGTTAGAAACAAGTGTGTTCAGTGTTGTTGTTGAATATTATTCCTGCTCCTTTCTAAAATTCAAACAAGTCAAAATTTGAATTCATGACACATTATTTTCCACGTTTCAGATATAAAACCACTTTTGGACAAATTGGTGAAAACTGTGTTCCCTTGGCAGAGGTTGACTGAAATTTGAGGCCTGGCATTGCTAAATACTTTGCAGTCCACTGTGTGCTGCTGACTAGAGTACATCACAGCACTGTGGCCTACAAATCTGTATTTTCCCCTTTTTTAAAAAGCTCCATTGTTCACATTCATGTTCATTCAACCTTGTTGTTGTCTCTTCACAAAAAAACAACTTTTAGATGGACCATGCTGTTAAGTGTCATTCACAGAGCTGAAGCTAGCAAGCTAGACTGACTAGCCTCTGCTCAAAAAGTGGAATGTTAGCAGTGATTCCCAACCAGTACATCAAGGGGAAAGACTCTGGAGTGGTACAAGATTTAGAAAAAAAATATAGAAAAAGATAGAAAGAAACCGAATTTTAAAAAAAGTAATTTGAATTTAAACATTTGTGAAATTAGTTAGTTAGGCCCCTCTTAGGTTAAAGTAATGAATAAGTGTTAAAACGCTTGAAAGTAAAAGGTAAACAGTTTGAAAAATTAGCTTAAAATTAAATAAATTAAATAAATAGTGATATGTATTGTTCTGCTCGTTTATTCCTCTTACGGGAAGTTAATAGCTGTCTCTCATGGGTCCACCAAACTTTTTAAAAGGGGTTGTCATGACAACAGAAAATAAGTTGAATATTAATTTGCAGTTTTTGCTAAATGTATTTGCAGAATTTTAATTTAACTTTAACATAACTTTTCACCTTTTCACTCAATTAGAAAAGATCTTCATTTCTGGTTAGAGATTTCATTACATTGCTAAAGTAAAGAGTGTTGAAGAGGTTTATTAGCCTTGAACGCTACTTGTGACTCAGCGTTCTGCATTATTATGACAGATCTGAGTCTGCTGCTTCTAATACACTTATATTCAGCATGTGAGTCATCAAAAGAAAAGCAGATAATACGTGTTATTTCAGGGAAATATATATGCTGCTGAGTCACCAGAGGGCTTGAAAGTGAACTTCACCTGGTCTGGTCTGAATGTTTTTCAGATGGCAGTCAGATGTTCACAAATTAGCAGTCAGGGAGCAATGAAGTCAGACAGCAACACAGTTTGGGGACATTAAAGTTTTTCGAGTGAGAAGAACTGCTTCTGCTCATCATTATGCACTGTGGAACTGGGCTCCTGGCTGGATCACGGCCTACTTTCTTTCTTTTTTTATTTTTCATGGTTTTGTTGAAGATTTTTTTGAAAATTTTGCTGTTAAAGACGTGAAAAACAGTTCAAGTCTCAGCAGAACTTCATATTGTGGTCTTTTAGGCTCCAGTGGGTGGAGAACTTAGTATTACTTCTACGACAGATTTCTATCTGTGTGTCCACAAGTCATGGTACAAAGTGACAAGAACAAAAGCTGCATGTGAATCACAAAAGCTGGCAGCTAAACCTAATATACACCTGTCATATTCCAATTCTGTATCTTACAAAATACGTTTATGGATTACTAATTTGCTCTGGCAAACGCTTTGAGGAAATGTAATGCTTGGCTGCATGGATCATATTCACTGACTCACACACTTTTTTTCAAATCTAGGACGTGTGACATTTGAGGTGAGTGGTTGAGCATACAAAACCAGAGAAACTAGTGACCAGAGTTCATTTCCAATGCGCTGTAAAGATGGGAATAGTTTTTGTTTTTTATTCTGAAAGATTTTTGTTTCAAATCAGTGCTGACTTTGTTTGAATTGTCAAATCATAACAATAAAAACAATCCTTTAGAAATCAAAACATGAAGTGTACATTATATGTCGGCAGAGATCTTGTCATCTACACCTTTAAAAAGCTGTTATGTGTCCTAAAACACACATTTGTTGTATGTGACAGCAATTTGAAGGCATTCACATCAGATATTTTGTTTACTTGTCATTTCTTCAACCATCTGTGCAGCTGCTAACACAAAGTAAGTCATGACATCAAAGTTCCCAAACAACCTCAGCACAAATTGCAAACTAATTTCTGTAAAATTGGCAATAGAGAATGCAAATGACTGCTCATTTCCAACTGATGACTGTTATGTGAATATTAGGATTTGGTGCATTGAGATAAACAGTTCTTTAATGATGTTGTTAAAGGAGAGCCAATCAAACCTCAAACAAACAATAACTATGTTGAAAATATAGACAAAAACACAAAATGCTGAGAATCATTATGGGTTTAGGTCAAAAAGATCAACATCATTGGCAATAATAGCGGCAATAGAAGAAATCACAAATGTTATAGACCGTAAGCAATATGCATTTATTGTTATTATTAGAGTATTTATTGATTTAAAAAAGGCTTTTGACACAATTAACCATGAAATATTGGAAAGACTGGAAAGATATGGCATCAGGGGAATAGTGCTGGATTGGGTCAAAAGTTATTTACTGTAAGTGGAAGACAGCAGTTTGTGAAATTGGGTGATTGTGTCTGTTCTTGTTTGGACATTGCTTGTGGTGTCCCACAGGGGTCGGTGTTGGGCCCCAAGTTTTTCATTTTGTATATTAATGATATATGCAAAATCAATTTTGACAGAAATAGATTATCATTATATCTGAGCAAGACAACATTAATGTTACAGTATTTAGTAATTGTCCATTGAATACAGAGGTATTAATAAAATTAGAGGGAGTTACCATAGAAAGAGTTCACAAAATTAAATTTTGGGGTAATCATAGATGACAGAATCAATTGGAAATCACATATCATCATGTACAAACCAAAGTCTCAAGAAGCATTGCAATAAGGTTTTGGATCAGAAATCACTTCACACTCATTACTGTTCCCTAGTCTCACTATACTTTCAATACTGTGCTGAGGTTTGGGGCAACAACTATGAAACATCACTACAGCCACTAACCACTATTCAAGAAAGAGCAATACGAATCATACACAATGTTGGCTATCAGGAACACACAAACTCCTTATTTCTTCAGCCCAATTTACTAAAATTTAAAGACATTGTGGAGTATCAAACAGCTCAAATAATGATTAAAGCTAAAAATAATCTTTTACCAATAAATGTACAGAAATTATTCATTATTTCAAACACTTCAATCAATCAAAATATGATGGAAACTGTGTTTAAGTTGTTTCATGTATTCATTTGATGAAGGATGCAGTCTCCTCATCCCTCTTTTGCCTGTCGCTATAGACCTTTTTTCACAGCAGCCATTTTAACATGAAACAGTAGGTACACGCAGGTGTTTCCAATCATACTAATTTAGGTGTTCCATTTATTGCAGCAGAGCCTTTCCAGTCATTCTGTTTGACCTGAATGGAATGGAACCTTAATATAGTAAGTATCACCTGTGTTTTCTATTTCATGTCAAAATGGCTGCTGCGAAAAGGGTCTATTTTTTACTTCTGCATTGATGCATTTGGGAGTTTCACTGGACGTTTGTTATCATTTGCACTTTGTCATGGGCCAGTAGTTTCCTGTAGTTTTCCTCTTCCTTTGTGTGTCTGTCTCTGTTGTATTGTTGCATTGCTGAGCGTGGCCTCTGGTTTTCCCTCTCACCTGCCTGACCACCTGACCACCTGCTCCTCATCATCCAGTCTACAAACAGAAGTCTACAAAAGCCTCAGAGACACCACTATATGTTTCGGTCTCCACTGTGGTAACAAGTGTTTAAAAACAACAACTTTGTGATTTTTGGAAAATTGTTTTTGCTCTGTGAGTTCTCTGATTGACCTTGATCTGTTCTACAGAAATCCTGCCAACCATTCCCCTGCCTCGTCCAGCTCTGTCTCGTCTCTGCACCTGCCTCCTGAAGCTTTGACACCATCAGCTCTGCACCGTTCTGGATCCCCTCACCGCTAGATCCCAGCCTGCCACTGCATCTCCTTCTGCCCAATAAACTGTTTAATCTGATTTTTGTCTTTGGCCTGTATTTGAGTCTGGTACCATTTTAGTTAACACATTGAAAAGATGTTGCACTGTGGTAGAGTGGTATATATGGTAAGTGTAGACTTCTTCTTCTTGTTTCCAACTATTTAACACAGTAGCTGTATTTTCACCTGCAAATCTGCAAGCCTTCAAAGACATATACACAACTTCATTTGGAATAATTATATGGAGTGCAACTTTTCAAATAACAAACATGTCTTGGTTTTGGGGTTCTCATTTATTATTTCCTGTTTTGTGTTGAAAGATTCTTTCCTTGGCCATCTTGTGTTTCTTTGCTTCCTGTCTGTCGTTTTCTATGTCATCTGTTTTAATTAATTAGTTCTCTTGTATTTAGAGTTTTCACTCTTTCACTTGTCAGCTTGTCTGTGTTTGTTCTCTAGTCTCTCACTTCTTTGTCCCTTGTTTCCTGCTCCTGTTAGGATATCATCATAGTCCTCTCTGTGTTTTTGTTGTTACTTTTTGTTCATTCTACCTTCCTGACTGCTTTGAGTTCACTTTTTGAACTAAACCATAGCGCAGGCAGCACGATCTTCCTTTAACAAATGAAAAACCTGTCACCATGAGTGAGAATCACATATATTTATGGGTGTTCTCTTGTGCTATGGTCAAATTTAGCAAGTCACTGATGAACACTGTGACAAAGTGGACTCACTCATCTCTGCCATTTGTCACTTATTTATTTAAATATTTACTTGTTAGGTTCCCTGTTGTTTAGTTTGTACACCTTTGTTTATTTATTATTGTTTACATTAATCATAAATTCATTTCAGCTGCTAACACACGTGCACATTACTGTCCCGGGTCTGTTTTGTGTTCAGCGTTATTTCTTCAACATTCATACGTTAAGGTTACTACAATAATGACAGACAAAGGTTATTTTTTCAGTTACTTTAATTGTTTGTTTTGTTGTATATTTCATTTGAAATTTTGTTTGATTTAGCACATTATAAAGTTTAACATTCATTTCAGTACGTATCTTACCTCACACTGAAAGCCATAGTGTGGGAGGGGGCCGCCCCACAATGCACCGGTTAATATGATTATGATGACGTCATCAATTACGTCAAGGATGTACTTAAAGTTAAAGGGGGGGTAAGTTGAACATTTAATTTGTTTCGTTCTCATTTTATGAATGGTGGGGAATATTGAGTTGGTGTTGCATTCAAACGCCATAGGGAATTTGGATTGTCATATGGGTAATGATGTCTTGATAAAAGATGTCTGTAACTAATACCACCTGAAGTGAGGATGGTTTAAGTCAGGTGTACTGTTGAGACAGGACAAAGATCAGTTCTCTTGGGGAAGCCAAGGAAGAGAGAGATTGCAGCTTGGACAAGTGCTGTTATTTGATGTCAGCATGAGTTGATTTTTCCTGTTGTTTTTTGTTACTTTTCACATTTCTGGAAGCACTTGAATAAATGCCCACACAAAGGGAATTAAACCACAGCCTCCTGTGTCTGCCTCCTACTTATGACCTACTCTGGCAACACCTATCTTACACACCTTAATGGTTTTTATCATAAAAGTCAAACAAGAAATAAACACAGCAGAGCTCACAACAAGACGTGTCTGTTGTTGTTTGTGGTCGCATTCCATTAATTTCCAGTCAGGTCGCCTGTGACAGTATTCTGTAACTGCCACTTGTGGCTACTGCCGGTCATAAATATTGAAGAATCTCATTTAAACAGTCTGAAGCTCGCACAGTAAAGTTTTAAATTACCTAGAATTCAAAACAAATTGATCGCACTCAAGATATTCAAAACTAGCCAGCTTTGTGAAACTTAGACTTACTCGTCAGAATATTTGTTGTGCCTGCAGCTAACCAGCCTCAGGTGTGTGTGTGTGTGTGTGTGTGCGTGTGTGTATGTGTATGTGTGTGTGTATCTGTTTATGCACACACTCTGAAGCTTCCTTCTGTCTATAGTGGACAATAAGGCATTATCTTATTCTCGCACAAACACTTACATGCTACACGGCAATGAAACAAAACAGCAGAACAAAAAGAAAAAAACCAAAGCATGTCCTCAAAATTAACAGCTCAATTTCGTTCTTCATTCACAAAAAAAGATGCCAAACATCAAAAGTATGTTTTTTAATGAGGTAGCACTGCGAAGAGAAGAAATCATTGAAGTTGTTTACTGTGTTCCCGTTTTTAATTAAGCGAGCCAGACGCAGTCTAGGGTGGAGAATGTGCTCTATTCAGTGGAACGGATACCTCGGCCATGATGAATGAGCTGTCATCTCCAATTGTTGCTGAACCTCTGTCTCCTTGACACCCGGCGAGTCCCACTGCAGCTAGTGTGTGCTACAGCTGCACATGGTCGGGAGGTCAAGGGTCACGCCGGTATGCTAATGTGGGCACGGGCATAACGCCAGAGAACTTCTAGTGTATCGTGAGCTGCGGCATAGAGAAACAGCTTATTCTCTTATCGGCGCAGTGCAACAGAGAGAGTGGACGAAAATAAGAGAAACACTTTACATTTGAATCAATATGAAAGCAGCAGAGATACACAGCCGGTTCTCTAAGTAGAGATGCAGCTGCAGAGGGCACAGGCAGCAGGGTAATAGCCCGGAGTATGTGGAAGTTTCTAAAACAGAGAAAGTCAGTGAGGAGCAAAGTTTGGCAGTGTTGTGACAGGTGACATTACTGTGGCAGTGGTCACATTCCCTGCAGGGAGAGAGAGCTGTCCTGCCTCCATGTCCACAATGGACATCAAACAGCGTGTGGCTTGGCGGTGGCAGTGAAAGTGACAGCAGATATCTATGCTCGGATCAGACACAGATGGGAAACCTTTGAGGGGAGCAGGCTGAAAATGTGCAATAAACGCTCTAGAGCCTTTACATCAGACTGTAGCACACATCATGTGTGTGCAGTTACAACAGTGGCAGATTTTCCACATGACATTTCTAGTCAGTTTTGAAACAATGCTTTCTTGTTTCATACGGACAGTCCCGGCCCTAACCAATTTTTGCGCCCTAGGCAAGATTTAAGGTGGTTCCCCCCTTGCGTGGCAGCATGGCCAATTTACATACAAACACACAAGAAACTGAATACACTATATACATTTAATATAAATAGCCTACACAGAATAAAAGATTTAACTGCCCACAAAATAGAAGCTGTAAACAAGAGGTGGAGGCGACAGGAGGATTGCTTGATGTTGCTGAAGTGGAGATAACTGGAGACTGTGGGAGATTCAGATATCCCAACAGCACATATGAACAGAGAAGAGGAGTGTCTGAAACCGTTGGTGTTACAGTCTAATCATAAAAAAACATGATACCAAGAATAAAATGAAACAAATAATAAAATGAAAAAACCTAAGAGAGTCATGATTTCCCCTATTCTGTACATGTATCACATACAATGCAGTTATTCCTGAAATACAAATTAGTTTCAATCTTATTGTCATTACAGTGAACTGCTGATTAGCAGAAAGTAAAGAAGCATTAAACTACCATATGGGAATGCTAAGAAGTATTAACATTAATGATGTGCACTTTAACACTGATGTAAAGTTTAACACTATCAACACACTTTAGACAATATGAACTATAAACACAACAAACAACCAGCCTTACAACTCTGATATATGAAGTTGTGGGAAATGGACAGCATTTTGATTGAATTATACTGGCAATAACGAGGTGACGTCAGAAAACTGAGAGCAGGTACAGTCTAATCAGTCAGAGGAGGGGAGGACTTAGGAAATTATTATTGTTATTATTATTATTATTTAATAAGCTTATTTTTTCATATCAAGAAATAGTAGTACCAACTAGTTGTACTATGTAAGAAAAGTGGAAGTTTCTCTTTTTTTTCTTCCCCCATTTGTGGCGCCCCCTGGATGGACGGCGCCCTTAGCATTTGCCTACAGCATGTGTATTTGCCTGATGAAGCCAACCCAAAATAAGGGAAGACAGAGTTTTATTTCAAGCTTGCATTTCAGATTCAGCATTTCCGCTAACTGTAGCCAAACATGCTTGGCTCCAGCTAATTCAAGTTTATTTAGCTAGCTACAGCCTCAAATCACAGTATGTCATCTCAAAGAGTTTTAAAGGTCTACAAGTCTGCAATCAGCTGCCTCTATATAACAGCATTAGGATTACAATCACTGTCAGAATGATTGAAATGAAAGGTACTCATACAGGATACCAAATCCAGTGTTACGGTGGCACCTTATTAACTGTAGAATAGGAGAAAAATAAATACCCTATGTGGTAATGGTGAGGAAGTTGGATCCAATGCACTGTATCTTTTTTAAATTATCATTATAATTGTTTTTGGATATTGGACTGCAGAAATAAGCCAGCAGTTTTTCTCATTTTCTCATTATGTCTTTGGCATCGATGCGCACTGTTCAGTATTGAGTGGAATGCATTCTCCCATGTGTTATAATCTAACCTCTGCTTTGTTACAAACCTCTGCTTTGTTTGTTTTGTTTTGTTGATCTGAGACAGATCAGAACTTCCATACACCATCCTGGCAACCTCCACCTCTGTAGTTTAGTTTTCTGTTTACAGTCACAATCTGATCATCTGGTTCTTTCATGAGGCCACACCACCTGTCTTTCATGTTCATTTTGGGACAAAATTTACACACTCCAGATCACATCATATCAATATACTGAGCCTAATATCAGATTGATTTTGGATATAACCAGGAAAAGCCACTGAGACTATACCACAATATGAATCTTCCTGGTTCCAGTGACTGCATTACAGGAAAGGGAAGTATTTTTCTAATCTCATCAGACTGCTGTAGATTGTTGTCATCTTTTTTATTTTTATTTTCACATAAGATATACAAAGAATGAATTCTGTTCATTCAGTAAATATGATTCATTTATTAAACAAGTCATGATGCATTCTGAAATGTCTGTTTATCCACCATCCTGTGAGTTTGTAGTTGTTGGACTCGATCGGAGGTCTTCACCCTGGCTCTGTCCTCTATCCTGGACAGATCCTTGGCTACAGCCCGTCCACTCCAGGACATAGTCTGCGTCATAGTCCGAGTCTGTGATGAAGCGCTGTCAGTAATATAAGCAGTATATAATAAATGTAATGCCACACATTTCCTCATGAAGACAAACATCTTCATGGCTGTGTTTATTTTCAGATATACATCTACACTGATAACATTAACAAGAGAGCATGTTTTATTTATGTTACTTGAATGTCTGCATTCAGTTTCGAGCTGTTGGGTAAGCTAGTTAGCGATGCTACAAATTGAACGTGTTTCCTAAGTTTACGCTGTCATTTCACACTCGATACTTTAAAATAACGATGTATCAAATTAAAAGGGGTTGCTCGTAGAGATGATTCTCTGTAGGTGCTGGATGTAAATAAGCAACTTAATATGTGATGATATACTAAAGTTGTGCTCACAACGTGTTTCTGCTGCCCCCAAGTGGTAAAAACGCGACTATTGCAGGTTTAAAAAACTACGTGAAAGGAGAAGCAGATTTTGCACCCTCCATCTTTTCAGAACAGTTCAGTCATACGTCAATAAAAAAAAAAGTTACTACTCACTTTGGCACTTTTTCATCTGGTTTAAGGTAAGGACACGCTCAGCTTTTCACATGCGCCTCCAGATGACAATGTGCTGTGTGAAGCAAATTTTGTTATGCTGAATTAATAAACCAAACTCTGCAGCAGCAACTCCAAAACATCATACTCCTCCACCACACTCCACCCCTCCTGTTCGCTGCATCATTCTTCGCCTCATAACATTGAGCGGAGGGGGATGATTACTTGAGTTGATCTTCAGGCACTGAGGACTTCTCCTTACACACACTGGTGTGTGCAAACACTAATAAACAGAGAACTCTGGCTCTAACAAAGTCTGCTTCATTTACTCACACAAATAAATATTTAATCAGAAAAGCACGCTGATTCTCTCTTTCAAACACACAGAATTTTGGAGCAGGTTACAGCTCGACTTCTGGCTACATTTTTTATGTCCACGCAACAGCGTCCTGCAGTTTTATGTCGTCCGAGCAGCTGAAAACAATTTTTACAAAGATATTGCTTCACAGCGAGAATAGAGAAGAGGAATGGTGACAGTGACCCATGACTCTCTCAGCTCTCTTACATATGGCGTGCCGATGTGGTACGAGACCCTTAACCTGCTCTGTCATTTCTCCTCCAGCGTCCTTGTCACAAGAAATCACTCGTACAAAATTCAAGGAAAATATCAGGTTGGTAAAACTCTGTGGAGAATTAGAGCCAAAACTTTCCTGTTCATGTCTACCTCAGTTGGTAAAATATCAATAGTAAGGCTGTACCCAAAATACAACCAGACACACACACACAGAGGGCTCACAGACATGCAAATGTGGAGAGATGGTGGAGTGATGGGCAGCCACACATAGCAGCACCCTGGGAGCAGTTTGGCACTTCTCCAGCTACCAGTCGACGCTCCACACTTTGGTCCATGCTGGACTTGAACTGGCCACCCTCCAGTTCCCAAGCCAAATCCCTACAGACTGAGAGCTACTGGCACCAGAGCTTGTTGTCAATCCTTGAATCAAAACTCAAAATATTATGTATCCACATCTTTCATTGGTTAATTAGATTCAAAACTCTGTCTGTAGACGTAAGAGAATATGCACGTTCCAAATATAGAAAAAAGTCAACATTTTGAGGGTTGATACATGATTTTCATCAGACAGAGACAATGAGGTTTTTGCCAATTGGTCACTAGTCTGCAAACAAATAAATATGTTAATCCTTCGTGTTGTGACAGTGCTATCTGACTCTGTAGAGGCTTCTACATTATGTATCTATCTTTTGTGTCTTAGGAATGAGACAGTCCTATCCTCTGGCCTTGGTTACCATAGTAATGATCAGAATGGAGCCTTCTTTTCTAAAGACAAACATAAGGATTTAACACTATCCCTACAGTGACCTCAACACATATGCTTGACTGTGTAGATGCTTTCTTCATGCTAGAAGAGAAAATTCCATCACACTCGGGTCTTGTAGATTCTTGTAGATTTGGCCGATCATTCCCATCAGTTATGATACCATTACATTCAAACAACGTTCAAGGAGCCAGCAGACAGGTTGTGAAGAGAACAGTACAGCCTCATTATCTGAGAGCCTTTATTTGGAGATAAAATCCAAAGTGACCCCACCTGAAATGTCATAAAGAGGCTTTTCTGCTTCTCTTTTACTGTACTCCATGTAGCTTTGTGGCTCATGTGTCTCTGACCTAACTCACATCTACTAAATAGTCTCCTGTGGCCTTCAACATTCTTCTTCCGTCTGCACAATATAAATACCAGTGTCGCTGTGGATAATGTATGGTATGTCAGTTCTTTATGTACATTTACCGGTGCAAGTACAAGTCAAGTGCTGTCTCCACAACACCTGCTTGAGCTCTGACATCATTCTTGTAGTGATCTTGGCAGTTCAACCTCTCTTTGGAGAGCAGCAGCACTGCCAAGTTTCTTCCCTCTGTTCCATTTATCTGACTGACTGCTGACTGATTGAGGTCTCAGTCTTAAGAAATGATTCCGTGGCCTTTTTCCTCTCTCTTCTGTCCTTTGATATTCATCATTTCTACAGATCTGTGTTCTGAAGAGCCTGCCGATAAGAGTGCCAGTGATGGCGGCACTCTAATGTGGGTTGGAGAGTCATCATCACCTCTGTTCAAAACACTTTTTAACCACAGTACCCCATTACGAAGTCAGTCAAGAGTTCACACTTACTCTAGTTGGACTGAGATTGTATCTTCTTGTTCGCTAAACTGCTGCTACCATGAGCCGATCATTGGGTTTTCTTTGTTATACATGACAGTAAAGTGATTAGCTCTGGGTTTGTTGGTAGGTAAACCAGGTGATTAACCACGTCTGTTACAGCCATAGTTATAATTCTTAAACTTGAACTATACTTTGTGTCACATGTCATCCACTAGTGTCGACAGTGGGCATGTGGACGTGTATCCAGGCACCAAATGAATGCAAAAAAACAGAAACAAAAAGAGAATAGTAGCATGTGTGGTTTCACTTCTAGTATCTTCAGCCTCTTAAGACAACCAAATTACCGCTTACCATACCTGTTTCATTTAACCATAACTATAGTCTTCCTTATCCCTAACCAGTCGGTTTTAGTTGTGTAAAACTTAAAGGAGCTGTATGTAAATTTAGTGACATCTAATTGTGTGGTTGCAGATTGCAGCTCTCCCATTCCGCTCCCTCCCTCCTAGAGTGAAAGAGAAATTATGGCTGTGAAACTGTTAGAAACATGGCAGACTCTGTGGAAGAGGAGTGGAAGGGAAGAAAAACACAACAGTTCTTATTTTTAGGTGATTAAACACTAATGTGGGCGGCACGGTGGAACAGTGGTTAGCACTGTCACCTCACAGAAAGAAGGTTCCTGGTTTGAACCTCGGCTGGGGCCTTTCTGTGTGGAGTTTGCATGCTCTTGTTGCCGGATACTCCAGCCTTCCCCCACAGACCAAAAACATGCACTTTATAGGTTAACTGGTGACTCTATATTGTCAGTAGGTGTGAATGTGAGTGTGACAGGTTCTATAGGTCTCTATATGCCCTGTGATGAACTTACATACCCCGCCTCCTGCCCAGTGTTAGCTGGGATAGGCTCCAGTTCCTCCTCTAGTGAGGATAAGCGGTTACAGATTATGTATGTATGGAAAGATAGTTATGAATATTATTTCCTATTTCTGACTTTTTTCTGTAAGTAGGGCTCCCAAAATTTAGGTTTTATTATTTATTTATTATTTATTTTAAGTATTATGACATTAAATATGCATGACTAAATCAAAGTCAAAGTAAATGATAAAACTCATCAGGACTATGTGGATGTGGTTTGATCAGATTTGATTGACAGTGCTGGCAACATGAGGAAACAAGTTGAAACAAGCGCACAACTGTCATTACATTTGATTCAAATACTGCTAAATCCTTTTTTTCAACTCAGTCCAGCCTGAAGTCCAGAAATCTGTCCTGTAAAATAACCACAACTGTCTCTTCCAGGACCCCGTGAATAAAAAACTGATTGAAAAGATGTTTTTAGGGTTTTTAATTGTAGCCGTGGCAGACAAAAAACACTCAGGAGCAGTGTTTGTAAAGGTCATAGGACACATTTTGAAAGCTTCTAACAAAAGACCCATTTTAACATTTAGGTATGTGTTTTTAACAGCAGGTGCTAATGCCTATAAATACAACATGCTATTCACAGCAAGCTCAGAGCACATTACTGTGGAAGAGAGGGCCTTGGCCTACTTGAGTGTGTTTTCTCAAATAGCAGCACTTCAGCATTTTCTCACATCTTGCTTTCACTGGACAGACACATTAGCACACCGAAGCCAGACTACAATTTTAGACTCATCTTGATTGACCTCGAAGAATGGCCTTGTGTTTGTCCTCCCTCCCTGAGATAAATTTCCCTTTGCCAAAGTGCACGTCATTAAAATGTAGCAGGACGGCTTCATTCGCAGACTCAAGCGGAGCTACTCGGGGAGCTGGAGCGGCGCCAAAACCCCCCGATAGCGCCGATACTATCATTGAACCTCAAATTAACCTCCTTCAGATTTGCCTTTGGCTAACTATACCGCTATACACTGGGACAAGACCGGGGTGAAAGCACCAGCTTGTTCTGCTCCGAGGGGAAGATTTTCTTTGTCTTGACAATACCTCCCTGTGAGTTTAGCCTCTTCATCTCAGTGACATGACAGCACAGAAGCAAGCAGGTGGTGACAGCAGCTGAAAATGGACTCTTATGCCATGATTAGACTCAATTTAACTACTATAATAGCCACACAGGAACTATAATGGATGTGGTACTGAAGGCAAAAGAAGCAGTTAGGGCATAAAACTGAGGGTTTTTTTTTATAGCGGTAATTTAATGTGCATAGGGAGTACTGTGAAAGTGTATGGTGTGAGTCCTTTTAATGCACTGAAATATGGATAATGCGTTCACCTACAGTCTTGTCTCAGCATGAGAAGAAAAGTCATCCCAAGTGACAACCATCAGCTCAGCGATGAAGTCACAGAGCTAAGCATAATGCTTAAGAGTTAAACTGAAAATGGCCTCATTCCAATCCACCACCATTCCCAAATATGATGAAGGATCTGTGCTAAAAGCAAACTAGCCAGTACTTATCACCTAATGAATCCGGGGTGTATGAACCCAGAGCCTGTTTTTTTTTTCCTTTCTTCCCCCAACCTCTAAATAATTCATTGCACGAAAAGCCTGAAGAAATACCGGAAAGTCAGCGCAGTTCCTCTCCTTATCTTCAAAGTCTCATGGGAAATAAATGTTTGTCCATTAATACTCCAAGCTGCTAACCATATAGGGTTAATCCCAAAGCTCAGTGTTGCCTATGGGAAAAAATGTGCTGACTGGACACTGACACCATTTTACTGATCATATCACACAGCCGTCTGGTTATGCCTAATGGCAGGAAGGAGGAGGCAAGGACAGGATATAATTTGGGTCAGTCAAGGTGTATCGGCCAATCGGAACATCCCACTTTCCCTTTGAAGAAATATAAGCGACCATGCTTATCTGACAAAATGTGCCGTAGAGGAAATGAGGGTCTGAATAATCCCCGGAGAATGTTGCCATCATTTTTCCGTCTGTCAAAGGCAATGGAAAGATGAAGAGGTTTATGTTTTTTCCCAGTTGGCTAATTTGGTACGCATCTATGGAAGACCAGTCCACACAAGGAAATCAAAAAATAAAAAATGAGAATGATAAAAAATCACCAATATGTTCTAATTTAGCATAATTATTAGTTCTATTATGATGAACTCTTCTATCTGAATATAGATAGAAGAGTCAGTGATGTGACTACAAGACATACAAACCGAATTACATGTAAGTTAGAAAAAAATCCCAACACATAAAAAAAAACTGTCAATCTTTAATGTGCCAAATACTGCAATTCCTCGAGCGTCCACTTGAGGCTGGCTACAAGCGCCCGTATGTTCAACTTCACAGCAGAAATAACATGTTTACAGCCTGGTACAAAAAACAGTTTTGGTCTCTATATAGCCAACATGGCGGCAGCCAGATCCACAATTTATGAGCTTAGGTTTCGGAAGAATCCATTCTTCAGAAACCTACAGGTGACCTCACGCTCATGCTGTCCATTCTTTTTACTATCAGTGGCTCAACCCCACCTGACATCATAACATAGCCTTTTACATTAAGAAAATGCCGCAAAAAAACCCCATACAACATGACAATGGAACCAAAAAGAAGCTTACTTGGGTAGTGACAGAAATGTTGGCAGCATAACAGTCAACCTGAGACAAGTAACGTTAGCATTAGCAGCTAACACAACTTCCCAAGCAGACTGGCAGACTTACTAGTCAACTCTCACAATCCTCCAGGAGACCTTTTAATTGCCTTGTCCCAGTTTCCTCCAAGGATCACAGTTCTCCCGCATTTCTCCCAATTTCTGAAACATTTACAGCCTGTATAACTGATGAAATACATGTGACAGAGATTCGCATACAGCAGGTTCACATCAGAGAGTTGACTTATTCTGTATTCCTTTCCAGGAATTAAGAGGGAAATATGTGACATAAAACTGCTGTGTATTATTTTGTTAGTTTCATGTTTTAAACAACACCAGAGTGCAGGAAGTTTTTCTGGGGGGGAAGGTCAAGATCACCAGCTTAGGTTTCTAAATCCTCCCCATTTTTTAGGTCTCAAGGTTGGCGAGTATGCCTTAAGCTGTTTTACTTACAAGGACACATGGCCTCATAACACTGCAGTTTAGACAGACGACACTGACCCTGAAACTAAGGTAAACATTGCCTAGTCCCTAGTTGGAAAATTCACCCTTTTTGGGAACTTTTTGACAGACCGGAATGTTTTGAGGCAAATCTGACTAAGAAATACTGAAATATTGATATTTACAGTATCTCTGCATTAATACACTTAATTCTTGAACTTGAATTTTCCAAATCTGTGTTGAATCTATATTAAATTGCAGCTAAATCAAGTAATCTGTTCTGTATCTGTAAGTTTTGTATTGGATTGAGAGGGGTGGATGCACATATATAATAATGTTGTGTTTGAGGTTTCTCCACCACATAATTCATAATTCGTTGACCTAATTTTTCATCAGCTGGTTCATTTTCTTAATGGGCTTCCAGGCCACATCATCCCAGTCTTTCACACCCAATGACTTGTTTCAAGTGACGTAAGTCCAATACCATATGGCTGTCTCAAGGGCACTTTGTTCGCTCACCTACATCTCCTAGAACAGGATGATACTGTTCCACTCAGAGGTGTCAGATATCCTCTGCCTAGAACAAGGAAATTAATACATGTGCACCAGTGTGTCAGTGTGATCAGGCGATATGCACACACTACATCTGTGTGTGTGTGAGTGTATCTACTGAATTTATTATGTGTGAGGGACTCAAAAATCATAAAATGTGCTCCAGTTATTCTCTAATATGATGACCTTGGTGCAGTCCTGATGATTTATTGTAATGTATTTTCAATGTGAGAAACAGTACAGTACACTGCTGGCCTCTGTTCTTCTTAAAATATTGCAGCTTTAATGATTTTCAGAGGCTCAAGTGACATGTGGAGGTGTCACTCATAGAGAAAAACCCAGAGGATCATCTGATCGCTCTGCAGCGCCCCCTATAGTCTGTTACACATCTAATTTTATACAGCCTTCCAAGTAAAGACTACATAGATGTAGTAAATATATATAGATGTACAATCTGTATCAAAATGATTGTGTTTTTGCATTTTACATTAAAATGAATCAAATCAATGCATATCCATAATCCTGTAGTTAAACGATCCACTTAATTCAGCACGAGTTATTAAAGCTGCAAACCCTGCATAATCAAACTCTTTCTCTTAATGAAACTTAATACGCAGACGGTGAAGATGGCACGCAAACACGCTACAGAGACACAAAGTCTGTAGCAGGTATAATAAACCTGCTTACATGATGTCTCATGTTATCTGTTTTTGGTTCACTTTCACTGCTCTCATTTCCAGCAGCTGTTTTTAGCAAAAAGCAAACATCATGCCCCAAGATTAACTCTTTATCTGCAGAGTGTGTCATAATTGCAAATGGAAAAGGTTAAATATAAAATGTATGTTAAAAAAATATATATGTTCTGATCTCAAGTGATAAAAAAGTAACACTGTCCTCAAGATGCTAAAAGACGTCTGATTGAGCCAAAATTCGACAATCATACTTAAAAAAAAATATTTGGGAAAGAAAATGAAGGTGAACAGTAAAGTTATACTCAAAACTGTCTGTTGTAAACTTGCTGGAGACTATTAATGTTATAAAACAAACATAAAAATCCCAGATTTTGTATTTCCTCACTTCCAGTTTTACTTCCACATAAAGCAGAGATGATCTGGCTAAAACACTGGCTTGTTTATGACCTGTCTGAACGAGAAATGTCAGTATTCCCATTTGTCTTGAGTCTCCCATATCAGATGAACGATTAAATTACTGTCTGTTTGTTGTTGGTGCAAGGCTTCTTTTTGTCACCTACAACAAGGAGATAGTGTCAGAGACGGAGCAGGCTGTGGGTTCCTCTTCCTCCTCAGGATCTGTACAATCAGTGTAAGAGCTCGGCTTGTCCACAGATAAGTTTGGAGGACAGACACCCCTCCAGAATGACAATGAGGTAGCGACAGGGAGCCACAGCTGGATGTGACAGAAAGAGATGAATGAGGCCAGAGAAGGAGAGATCAAACCCCTTCAGCACACCTGCTCACACCTGTTAACCACTTTCACTGATCCTCCTCCAGAAGCCGAGCACAAGGAGAAGGGCAGGAGGAGCAGTGGATGAGAAAGCATGGAAGAAACAAGGAGAATTGTTTGTACAAACGCTTGTATCCATAAGAAGTATATCCATAGCAGGGACAAATATCCTTTTTAGAACATGTATCAATAACAGTTTATCTAGATTCTACAACAGGAGCAGGAATTAGGGGGGTAACAACGCAATTACTCAGTACAATCATAGACAGTATAAATACGTTCATCTTGTCCGTGTCATTTTAACATGGGGACTTATGGAGACTGACTCGTTCTGTAGCCATCATGTAATTCTGAAATAACTGTGGGACAATTTGTGTTTATTGGAACATACTTCACATCATAACCTGAACACTACTGTATACTGTATGTTGTAAAGTATAGGATACAACATTGCACTTACAGGGGAGCCTGAGGTAGTACAGGTTTATATGGATTGACGCTGTTGTCACAAAGGGCGTTGGTCATTGTTCTTCTGGAGTACAGGAAGTAAGAAAGCTTTTTTTATGATGAGTCAGGTGCAAAAGATGATTGATTTTATGTCCTGTCACAGGCTAACAGTAAAGGACACTCCAGTCATTGAAAAACTTTAATGAGAGTCATTGGACAATATCAAAATTAGAAATATGATACAACGTGCTGAGTCATTATATAACCTTCAAACTCACCATGTCTCTTCTAAAAGTAAACTTCAAATATGTTTAATACCAATTTCCTCCAGAACTAAGCAGACGTGATGCCAGAAAGATATACCAAGAAATCTCTACAGCGTCCCTTGACAACAGGTCCATGAATCAGTCTGTCTCACAGATGGTCGGGCTTATATTAGACTGATGCATACACGCTAGTCAAAAATACTTCCAGTTTCTCTTTGAATTCTCTTGCAATTGACAGATTGTTGCACAGTAGGTCATACACGATAACATATTAACAGAATAGCTAATAGGTCGATGAGCACTCCAACTCAAATTTGTTTTGCTGTCCAAAAGGTGAAAGTTTTCAGTGTTGTACAAGAAGAAAAAGAGAAACTGAACATTTCTTTTTAGTGAGAGATATTTGTCTTTCTTATCCCTTAAAGCTCTTTGATATACAACTGTCTGGGGGGGTTTAATCCTGTCGATTTGGAACAACTAGCATATTGGATTGTTGCCTATAGTAAGTGCTGAACCATGCCTTTTTAATTGCTCGTTTAAATTGGAGCTACACATGCAGGACATAATGGTTTATTTGCCAGTAACCCTGACAAATTGCTCACTGACAAATGACTTTCCCGAAACAGTAGGTTGCTCTCTTTCAAGATTACGTCGCAGTGTAACTTTCTTCTTGTTAAAAAGTGAATCCAAATTGTCCATGCATTACTATCAACCATACAGTTAAAGCAATGGGCACCAAAAACAGAGCCCCACACACAAGGCAGTCTGAAGAAAAAAACTGTCATCACGCAGGAGTTTTTTTCATCTATAAGTCATAAGATATCTGCCAGATGCAACAAGTAGTAAACAAGTAGTAGACTCATAGTAGACTGCTGAAGCTACTTAAATACACGGCTGATGTTGAGTATTGGTACGAGAACAGACGTGAACTGCATTCTGATGTCAAAGTCGCTCACTATATTGTTGAGCACTCCCCTCTAAGATGTTTCGCAGTGGCTTAACATCATGCTACTTCTTAGACGGGACACACAAGAATACTTAAGGATGTCACAACCTCACGAGTTTGCTCGTCAAAAAGGCGTAATGTAGGTTGTTTTTGAACGAATGATGAATGTTGCTGCTTGTCTGGTGAGGACAGATGTTGTATATACTGTGGCATATCCTGTTTCTCCCCCATAACTTCCTACCTCTTTGTCTCCATCACATCAAACCACACAACAGTGCACTCAAATAAAAACAATTTTCTTCATTATTCTGTCTGAGAATGACTGCATTGATTGTGGGCACAGTATAATGGCTCACAGGGAACAAGCTAATACAAAGAGACGCATGTCTCCAGCAACTTTTTCAGCTTGCACGATTGATCGAAATGAAAAAAAAAAAAAAAAAAGCAGGAATCAAAGAATGCGCAAAAAGCGGTAATCCATGTTGAATCCCCCAGTGTGACGGGTACAGACATCCAACGAATCACACAGGTGAATTTTTCCAGGAAGTATATTAAGGCAAATCAATTCCTTTGTTCGGCAGAGCTGTAGTGAAGTTTACAGAACAAAACAGGCAGCGTTTCCCATGATAACCTGCCTTTCATTCTCATGGCTTTTAATCTGTCCCTTTTCCCCACTCCTTCGCTCATTTTTTCCATACTGAAGCCCATTCTCTGTTCTGATTAATTTCACCAGCCAGCAGTTAAAACCGCATGTCTAATTAAGGCATTGTGCCCGTGGAATCTTCTTTTCAGTAATTGCCCCAGTGCTCCCGAGCTAAAGTGGTGTATCTAGGTCAGAGCAGCAGTGAACCCTGGGGTACAGTGTGTTTATGCTTTCAGGGTGTATATGCGCCTTTCTGATCATACTGTGATTCCCTAGATCTTTCCGCCTCTCTATCTCCGCTTTTCCACACCACAGCTGATAGGAATGTGCTCTGATGTGCTGCTGTGTTAAATACTGTGCTGGCCAATCATCTACAAAGCACCATGCTGTGCGAGCGATGTGTAAAACAAAACGTGGATCATGCCAGTCCTGTGGGGCGTGCTACCGGCTCCCACTAATATGTGTTTGCTCCTATTCTAAGAGCTGTAATGAGCTATATGTATGTAAGCTATTAAAACTGTGTGTAATGCACCATCACACAATTTCATATGGGTATTATGAGTTTTTCCCTGTCTCCCCCTCCTCCCCATGGGACCAGGTGTGAAGACTGGTAAATTGAAAGGTCCCAGGCAATCATCCAGGAGCCCCACTCAGCTCAGTCAGCTGGGGAATTCAGTGTGGGCCAGAATGAAGAGCCAGCCAGCCTAACTAATGTAGCTCAGCCTGCCAAGCCTATACTGTAGCCATAATATCCCCTGCTGCTCCCATACATAGCAAAATGAGGCTGACTGCGCTCACCGCAGGGCGGGCCAAGCTGCTGCCTTCCCCCTGCCACATATGTCCGTCAAGTACAGTTTTGTTTGATCATGTTTGAGGGATGAACGATGGAGGCTGACACTGTTTTTTTTTTTTTTTTGGTGAATCATCCTTGTTTACCTCTGCTTAGTTTTTCACATTCCCCACTGCAGAAATTCAAGGTGCAGGTTTTGAGGACAGATTTTTTGTCTTAATTGACAGTTTGCTAAGCCCAACTGCCCTTAGTAAATACTACGTACTGAATAAAATAAGAGTGGCAGAGTTAGTGGAAATTGTCTTTACTCTTAAACAATGAATTCTTGATTTCAGACAGATGTTTGCAAAGGTAGCTTATTAGTTCTACACGGCAACTCTAGTGTCAGTTTATCAGCTGTAGCTAGCTAAGTTAATTAGCTCCATGAGTTGGTTAAAAACTCTCTTGGGATGACTTTTTAAAGTTTGTGGTTGACTTGTCTAAAACAAGACTTTTGAATCAAAGTCTTGAATATGAATTTGATGTCCATTATAGACTGTATAAAAATGCGCATCCATGACATCACCCACAGATTTCTGAAGAAGCTCTGTGTGGAGGCTCTGATCGTCGCCATCCTGGGCAGTCCTGCCTCTGCCACTTTCCAACTAATCCAAAATTGGTCAAAGACATTCATCATGGATGGATGAGGATGGCTGACTGACACCTGGTTGCTCAAACAAGCCACCTGTAAACGGCACCCACCTGTCAGTCAAAGCGTCCACGTTCTTAATTATGAATAACTTAATGAGCCTTAATATAATTTGAACAGGTGAGTTGTGTAATAATTCACCCTCGGTAAATGTGTAATAAACAGGGAAAATAGCTATAGAGACCAAAAAAGTTTTTTGTACCAGGCTGTAAACATGTTTATTTCTGCTGTGAAGTTGGACATTTTAACATGGGGACTTATGGAGACTGACTCACTTCTGGAGCCAGCCCCAAGCTACATTTGAAGAACTGCAGCTTCTGTTGTTTTCTGCATTTCACAGCCACAGAGGTTCTTTCTTAGTTTACATATCATGCTGAAAGACTGACTAACAGGTCCCAGGCAAAAAGTCAGAATTCTCACCAGGTGATAAAAGATCAGCATTGTCCATATTTGGCATCTACTTTATTAGCTATCTTTAGTATGTAACATTGATAAATGTTAGGATGAGTCAGATCAGACTGTTCATTCAGACATAATCCTGCTTGGCTGCTTAGCTTAGATGTCTTATAAGTACGTCTACACCTTTAAAAGGGAAAAAAAAGTTTTTTAAGATGAGGACTACACGATATGTTTGACAAACGTAATGCTGTTAGCGGGGGTTGCTGGAGTGTAAAATCCAATGAGAGCAGAACACAGCTGCTAAAGTTAGCATAAACATGGTTAGCATGCATGACTAGCTTCCAGATATTGGGAAAAATATTCATAAATATAATTCTTACACTTTTGTTCTTGAGTTTTTGGTTGTTGGTTTTGGAAAGGACATCACTCCCCAAACTCTTTAAATGCTGAGTCGCTGTACAGCTCTTACCAGAGCCTCATTCAAACAACTTCAATGTGAGAGATTCATTGCTTGACAGACCTCCCATGCCTAGTCACAGTTGCTAAGACATGATTGGACAATTGTATAGAGGGGTTCAGTAAGAGGTCATTTCCGAGCTTAATACATCCTGATGCTTGAGTCTCATTGAGGATGTAACATCTTAAAGATTGACATGTGACCCTTATCCTACAGGATCAGCATTCCCCTTGTGTCCAAACACCATTCTTATCCCTAAACACGGTCACTGAGCTTTCACCTTGTTGTCAACAGAGCTTGATTGCTTTCTTGCTGTTGTCTAGACCAGATAATCTTGGCTCAGCCATCCCTCGCCACTCCCACCAGGCTGATGGAAAATCTGGTCATGCTGGGTCCTTTACATTTTTCATTTCTCATCAAGTTGATCCTTTATTTCATTCATTTTGTGTAGCTGAGCTTTATCTTAGTTTCTTAGATTACAGTAGAAATTACATTTTAAAGTAGACAGATACTTGTACATATTATGTAATATATTTCTCTAGTAGTTCAATATTTCAAATGTTTGGAGGTAAAACAAGGTTAGCCAGGGAAATCACTGCTGACTGAAGACGTTTGTTAGGTTCATGTTCTGTTTAGATATTTGGCTAATTGGAAAGTAAGAAAGCCAAGAAAACCAAAAATAGCTAAAATAAGAATTGTTATGTCGCCGTCATGTTTCTACAGTAGCCCAGAATGGACAAACTATACACTGACTCTGGATAAGTCCTTTTGTGCTTTTTGCAGGTTTCACGGCTACCGTAGCTTCTACTATATGCTTGGAGGGTGACGCGAGGGGTGGTTCAGTTGGTTGCAATTTGCAGTGTCACCACTAGATGGTGGTGGCTGGTTGCCTGATTGCTGCGGTTCTTCTGGAGTCCGAATTTCACAAATCTTAACAATGTAAGTGACAAGTGCAATGCATGATAGATAATCTGTCTAAACTGTTGACTTGTTTGCGACCTGACTGACTGCTTGAGCTCTTCCTCTGTCTTTTCTTATATATCAATGTTCCTTGATTACTTACTAATTACTTTAGTGGGTACAGGTTTATTATAACTTATAGAAACAATGACCAAAGCTATGAGTAAGAGCCTATTTATAAGAAACCAGAATTATTCTTTACAACACTGAATACACTGAAGACAGGTAACATTTTATTTTCTTGTAATATACAGATCTATGAACCCCTTGAAGTTAAAGGAAATACATTCAGTTATATTACAGTATATCATGAATGTGATTCATGTGTGTTGTGCTTTAATTGATTTATTTACATAAATGTACTTAGCTTTGCTATCTATATAGTTCACCAAACTTCACCTAACTGGTATGATGTATGATGTATCTGCCCAGTCCTGTTCAGTGCCTCGACCTGCATCGCCATCCATCATGCGACATCACTTCCACACACATGTTCATGTCCAACAGAGGAAGTCATTTGTCAGTGACCCATGCCATATTACATAAATGCTGTCAATCACAGCTGTGTGTCCCAGACTGACACACTAACTCTTAATCCCGCTCACTTCATCTGCTTTTCTCTTTCCACTGAAACAGTCTTATCAGGAACCTGTCCTGCCGGGATGGATCCCAGGCCATTTCTGCACCGCGACACACGCCTGATATGCAGCAGCGCTTCATTAACCCGAGAGATTTCAGACCTGATACCAACTTTCAGCCTCTTTGACGGATGAGTCAGAGAGCCGGCACCGGACACAGTGTCAGCCCCGTTGTGTAGTGTCAAAATTAAGATCGACTGATGTGGGTTTTTGAGGTCAGATAAGAGTCTTCACATTCCATCATTTTCAGGCTATCGGCTGAGAAGTCTTCAGTGTTTCCCCGGGCGTTTTTATTCTTGTTAGGACTGGAAATGGCTTCGGAAACTAAATGGATTTGTGAGGCGATCACACTGTGAGAAACATCTCACTCTGCATTACTGAATGCTCAGACTGATCGCAGCACTGTGTATTGAGACACAGAGAATGTGTTGCTGTTAAACAATGCGACGTATCTCTGGACAAGAGAGCATTTTTTCTTAAATAATTTATGTCAACATCCTTATAAAAAACAATATTTACTAAGTGTTTTGTGTCATGCAATATTTAGTTCATAGTTTTCCTGTTGAGAGGTGTAAGATTTGGAGGAAGGAAGGTTCAACATCCACTTGAGGAGGTTAGTACCAGTATCATGTCTGTTCATTAAATGTCAAAGCTGTGGAGCCAGAAGACAGTTAGCTTAGCTTAGCATAAAGATTGATCCAAATTTGCCTACTATCTTACTGACACAAGGAAGTCACTGCGCCTAGCCAAAAAGTAGTCTATCGCACACAACATTGTTTTTTGCACTGAGATATGATGTGTTAAATGTTACCTTAGAGGACAGGGCTGTCAGTTTAATCCAGGTTCCTTTTTCTATGCTAAGCTAAGCTTATTATCTATTGTCTTTATGCTACAGACCTGCTTAACTAATATTTCCATACATACAGCCTCTGTGTTGAAGGAGGAAAGGAGCGACGTTCAGCAGCAGAGGACACTTTCTTTCCATTCAGTATTCATCCCCAGCAATTTCACATTGTTTGGCTTCCTGACTTTTTGTGTCATTGTGATATATTTGTGGCTTTTATATAGGAATGGTAGTAGTGAATATTCATCAGGTTTCTGTGGACTGCTCCAGGACAAGAGTACAATTCAATACAGAAAAACATTTTACAGCACTGGTTCTCAAACTATGAACCTCCACCTGGTGGTACACTGGAATTGCATATTTTGCCATAGGTTTTCAGTTGCAGCCTGCTACGTAGTCACGTTTATACATAGAGTACATGCAGACACGCACATAAGATGTAATGGCAAAGCGAGGTAAAATGAATGTTGCAAAATTTTCTTTGAAGGTTCGCATTCATCCAGGTCATCCAGGCCCCAGTCTGGGTCAACAGTCTATTGCCCCAGACAGAAAAAACACTACCACTTCCAAATGTGAAATATTAGGAAGTGCAGATCAGGAGAACTCCTTATCCATCAGCATCAAATTCAGTCAACAAGAGATAAACCTTTTAGGAATTAACCTGCCTCCTGTGTGAACTGCCCATAGGTGAACAGGGTCGACCTACATGGATGTATTTAACGTCTGTCATCATGATGACACTTTGTGAGTCTGTGATCTTCTTGTTTGAAAAACACTAGTCTACAGCCATGCTAGCAACTCTGTAAGGCCACACTATGTACAGCAGCGCTTTGAGGTAAATGCTAGCGTCAGCATGCTACTGTAACATGCTCACAGTGATGGTCACATGTTGATGTTAGCAGACATAAGCCAAATGTTTTCCTCATTTACGATCTCAGTTTAGCATGTTTGCATTTGGTAATTAGGAATAAATTAGAGATAAAGTAGAGATGAGGTTCATGGGAACGTCACTAGCTTTCAAATTGAAATTTCACACCGATTCACACAGTGTGGGAATCACCAAAGACCATGAACATCTGTACCAAAGACTGTGCCAAAGGATCTCATAATTCTTGAGATATATTTCATGGATGATTGTAAATTCTTACACGCTGGTATCGCTTGATTAAAGGTTGTGGATAAATTGGTAGAGATATTTCTGTCTGAACCAAAGCGGAGGACCAACTAACACTTCTATCTCTAAAGCCACCGCATTAGCATGGTTAAAAAATCTAAAATTCAAATCTACATATATACACATATATGAAAAAGCTTTGTCTGTCTGGTTGCACAAATAGCACATGAAATAAACCAGTTTCAGAAAAGGAGTTTAAACAACAGCAGAAGAAGAAATCACTTGCGTCGTTTGAGGCATCACATTTAATCAGGCGGACAGCACGGGGACGTCTGCTCGCCTGGCTGACAGAATTGTCTTATTCCACAGCGAGGTCCCTCTAGTTAGCTTGGTTACCTGACAGCTGTTGCATCTTGGCCAGGTACGGTGTCTCATCAGCGTCAAAAACACTTTTTCATGCTGTCAAATTTCACTTCGTATTTCCCCAGTGCCCTGTAGTTCAAACCGCTCACCCTTCATGCACGTAAGAGCACGTTTGTGATTGCATCACACCCATATGAGCCTGTCCTCTGAGGCAAATCGGTGCCATCTTCATTATGGTGATATTTTCAGAGCTTAAGAGGAGCTTAGCCGCTGATGAGTTACCCTGTCACAATTCAACAAGGTGTCCCCTCCTGTCACAGCCTGCTGTTACTGTTTTCACTTATCTTTTCCAGCAGTCTCCAGATCTATCGCTTCATCTCTCAAGTGTCGTCCTCAGTGCCCATCACGTCTCTTACTTTAGAGTCCAGACGGCCAACCATTCTTTTACTACCAATCCGTCTATTCTCCTTCTATTTACACACTGCTGTCTTGTCTTTCCCCGTCGGCCCACTCATTTCCTTTTTCTCTGCAGCACCTTACATTATCTCACACTCCTATCAGTTCACTCCTCTGTTGTCCTCTGCGACACAATATCTCACCCACCTTTTGTAATTCAGGGTGACTTACAACCCGGCGTATTATCTGTCCTGAAAGCAGCCCGCAGCCACTTTGTTTATTTCCAGGTGAGACACGGTGTCTTTGTGAGGGATGTGACAGAGGACTGAGACGCACTGTTTCACTGTCCCTCTCTCTCTCTCTTTCTCTCTGACAATGTTCAGACGCTGTCTGGAAATCTGGGGGTAATTAGAGAGAGGCACATTCAGACACACACACAAGCGTGCAGGAGAGTTATTGAGTCTGGAGGTGGAGGGAGGCAGCCAACAAAGTCCCACTTTCCTGAAGTGTGTGTCTGATGCTTGCAATTATATTGTATCCAACGGCGTGGAGGAATGACATGAAATCTTTGGGAAGCATTCATGTGTTTAATGCATTGCGGCTCTCATTTAAAGGAGCATTCCACTGATTTTACACATTAGGGCTGGCAGGGAGTGACACTGTGCATGTGAAATCATTTGTATAATGTCTTCTGGGGCTCTGGAAAAGCTTTTTCAGTAATTCCGATGATGTCACAGTGATGCCATCAGACAAAGTCAAGGGGTGCTTTGGGCGTTTACCAGACAAGGAAAGTCTGACAAGACATGGTGTTGAGTTTCATTGGGGTAAATAAAGGTTTGAGTATTTTGGGGGGCTTGACTCACATCAGGCACTAAAACCAAGAATATCTACAAGTTTTGACATATCTTATAACTTTATGGCAGTACAACTGCAATCAACTGGCCACACTTAAAAAAAAAATAGTCGGGTTCCCACATGTACGCTGAAACAGGTTTCTCTTCCTCATTCCATTCCTCATTCATCCTGTACAAACTTCAGATTGTAAAACTGGAAACTGTAGCACATTCCTTGATGGTAGACACACATAAACCAAGAAAAAAAGACTGAAAGTTAACAAAGTCCGAAGGGCAAAACGCTACGCTTCTGAAATGCTGCTTGAAGTCGCGTGGAAGTTGGACCAAAACAGTGTCGCAGCCGCAACGTGACAGAGACGTGCCCGGTGGAGGCGTAAGAGAGCCATTTAGATTTCAGTCTAAGTGATGGTGATGAAATCCACTCTCCTTGGTCTGAAAATAATGAGGCACCAGCAGTCTCACTTAGACAAATCAAGTGGGCATCTTCCAGAGTGACAGCATTTTTTAATGTTTCTTGTAGGGCTGAAGAGAAGGGATTGCATCACAACACTGTCGCAAAACCACAAACTCTGGAAGATGTTCACTTTTGTTTGTCTAACTCAGACTGCTGAAGCTTCGTATCTGATTTAGATGGACTTAAGACGAACCTGGTTAAATGTCTGAATATCAAGCTACCTCCTGGCATAGTACGCTGAATATCCACACCACAGTGATGCTGGAGTGACCATGCAGTAGTCCAGTCCAACCTCTGAACAGCAGATAGACTGCTAAAGCCACACTGATTCCAGGTAGTGCTGCTGATCCGCTGTTCACCCCAAAACATCGGCTTCATGACTTCTTCCACACATAATTTTCGCATCCCGCGCTGCATCAGCTCGAATGCATACGCCTTTCAAATTCACCTACTTCCATTTCTAATTCCTTCTTCCTCTTGTTCTCCCTGCTTCTTCTTCTTTTGTGTTTATTGGCAGTGCACAACCAGCTCAGAGGTGCAACCAACTGATCGTGTGTGAACCAGCCACCCCTGTTTCATAGTCAATGACATCACCACAAAATGGTGGCTTACTAGCTAGCTAGATTAGTAGAAATTCTGGAAATAAACTTCCCTTCCAGTGCCATAACATGCATGTTTCATGTCCAGTTTTTACATGCCAAATATATTTGTGCTCTTAGCTGGCTAACATTAGTGTGCTTGTAAACTCAGAAGAATTCGTTGCTTGCTGATGCAAAATTCTATCTTGGGTGGATAAAATTAGCTAATTCATGTTGATATGTCTGGTGTTCACACGTTTTGCCTTTTAAATTGTAGTTGAAGCACATTCCAAGGAGGTGTTTCTTTAATGTGCATACATAATTTTGTCCACAGAAAGGCCGTAATGATTTATACAATGTAAGTTTGAAGAATTTTAATTAAACGTCTTCAACATTTAAAGGCAGTTCAGCATCTGTATGTCTGAAATGTGCTCTTTTTTTTTTTTTAACTGTCCTTGGTGGCACAATAAAATATAGCAACAACTGACGACACTGCACAACCATTTTATTGACAGTAAACATACTGAAACGATCACCCCAGCAGCATCTATGCTGAATTGCTGCCACAGGAGCTGGAGTATTAAAGCGGGAGCTCGATATACTTCGGGGGGCCTCTGTGACTTAATGTGCTGACGGCCGCTTTTTTACTGCCGGGAGAACAGCAAAGTGTCGACTGCTTCTAGCATGGAGAGGCGGTGATGTGACTGTGTGACTGTCACATGAATAGGTAACACTGAGACATGAAAGGAGTCTCGAGGAGCTTCCCGTTCTGTCCTGTGGGAAATAGCGAAATATAAAGCAGAGAAGGATGCAAAAGTAGAAAAGTGATGACCTGTGTGGGAAAAGTAGCTTCAAACGTATCGGCTGTCGCTCTTTCTCTGTGGCTGTAGTCTGTCTATAAAGGCACCGTGGAGCCACGTATGGACAGCAGTCCGGTTATCTCTGCCAAACAGTGAGCTGATGGCCAGATAGCATGAACTTTTCCGTGCACATGCATGTTCTCAGAGGAGGACGCCTATTGATTGAGAACCTGTGACCTTTTCGTGTGACCTTTCCTCTCGTGCCATCAGTTCAGGTCACATTTCTGGTTTTCAAATGAGCATGTGATGATCTATTCCTCCTACAGACATCGACCTTTTTGGACAAAACTACTGTGCTGGCAATAAAAGGCACAAAAAATGCCAACAGCAACATTTAGAGCCGTTTTTTGATTTGTCCGTTACATAATTATGTACATTATATTACCTTTCTGGCATACTCTGTAAATAGAGCCACCTAAACCCGACACACTGCACCTTTATAAGGGCCATTCATCATTTTGCAATAAGCATTTATTGGCTTTCTTTCTGAGAATGAGAGGAGAAGATCAATATCACTCTCATGTCTGTGTGTTTTTGAACAGAGCAGCTGTTTTCCCTCTTTTTTCTTGTTTTTATGCTAAGCTAACCATGCCCTGACTACAGCTCCTACTTAAAGATTTATGGAGCTCCATTTACAGAATATGGAAGAAATAGTGTAGAGTCACCACCATTATGTTCACAAAACCTTAGAATGAGCCTTTTATGTCCATCCTCTTCCGTGGCGGGGTCCGCCATGTTGTATTGCCATGTTTCTATAGTAGCCCAGCTCTAGATAGGACCTTTCACGTTTTTCGCAAAGTCCACAACCACCGTATTGTCTCCTTCATGGGGGTGAGGTGTCAGGGCTGCAATCAGCAACTGCACTGCCAGATGCCAGTAAATCCTACACACTGTTCCTTTAATAGACATGAGATTGATGTCTATGCTCCTGCTACACCTTTTAAAAGAAAGTCAATAAACATGTTTGCTAGAACTTTATGTGATCTGTCATCTACCTTGGACAAAATGGACTGTCAATCTAACAAACCATGATTAAGGTCCCTTCTCGTGAATAGCATAAATATTTACACCTACAACAATTGTTTTGCTTTGGGCTTCTTTTTTTCCGCTTAAGGGCAAATGCAAATGCTGTGCACATGAGAATGCCAGCTTACCTTCAGGGTGTGTGCCTCATCAAAGGCTCTAGTCTTTGTCGCAGCAGCCCAGGGTTCAATTCCAACCAAGTGGAAAACAAGTGGCAACGTCTGTGGCGGTGAAATGAAGCCAATGTGTAAGTGCCAAAAACTGCAATTCCTCAAACATCCTCTTGAGGCTGATTATACAATGAGTCAGTCTCCATAAGTCCCCATGTTAAAATGTCCAACTTCACAGCAGAAATAAGCATGTTTACAGCCTATAGAACTCACCTGTTCAAATTATATTAAAGTTTAAACTTATGCAGAGTTAACAGCGTGTCTGCTTTGACTCACAGGTGGTTGCTGTTACAGAAAGTCTCGCATACGCTGTCCATTGTGTTTACTGTCAGTGATATTCTTTGAGCTCTGTTTTTGTTCTCCACCGGCTCCTGAGAAACATATCTGTCTCTTCAGCTGCTAAATGCTTCACTATGTTCACCAGCTAGACGCTAACTTTGTCTGTGTGCTGTTTGTTGCTGAGGAGGAAGTGCGCAGTGAGTTTTATCACATCAAAAACAGCTGTCTGCTGGAAAACTGTGATGAAAAGTGAGAGGCTGAACCAGAAGAGTAAAACTGTGGCTGTAAAATGCGTTCAATGAGTACAGTGAGTTCTGTAGAGCTGAGGGGAGACTGCAAAGTATGAGCAATCTCACACACATCGCACATGGTCATCTGCATCATCTGTAAATACTGTAGCATATGAGACGTGTACATGAACATTTTCTTCCTTTATTCAGATCATGAAACAAAATCTGGAAGGATGGAGCGTAGCTCTATGTTTTTTTTATGTCCGTCTGATTGTTCAAGAAATAATCTTTCAATCATCACAGAATCAGCCCAGAATCCTCAGTGGAACATTATTAGTTGATTACGTAACTGCATGGATGAAGATGGATATTCATCAGCTCTGCCTTAATGTCCTCTGGGACTGATTGAATCTCGCTGAATTTCCCCCCAAAACAATCACACAATGAAGCCAAGTGCTCTGCTTTCAAGCACAAATACCACTTTTTGCCATTCCAATCGAATTAAAAGCATTCATTATTTTCATCAACTTCTTGCTCCCCGGAGGGAAAATGCAGCAGGCTCCGTTTAATTGAATTAGCCGAGCTCCAACCAGCAGTAAGATTGATACAGCGGTCCCCATGTTACATACATCTCAAACTGGTGCCGTGGTCTGAGTGAACCGTAACTAAGAGCTTATTGACCCTCCATAGCTGCCATATTGGCTAATATCTCAGAGACTAAATGGAGCACATGGACTATTCATCTTTGAAGTATGAGCGTATAAATGGATCGTGTAATCCATACAAAGGAGAAATATACTGCCCTGTTAGTTATCATGTTTATCTCAGCTGCTGTTGAATCCCTTCTTCAGTCCTACAGTTCAAAGAATTCTTAACTCCCCGGGGACATTTCTTTATTTAGGCTGTTTTAATACAATGTGTTTCACAACAGATAATCCATAATGGGCACAAGGGTCTTTTGCTCATATTTTCTCACTTACCACCACTGGTATCAATCCATTAAGGTTGGCCTATTATTGAATCTTAATGCAGCATGAAATCTACATATAGAATTGAATCCCACATTATATTTAAAGGTTGTATACACGGAATTCACAGCTACTGCACAGCAAAGAACATGGGTGTTCTGATCCAACAGACTCATTGATAGACGTCCAGAGTGTAGACTTTCTTTTTTGCATGTTTGTTTTGTTCTATTTGGTTTGATTTGAGACTGTGTGAGTTCGAATCATCTCTTGAGATATCATGTGGCTATATGCACTACAGGACGAGTTTTGAGATGTGATTCAGAGTCTTGTGTAAATGGTTTGTGTTTTTATGTGGAATCCAGTGGCCGCAGTGCGCACGGAACGCATTGCACCCGTGCCCGGTGGAATTTAGTTGTTGAAATAGCCTGCGTAGCTAAATGCATGCATATCAAAGTATGTGCAAAGTATATATGGAAAGCAACCCTACAGAGATAGCTCCTTTGTTTAACCATTTAACAAACATTTCGTTAACCAGCACTCCGCGTTAGGCACCGGACTCCATAGACAAAAAAGGTAACTTTAGTTAGCAGATCATCGTAACGTCATAACTTCATTCATGCAAGACAGAAACAAAATAATGACAAACTCTAGTTTGGTCTCCATACATCCTTAATTCACTGATGTAGATGAGTTGCACATGGATGCACTGCATGTGCAGCAAGCATGACTCAAGCAGAGGGAATGTGGTGTCATTCTCTGCTCAGGACACCATTACTCCATTACTCTTTACATAGCAAATACTTGTTTGTCACTACATTAATGTTTTTAAATATATATATAATTATATATAATTAAGCATGAATGAAGTTATAAATAAATGAATAGACTGCTAGATTAAGATTAAGCTTGTGCTTAGCTTCATTACGTTGATCACTAATCAATGTTTTTCTGTGAACAAGCGGCAGCAGGCAGCTGTTTTCAGTGATAAATCCACTTTAAGGTACATTAAAGTGGATTTATCACTGAAAACAGCACCACACTGCAGACAAAATAAGTTAGTGACTAGTTGGTGAACAAAGTGGAGCATTATGAAAGAACCAGACATTTCCCTCAGCAGGTGGTAGAGACCAAAATCAAAAGAGAGTAAATGTTGCACTTTGTTGGGTGAAAAGAAATGAATGCTGATGTGTCTGAGGGATGAGGCAACTGTTCGCTATCGCATTCACGACAACAACTTTAGTAGGTGATGGGATTACTGCTTCTTCTTTTTTAAGTCTAGGTCAATCAGATCTTTTTCATATGAGAGTTTGAAATGAATCTCTTCAGCTCTCGTTAGATTGCAAAAACACACCGGTGGGCAGTAAAGTAAACTGCTGCGAACTGTAGCTAATGTTAGCTCAGTTTGTTAGCCAGGCTACCCGGATTGTGAGCTCAGAGCACCGGGGGAGTGTTAGTCTTTGTACAACAAAGACTATTCCTAGAGGTTTTTGACCTCCAGGAAGAGAAGGTTTTCAGGCCCAGGTCAAGAGGGAAATGTAACCTAGCTTAGCAGCTTCTATAGACACAATGGCAGAGGAGAAGAGACAAAGAAAATGTTGACAGAGGACGCTGCCAGACAAGAGTAAATCTGGGACTGACTTTTGGTCGTTGGCAAGAGCTTTCTGAAATAAAAGGCTGGAAGACAGACGCCGAGCTGGGCTGACTGCTGTTAGTCTGGTGCACATTTCCTGTATCATTGTTTTCGATCTCTTAGCCCGTCATGTCAAACATAAGTGCACCCTTGATCAGAAACAAACATCCAAAGCTGTGCAGATGAATTTATTCAACCATCAATCATTTATTGGACTGTCTGACATTTAACTTTTAATAACTTGACTGCCATTTCCATTAAGCGGCCAACCAGGTGTTCTGATCTTGTAACAAATCAATCTGCTGAGCCTACGGATCAACATTTACATCCTGTCTGTATCCCCTACAGTTGTGGCGTCACTCTGGGCTGGTATATTGCAGGTGTATGGTGCTGGTAAAAAGAGGATCTCAGAGGCATAATCTCTGTCTGTTCCATCTGGCTTTGTAACAGTAACAGCCTGGCTTTGATTTTTTTTCAGTCCTATGACTGTCCTTGCTTGCCTGTTATACTCCTATCTGCTGTGTAATTGGCAAGTGTGCCCCACCACCTGAGACTCCCTTTAACCTCCCAAACAAAAAAGAAAAAACAAGAGAAGAGTGAAAGGAAGGGGATGAGATTCTTTCCCCACAAAATCAGCTCGTCAGAAAGTAGGCCATAGAGCCGGCTGGCATTTTTGTGATGATGGCTGGAACCTGATTGAACTCTTTTATATGTTACTCATTGCATTTTTTTTTTTAACATTTGTTTTCTGCTCATGTGTGATCTTAGGATACATATTAGTTTGCAGATTAATTATGCCAGTGTTTTTCAGCCAATCCAGTCTCCTGCGAATGAAATTGCATACAACTAATTTGCAACAGCTAATCTGTTTTGAGAGAAACATTATACCAGTCAATGTTTTGTTTTTTTATCACCGTAATGAGAAAATGTTTTTAACAAACTGGCAAATCACAAACTGTTCACACCTAATGTATGATCTTCAGTTTATCTGATTTGTCGTCCCACAAGCAGCTAAAGCACGATTAGCATTTTTATGGCTGAGTTTAGGAACTTACATGGTTAAGGTTTCTGGGGAAGACTGTGGTCTGGGTTAACTATTGAAAAAGTTGGAAATGATTTAAAGCATAAACAGCTCCACGTTTATTGATTCATGCAGTACCTGACATCCAGTAACAGAGCAGGGAGATACTACACAGTGGCTGTGCTACTTGTGAACCAAGCTAGTTTTTAATGTGACCCCATATACTAAAATAGATGATGATGCTCTTTGACCTCACTTACAAAGCTTGACAGACCTGCCATGCCAGATGTTAGAATACAAAAATAAGTTTTTCTTTGTTCCTTACTATGTAAATTGCTGCTGGGTATTAGTTTGCCTCAAAGGAGCAACTACAGGTAAAAGTTCTGAAGCCGTTAAACTCATGAATGGGCTGCTGATTTCTTGGCCGTTTCCCACTCCTCCGAGCGGCTGCAAGAGCAGTGAATACAGCATGTTTAGGATTGATTAATGATATGTGTTGAACTGGAGCTGAGCCGAGGCTAAAGGAGTAATGACTCCCACAAACCAGCTCAGAGGAAGACGGCTGCAAGCGCCTCCATTAGCCGGGAAGGTAACGAGTCAGTGATGCACTTTGAACATTATTGTCAGCAGTAAATCACATTTAAGGGGGGATGAGTCTCTACCTCAGGTGGGATTAGTTTATTAGGAAGACAGTCTCTGACATTCAGCAATGACAGTGAGGGACTGACACGCAGACAGGAATGCACCCTGTTACATCTCATACATTCATGTCGGCAATTATAGAGCACGAACCAGCCTCGGTGAAAATGCACTTTCTCAACCTTGAAAGGGATTGTCCATTTGGCCAAATGATGCGCATTAGAGCTGTGAGTCATTACAGGCACTCATAATCAGCCAGAGTGAGCCGACATCATCACTGATGGGTAACATGGAGGTGATGAGATAACGAGGGTCTGGAGGAAAGCGATGATGCGAGGAGACCTCAGCAGCAGTGGTCAACCAACACAACACATGGCAGAGGGCCAAAGGTGGACGGGCCATGATGAGCCGTGTCCTCGTCAATGAGATAGACAGTGGGCAGTTGTGTGTGTGTGTGTGTGTGTATGTCCATAGTATGTCCACATACCAGATAAGTGAGGTAGCAGGTTGACGGACCACGCAGGTCAAAGTGTGAAACACAGAAAAGTGAATGACCTCGGTGGAAGGAGATGCTGGGAAGTCAGTGTACTGAGGGTTCATTTTTATACAACACACCTGTTCAAATTATATCAAGGCTTAAAGTTATGCATAGTTAAGTGGGTGACTGCTTTGACTGACAGGTGGGTGGCTTGTTTAAGCACCCAGGCATCATTCAGCCCGCCTCAGCTCCACCCATGCTGCACATCTTTAACCATTTGTGGGTTAGCTGGGAGGCAGCAGAGGCAATACTGCCAAGATGGTGACGTCACATCTACAAAGTTGCATACATGATGCACTGAAGTGACTCTTTGTGGCATGTGTTTGTACTGAAGCTTGAACATGTTGCTCTCGAAATCACAGTATTCAGTACTCTGCGCTGTTCATTGCCCAACAGTGGCATGTCATGACAACTTGAGCAACTGTCCCATGTAGTAATGAAATGAAACATCACTTACATTGTAAATGTAATTACTCTGTAGCTAATAGCTTTTCTATTTTGTGTACACAAAACTGGCACGCCGCGAGTGCTGCTGCATGATGTGCTCATACAGTAATCCCACAAAACATACAGTTCAGACAGAAAATGCATTTCATGCCTGAAATATATCATACAGCGCTTTGCAGCACAGAGGAAGTCAGCTGGAACAAAATAAGTCACGCATTCTATGTGTACTATTTTTGTGTTGTATCATTTTTCAACTTAATCTGCTGGCAGATGTTTTTGTTTCTAGAAAAATGTGTGTTTCCCGGTGGAAGGTGGTGGTCTACGTGTCGCTTTCAGTCCATTAATTCTAACACCGTGTCAACACTGGAGGCGTAGTGTATAAGCAGCATGTTAGCAGAGCAGCAGCTCCGGTGCTACATCTGTGTCTACACAGGACGGGTTCAAGGTGAGGTAAACAATGGAGAAATCCAATACCATGATATAGATCGAACAATGACACAGGGAGTACTGTAACTAATAATTTAAGTCGTCATGTTGTGGGTTAGCAAACTTTCACTAACGAAGAACAAGCAGAGGATGGGACTGTTTCCCAGAGCCAGCACACCAGCTCCACACAGAGATACTGACAACCCTCCTGCTACTTTAGCTAAAATCACAACAACAGAAACATCACAAACAATAAATATTATGTTATATTATATATTTATCTGTCACATTGTGTTTTCTGACGCCTCTAGATGTTATGACCCCTAGATGCTAAAGTCAGACTTATTGATATTTATGGTTAGAGTCTTCCTAGTCCAGAGTCCCTCGGAACGGCAATGATACTGGAAGATTAAAGACTTACTACTTAACACAGTATATCTACAGTAGAAGCATTCAGTGACAATGCAGGAAATAGTATGTAGGTCAAGGTGGTAGATGGGTGTACATTGGTGGGTTGCCATTTGTTATTTTCACAAAGAGAACTGGAGCATGCCCGACCGTACTGGCCCAATCACCATTTCAGGAAGTGAAGGCGGAAATGAGTTAGTTTTGAGTTCAAGTCAGGTTAAGGCAAACTTTTCTTGTGTTGGCAGGCTAACCAACATTTAGCATATGTGGTACAGCCATAAAGCTTAGTGGAAATTAAAGACATAGTGAGTTTGTCTGTTGCTGTTTGTGAATATTCAACTAGCAGATAGGCAGCAGTGGTTGAGTGAACTAGAGAGTGAATGAATTGAAGACAAGGAGCTACATTAAAGAGAACAAAGTATTAATTAATCTAAACCACAAAAAACACAACCACAATCCAGCAGAAGGTGCACACTGCCAGAATTTGTGTGAATGCAACCGAAGCTGCATTCAGCTTCACCATGTACGGTGTGTGTGTAGCTCAACCCAACCCTGGGACAAACCTATACAACAAATACCTGCAGCTCTTCATATATCCATGACATGGGCAAAGAGAAGAGGAATGAGATGGAGACAGAAACTGGTCACTATGTTGATATAGAATCAGACCCTGCGGAAAAATAATATGAAAATACAGATAGAGAGCAGATACACACCACTACACACTTCTGCTGGGTTGCACATGATGACTGAGAGGATTATTCTGAGTCTATACATTGTTTTTCAGGAAAATCCTTCTCAGCGTGCCTTTAAATGCACGAGACCTAAAGGAAAAACATTTTACCAGGACTATGTTTAAGTATTATAACCCTTAGCATTCAGAAACCCAATTGCTAGTGGATCATAACAGCGTTATGTTGCCATGTGCAGATAATGTAGAAAGAAATAATTGTGAAAGCTGTCGCTGGAGGTTTTGCAAAATCGTCCAATTTCAGCGTTCCTGTCAGACATAGGGTTCAGTCTGACGGGCATGTGGCTCAACAGACAAAAAGTGTTGCACCTTCTGAAAGTTAAACCTCATCACACGCTGAGCTCTAAGTGTTCTGTCAGAAACACAAAAGCTGCACAGCTACAATGAGGATCTTGAAATGCTCAATGCAGCAGCTGCAATTTAGTACAAACCACAAACCGACAGCGACGCCATTCTTTATGCACACTTTATTGTTCTGTGCATGGGTGAGGTGTGCGCGTGTGTCTCTACACGGTCACAGTCGGAGGTGAGAGAGTAATTATGTAAATGAATGCATTTGAGGAGTGAGAGGGATGAGTCGGCCAGCAGTATCTGTCACAGTCTGTCTGTTAGTTACAGCTGAGACTCATTCAGCACGCACATGAATCAAAGACAAAGACGGAGAGACTGCAGAGAGGAGGGGGGGGAGGAAGGACGGAAGAAAGGAAGGAAGGAAACTCACCTGTAAATTTCCTCTTATATTTCATGTCTGTCACACACTTTTAATCAAACAAAAACAGAACAACAGACTTCTTTATATTTATAGTAGACATCTGTTTTGCAAATCACAGCCCGGCGTGCAGGTAAGTGAACAATGAATGTAAAATCCAATCAGCAAAATGAAGCTAAAGGTATTTAACAGCCACATAAAGTGTGCGTCTTTATTCAAATGAGCCTGTTAGATCATTTGAAGTCAAATGTGTCCAGAATACTGCCATCGCCCCGGCTATAAAACATTATTGCTCTCGCCGTTATTATCTTCATTATGTTAATCTATCTGCCTCAATTATGACGCGCGTTAGAACGAACCAGTCAGCCACTGCAGTAAAAGTGCTCTGTAAAACTGTAATTAACTGTCAATAAGAGTAAATTCTTACATAATCGTGTCCCTATTTATGATCCTGCATCAACACGTGGAGGTGAGACAGTCCATTAAAACATATGTAGAGAAAGCAGATGAGTGGAAAAAAAAAAAAAGATGCATTCAGGAACGACCGGAAACATCGTAGATTCAGGTTCTAGAACCAGGAAGTTGCCAGGATTTGTTGTGATGGCACAAGTTTACAATATTTTATCAGTATATATCAGCTGTGACATTTTATTTAAACACTGGATAAAAGTATTCAGTGTGTGAAGACACAATATTAAATCCGTCCATTGTCTGTAACTGCTTATCCTCATCAGGGTCACAGTGCGGCTGAAGCCTGTCCCAGCTCGTTTTTGGCAAGAGGCGGGGTGCACCCTAAACAAGTCGCCAGCTGATCGCAGGGCACAGTATTAAATATGGCTTTAAAAACGTTTTTAAAAATGACCCTGATGATGTTGTAATGGTGTCGTCATTTTTGGCTTGAGCCTGGGTTACAAACTGGGGCTGTGGAGTCTGAAAAGACGTGGGCTTTTGTCAGGTAGGAGCAAGCTAATAAAGACTCATCAAGTCATATAATGGGAATTGTAGGATCCAAGGTTAAAAGGCGTGAGTATCTTGGCCTCTCTTGCATCAGTTTTGCCTTTTAATCAGTGTGTTTCTCACAGGCCCACTCAACTTTTTGGAAGTGCAATAGTAATCACTGGAAAAGCCCTCTGAGCAACGGATAGACCGCTAAAACACTTTGAGAAAGATCATGGCTGGAGTTAATAAAAGACTCAGTGTTAATTAATCAGTGCAAACTATTGTCAGCGACTATTGTTGTGGAGAATTGTATTCATCAATGGTCAGATATGCAGGATTGTGATACAACATCCAGCGTCCTATGTGTATGAATGGTCATTAGCCTACAGCTATCTGACTCTGCAGAGGATTCTACATTATGTACCTATCTGTTGCGTGGGAGTGACACAGCCCTATAGAAATTATCAAAATGGGGGTGTCGATTAGCTCAGTTGGTGGAGAAACCGTCCCATGTACAACTTGCTGTAGCGGCCCAGGGTTTGAATCCAACCTGCAGCCATTTGCTACATGTCATTCGCCATCTCTCTCTCTCTCCACATTCCTGTCACTCTTCAGCTGTCTCTATACTATAAAAGCTTGAAAAGACCAAAAAATATCTTAAAAAAAAAAAAAAAGAAATGATCAAAATGGCATCCGTTTCTCTAAACACAAACATACAGCTGCTCAAGGAGAGAAGTCAGTGTCCCCATAACAATCAAAGATGTACCTCTATTCTCTACAGTGACCTCGAGACATATGTTTGACCCTGTGTAACCCCATACATGGCATTCTGGAATAGAAAACTCCCTCACACCTACAGTATGAAGAGGTAAACTGAGTGAAATCATTTGATACGATTCATAATTTTGACAGCTGGCTTTAGAAATGATACTTATTCATCAAAAAATCATTTTCATTGTAATTTCAGAGTGTAGATCAGAGTCACACAGCGATGGGAACAAATGGAGCAGCCGGCAGGTTGAATTTCTGATATGACAGCGAGAGCCAGCCTCCAGTACAGTGGACTCTGAGCAATGTGCAATGCAATATGTATCTGTGACAGACCTTTAAAAGTAGATGAGTGTTATTTCCAAAAGATTTATTCTTCCTCAGGGGCGCCCTCCAAACTGGTGGTGTGGCAAGTCGGATGGAAGTTTCCAAGATGTAACTTTGACTTGGACCAACAGCGTCAATTGTTTCAGCAAGTTTCCCAAAAAACCCAACAACTAACAAGTTCATCAATCATGGTTTGGATTAAAATGACTACTTTATTAGGGTTAGGGTATAAAGCAGGTTGAGTGTCAGTCTCCTCAGATGTTTTGTTGATCCATCCCTCCTAACGTCCTCGTAACGTTGACTTCAGGTCACCTGACTTCTGCCTTTGTTCCCAGCATAATTACGATGGCCGTCTGAGGTCTTTGTTACCTGGACATAAACTTCTGTTGACACAACCGACACTGTTGTTTTCCTTTAGAGGACAGTCACCCATGTTTGAATGTGTAAAGCAGGGTGCTGCTGGTAAACGCTGCAGCGCTCTGTCGTCTCTCTGTGCAGAAGATAAGAATTTGAGTCACATGTATGAATAAGTGCTGATAGTAGAAAAGAGAAACTGATGACTTTCTCATTGAACAAACTTTGACCTCGCCCACAAGCAGACAGTCCATCACCTGAGCCCACTATGCAAACCAGCCCAACCTCCTGCGAAGATGAAACATCTCTAATATTTATCTCTGCCTCGGCTGCCCGTACAGGGCCCCCGCAAGGTCATCGCTCGTGACGAGGATCTATCTCTCCGGCCGTCCTTGGAGCCTTTCGTCTGTGGCTTTGGGGCAGAAAAGGAGTAAAAGCATCAGATCCAGACCTCAGTGAGATATTCCAGTCACAGTGAGTCCTCCTCCTCCTCTCCTCTGTGGTTACACTGTGGATCAACCTGAAGGTGACAGAGAGCGAGCGGTTCTCAGCATGCCTCGAATCAGGATAATAGGCCTGAGGATGCAGGATCAACAGTGTGTGTGTGTGTGTGTGTGTGTGTGTGTGTGTGTGTGTGTGTGTGTGTGTGTGTCACATCCATGCACTGTAACTCGCTATTGATTAGCTCCTGTGCCCCGTGGGAGTGACACACACACACACACACACACACAGTGGAGATATGTTGGATGTGATGGGAAGCAGCGCATACATCGCTGATATTAATTATGATTCTAGTTTGACGTGGTGAGGAATGTGAAGGGGGCTGAAATTGAACGACCGTATTGTATCGCTTGTGGGGGTACAGAAGCATGAAACGGCTGCACTGATGCCGTGTGTGTGTATGTGTGTGTGCACATGTGTATTGGGGGTGGGGAAGTTCAGAAGGGGGGGGGGGGCAAGGAGGAAAGAATGATGACTTTTAATCTCAGGGGACAAACGTTGGCAGTTCCTCAACAGCCTCTTTCTAACACACACACACACACACCCTCATGTCACTCCAACCCACACGCACACACACACACACACCATTTTTCTCCCTCTTTTCATATCTCCAGCATGTAGTCAGAGGAAATTACTGATGGGCATCACAATGTGCTGAACATGCAGTCATACAAGCTGAATATTTCTAATGATAAACCTAAATATTAGTGTCCCCCCCTCCTCCTCCTCCTCCTCCTCCTGCCCCGATACATTTCTACACCCCTGATTGAAAGCTGCCCTGCCCCCCCTGACCCGACACCAGCACATATTCCCCCGATGGCAATTACACGGAGGTGGTAACTGTCTGCTTGTTGAGTGATAAACTTTTGCTGTCGGCTGTAATTTTTCCTCTGCTTTCATGAGGCGGGGTCCGCTTAAGGTCCTAGATGTTACCAACCCCCTCATATTTATGCAGGACATGTCTGCAAATCTTGTGCTGCCCTGTTTGAGAAAGAAATATCCCAATATATATATATGTGTGTGTTGGTATGGGTTAACATCATGTTTGCAACCTGCAGGTTTCCAACATCAGCTCCATCACTGGCCCTTCATACAGCTCTTTATTGTTGGATTTATAGTCGGAGTGTTTACATCTGTGTTTTCCTATCAAAAATACATTACAGAGATGGAAATCTTTCAGTTTATTCCATATTTTATTCTCAATTTCATTCCCAGATTCACTCTAACTCAACCTGACGGTCATCTAGTCTCTCCTCTCTCCAGCAGAGATTCATTTTCAGCAGCTCTCTGTCTCAGAAATCATGTTAATGAGCTATGGATTAAAAATGTTATGAGAGAAACAGAACACAGCTAGAAATACATTTTCTCCAGCGTGACGATGAGACGTTTTAATGAATCTATTTGCCAAAATGTTCAACACAGTAGCCACTACAGAGGCGACTAAAGCATGATTCATGACTGTATGGTGACGTGTAGACACTGTTAAATGTCTAAGTCCTGTGATCTGTACAGAGACCATCCACTCTGACCACTGTAAGTTCTGTGCGGTACATAGATTAAAACAGAATTTCAGGTTGTAGTTCATGTAGTTTTATAATCTTACACAGCACACTTAAAAAAGACTGAAACATAGTTTCTATAGTTATTTATATAACAAACTTTATATATTTGATATTGTGAAGATGGATTTGTATTATGTAATCATAATAGGACTCTTTTGGGATCTTTTATCCTGTGCTGCACATTACTTTCCAATTTTTTTATATCTAACTGACTTGATTTAAACTTGTATCTTATCTATCTATCTATGCGGTGCTTAACATCTGTATTTGTAAAATCTGATCAAAGTCAGAAAACAAGAAAACATAAAAGTATAAAAGAATCAGCACAAGATTGAGGGTGTGTGTTGTATTGTGGAAAATAGTCAGGCTGTCTGGATATAGTTGCTTCAAGTTAGAGTAGACGTTTTATTGTGTTTTTTTTCTGCCTCTTCAGAGTCTCCAAACTTTATAGAAGCGGATAGTAAATCTCTGGAGTGGCTCTTTAACTCAAAGGGGGTTGACTAGTTTTTATAGGTGCTCGTAGAACAGTCTAGAAAATTAAAGCCATATATATATAAAACATCCACTGGGACAAATCATTTTTATTGACCTCAGACAATCTGAAAATAAGAATCTGACACCTGTTTTTAGAGCTGCATGCTTCCTGGTTCCTGGTTGTGTTTGTTGCTGGTGTTGTTTTGGATCATTACGCATTGACGCAGGCTGAAACAAAGCAGGAGGATGCAGATCATCCTCCTGCTTTGTTTCAGCTGAGGTAAAAACACAACAACACAACACTTCAAATGACAAGAACTGAGTGGCAACAGTTAATTCAAGAAAAACAAAAATTTGTAATTTGATTTTTTTTTTTTTCTGGAGAATTTTGTGGAGAGAAATTCCGAAAAATGACCAAAAACTCTATGAGGACCACATGAGCTCCGCTGCTCCTCTCCTCTCTACAGTGACGGGCGGCTGAGAAGAGGCGTGTGTGTGTGTGTGGGTGTGTGGGTGGGTGGGGGTGTATCGGGTATGGGGGGGCAGCCTACAAAATGAGAGAGCCAGCAGCGCTGGAGGAGCAGATGTGAGAGGCGCACTGTACGGGCCAGACGCGCGGTGATAATTAGCAGCGGATATATTAACGGGAATAACCGGATTATGAGGAATTGAGGGTGGAGAAGTCAGCAGAATCCGGTGTCATACAAGGCAAGGGATTAAGTTAGACGTCTTCAGTCCTCCGGTCGCCGTTATGGGGATTGACCGGCGGCGGAGAGCATCGCTGGCTCTCACCTTGAACTTCCTCGCTTTGTTCCTGGCCGTGTCGGCTCTCACCACCAGCTACTGGTGCGAGGGGACGCGGAAAGTAGTGAAGCCGTTCTGTACCGGGCCGGTCACCACCAAACAGTCGTTCTGCATCAGGTTCAACAGCTCCAACATCAACGACACGCGGCTGGTGCAGTACATCTGGGAGACCGGGGAGGATAAGTACGTGATGAGGAAGTTTCACACCGGCATCTGGTTCTCCTGCGAGCAGAACATCAACATGACCGGTAAGTTTGTGAAGGGAGGAGCCGGTGGGGCCGGTGTTCGGACCGGAGCGCAGCGGAGCGCGCGGGGCTTGTGCGCTGATTCTGGTACAAAAGGGAAAGAAGTAAGCTGGCTTTAGCACATAGTCAGTCTGAGCATTAATCTCAGAAAATCATTAGAAAATTTGATTGAAAAAATCCTCACAAACGCGTAATCCAGCATCTAACACCTGCCCATGCGAGGATGAAACAAGTTTTTGTGCTCCAAAGAACATTAGAAGCAAGACTTTGATGGAAATGTCACAGTAAGCTGAGGATGAAGGTGCCAGCTTCATAAAATGTCAGATTTCTTTCTTGATTTTGTCTGAACAACAAAGTAAAACTCCCAAATAGAGAAAGTAGCATTTGAGAAACCACAGACTGTTTATTTAAAAAGGCAGAAAATGCATCAAAGTAGTTAACTCACTGTCACCTGATTAATCGACTAATCATTGCAACTTAATTTTTAAAAACGTGCATGAATCCAGATTAAACGCTTCCTAAACCCTCCTCACAGCTGATGTGTTATTCTCTCACCTCCAGCATTCACTTCAGTGTGTGAAAGCTGTTCAGAGCTGATTTATGGGCCAGTTCCAGATTAGCCGGCTGAGAGCTGCATCCCCCTTCCTCACACCCCAACCCCCCTCTTCCCAAACTGTGAATCTACGAATGTGCACATCTGTGGCTGCCACACAAGCCGTTTGTTCAGTTGGCACTGAAAATCCCTCAGAATATTTTGGCTGGCTACGAGCTGGATTTGAGGCGGGAGATTGTGACATGCTGGTGCAGAGCTTGTTATTTCACAAAAATAGAAACAATCAAATGGTGTTTTCTTTTTTTTTCTTTTTTTTTTACATCACAGTTTTATTTGCGACATGAAGTAAAACAGGCTCTAACCCTAATCTCTGGAAAAAATGATGGGATTCAGATATTATCCTCTTCTCGCTCTTGCGTCACTGATTTCATTTCTCCTCTGTTCCAGGTGAAAACTGCAGAAGTTTCCTTTATGTTGCACCGTCAAATGAAAGAGGTGAGCACACAATTCACACACCCTCATCATTAATTCAATAGCAAGTGCGGATTCAAGGCCGTCTCTGGTGCAAAAGCACATCATCCAATCGGATGAAATAGTTTACACAAGTGAAGACAAGAAAGACACAAACCTATTCTGAGGTCAACTCCCTCAACGTTCACGGCTGTTTTCTGACCACTCTGGGTAAGCTGCCAAGCACTGCGGTGACCACTCTGTCTGAAGTGGACATTTTGGAAAAGAAGGGAAATTTAACACCTTTTGTCACTGTGACGAAATACTGGCAGCGCCTCTGTAACAACCAGGCAGTTGTTAGAACATCTGTCCTCCTCCAAGAGACGCACGTTTTCTCCTTTTCATCTTTAAGCCTACATTAAATGTGAAGCCCCATCAGCGGGCTTACTGCTGCTTACTTGTAATGACACACCGAGGCTGTGGCTCATATTATCGCTATAAACATCTAAATCATCCTCTTTCTACATCTAATGTAATCAAGACAGCAACCTAACACCAAAGCTAAATCATCCTCGTTACAGGAGTTTGGCAAAAATCTGTTGTTGGTGGTGAGGTGACGCCACAGAGCTGTTATAAGTAATAAGTAAAGTGCTGCTCCGACAAATCAATCACAGTCTCCTGCCCTCTGTTCACACCCTCAGTCCTCCTCCTGTGCTGAAACCTGCTCTTCACCCGGGCTGTCAGTGTTCAACCTGATAATCAGTCTGAGCTGTCACTTCATTATTCAGTCAGACATTGTGCTGTTTCCTGTTTGGACGCTGTGTTGCATGAAAATCATGTACGCATCCCCACAAAGACAAAGTACACAAAGTATTCTAGTAATTTAAAGGTGGTTCTTTCTGTAAGTCAGCCACATCGATCTCATCCACACTTGTTGCCATTTTCTGGGCAAAGTTTCTGTCAATGTGTTTCTGGCTCTGGAACAGAAAGACGATGTCCTCGTCATTAAAGGCTAAGGCTTGGTAATGTGGTATGTTTTTTATCATCATTAACGTCAGTAAGCAGCCATGAAATGACAGACATAACAATGAATGAACTAGAGGTCGGTGTCAGAAAAAAAAAGTTGGCCAAAACATTTCAATTGCTAATCTTGCTGCCAAATGCTTCTAAATAGAGTTTATCTACAGTTCTTGTTTTCCTAACAGTTAGTTATGCACTTCCTTTTATAACATGAGAAATTAATACGTTTCTGACTTTTTGTGTATTATTAATGACCTTAATATTTTAGTTTAATATGTGTTTGCATTTTGACATTTGCAAACATGCAAAATAACATAAAAGCATAAAGTGCAGGTGAAGATGAGGAATTTGGTCATAAAACAAGGAATTATGATGATGTTTGTTACATGAAACGTTAAAGCAAAGTTCATAAAGACCATAAATGTCTGCGCCAAACTACTGTCAAGACATTAACACCCCGAACCACAAATGTCAAACCTCGTAATGGTGCTAGAGAAAAGTCAGGAGATCACTAAAGGCATTAAGGTCTGTACACAAAGAGCAGAAACCTCTGTGGCTGTAAAATGAAGCAAACTCGGAAGTGTCAAAAACTGCAGTTCCTCAAACGTCCACATGAGGCTGGCTACAGCACAAGTCAGTGTCCATAAGCCCCCACGTTAAAATGTTCAGAGGAACAGCAGAAATAAACATGTTTACAGCCTGGTACAAAAAAAAACAGTTTCAGTCCTTTTGGCTGCTTTCATTGATGGGTGGGTGCTGTCACAAGTGACCAGGCTTCATTTAGCCTGCCCTAGCCTGCTCCACCCACGATTCACCTCTGTGCCCGTTTTTAGATTAGCCTGGAGGCGGCAGAGGCAGGACTGCCAAGATAGCGGTGGTGAGAGCCACCACACTCTGAGCTTCATTACCGCTCTTTAGAAACCCATGGGTCATAAATACTATGACCATGTTTTTTAAAATGACTAGTCAATCCATCCATCAATTGTTGTTCACATATTTCAGTGTGGACTAAAGTGATGGAGCGATATCCAAACCAGCCAACAGGCTGAACAACAGACACTGTCATCCCTGTGCAACCCCATTCCCCCGCTCTACATTCCCCTCAGAATATCGATCTCTTTGGCTGCAGCTTCCTCTGCATGCCGCTCTGCCACATGCTGGCATCATGATTAAAATATTAGATATCAAAGCAAAATGAGAGGAAAAGCTCCAAAAGGCACTTAATTGCGTCCAGTCTGAAGGCTTTGAATGTCCTCTAATATCACTTCCTTTCAGCCTCTACGCTCTCCCTCTATAAATTGAATTAAAGAGATCTTTTTACTGAAAGTGAGGAATTCAATTTAGAGCAGGTAAAAAATACTTTCTTAGCTGAAGGATGTAACTCTTTTCATAATTTATACTGAGGTATTTTTGGTAACTGGCATATTACTTGTGATTAATGAACCACACAATAGCCACCTGCCCTTGGGTGATATATGCAATTACTCCACAGCTTACATTTACAGGATTTTAAATCCATTGATATTTTCTCCTACCACGCACACGAGCAGAGCCTGGCATGTTGTACGTCTCATGGTGGATCATATATCCTTTCTCTCCTGTGAAGGTTAATGATATGGGTGACGGGGTCAATGGTCCACCTTTCCCGACTCGTTCTCCTCCCCGTCCTCCTTCTTTTTCTGTCCCTATCCTCTCCCTTTCGACCTTGCGCACCCATATTCTTTCTCACTTCCCCACCCCCATCGCGTTTCTCTTCCAATTCCTATCACTACAACCACTCCATCATTCACTCAACCGTGTTCACTCCCACCCCCAGAACATGAATATGTCATCCTTCCTCTTTGCTATTCCTTTTTCATAACCGATTCTCTCCGTAGGAGTGTTGTGGCTGTGCATTGTAGCCGAGTGCCTGTACATCCTCCTCCTTGCCACCGGAGGCATCCTCATGTCCATAGAGGTGTGTCACTTTGGCAATGTCATCGACGGCCTCAAGCTCAACGCCTTCGCTGCCATCTTCACTGTGCTCTCAGGTGAGTAATGTCTTGGTTTGATTGAACGATTGAAGTTTCATGTTGTTGAACTGAAATTCTGAAATTCCCCTCAATTTTTGTGTGAGAAAATGTAAAAATTGAACAACACTGCGACTATGTGTCTATCTGGGCTTCAGACCTTTGGGTGTTTCCTTTGGCAGCAGCTGAATGACATTTCAGGGCCAATGTCTTCTTCTTTATCTACTTCTGTAGTGCACTACTAACTGGAGAATGTCATTGCTGTGTATAACCTCCAAATCTGAAGTTTTTCAACCAGCCCACATGGGCTGCCAACTGGTTTAAGTTACAACATTCAACACTTGGGAGGACCCATCCTACTGTTAAGATTATATTCCATTCAGAAAGTTGTGGCTAGCAAGCTAGGTCAACTATCTTCTACCCAGAAAGTGTTGGCTGGTGAACCTACCTTGCTAACGTTAGTTAGTTTTCACACATTACATGACTCAGGGATTCTACTTTCAGCATTAGCTGTCTCTCTTTCATGGGTCATGATATTCATTTTCCCAGGATGGTGAAGGAATTACCTAACCATACCCTTAACTCGTCACGCCTACCTAACCTCCTCATGCCTAAACTGAGCCAACCTAACCAGCGAATGCAACAAGTACAAGTACGAGTTCAGTCCTACGAAGAGAACACTGGCATCCAGACATGTTGACAAATGACGGTCAAGACTCACAGCAGCAAGTAGTCCTGTAACCTCTACACGCCACATGTTACCCTGTGATTCATACCCTGTGACCTCGACAACGAGTAACATACAGGCATTGAAGTAGTTAGATGTTGGTGCCAAATTTTGACTATTCATCACACACAGATTTTTATGTACTCAACCCTGATCAAAGCTGCACCGGAACCAGTGTTTTCTGAGTGTAGTGGTGATGGAACAGACAACAGTGCTCCTCTAATAGACCCTGTTACCCTGTTACAGCTCAGTTCACTCAGAACTTTTAAAAATCCTCCACCAAATTGCTGTCTTGTAGTGTAGCTCCACGACTGTTAACCCCTGGCAGCACATGTGGCATGTGAATGTGCCAGTTATGTGTCTACGTACGTGTGCAGACGGATTCAAAGTTGGATGTAGAATTTTTTGGATAATTTGAATACTGATGATGTAGCTTACTGGATTGTTAAATGTATTGTGTTATTGAGAAGGTGTGTGTGTGTGTGTGTGTGTGTATGATTATGTGATCAATAGTATTCATTATTTTTACATTGTTACATTTAGAGTTGTGTTTTAATTTGTTTCAAAGGCAGTGGCACTTATGTAGCATTTATTGGCATTGTGTCATCGACATCAACATGACCCCACTGACCCTAAAACGATCCCTGTATTTCATCAGTCAATTGCCAGTAACATTGTTCACATCCATTGGAGAACATTACGTAGGTGGGTATGTGTAAGTGGTCACTGCAGAAAAAACTAGAACATAATTTTGAGGTACAAGGTAAAAACAAACTAAGGATCTATGCTAAGAAATCAATGTATATCTCTCCCAGTTAAACATGAAAACAATTGAGTCCTTGGTTCCCATGCTGGCATGTGGCCAATAATATATTCAGGCCAGTTGCGCCCTCTCAGCCCCCTGAGAAGATTTCCAGCCAGTTTGTGGTCGGCCACCCTCTCTCAGCGGAGGACTTAACAATGACCTTCTCTCTAATCCACTCTGTGAAAATGATCCTGACCACCACACTCTGGGCAGTGAATCAGCAGTGAAAGATACTCTGCTCAACAGCAATGACTCGCAGCATTTTAGTGACTAGACAGGTCACGTTCAGGAAACATCTACAACAGCCAGAGGCCGAAGAATTGTAGCCTCTGTACACCCTGGGACCACTTTCTGATTATGCTCTTTGATGTTGACCATGTTTCTGATGAACAGTATCTATTTTATTAGACACACCCAAGTCATTCCAGTAAGTCTGCCTTTTCACTCAAGAACAGGCTGAATTCCTGGACTCATGCAGTCAGTGTGGTGTTGGAAAGTGATGAGGAAGTCTTTGTCAACCTTGAACAGTTATATAGCGGTGCCTGGAGAACAGTACACTCCTAATTTATGACCCAATTTTTTATAAAGCGGCCCATTGAGCAAAGGATAAACCCCCCCTGTTATAAACAGTGACATGGAAGTCTACTCTTGCATATTTAGCTCACCTAAAATGGGCCAGTTGTATAAATTTGTCACTTAACTTCTGCTGCTTGACTACGGGGAGTAAGGTTCGTTAAAAAAAACAACAGAAGAGGTGCAAATTTTGCAATAAATACAGACCCACAGAGGGGTGAGGCAACGACATAATTATGCATTATGGATCAGAGGGGATTTAGTAGTGGGTACACCGAAAGGTGACTGAGAATGAGTAGCTATACTCTGTATACCTGCATTTACCCTGCACTATACCACTGACCTTGAACCTGAACACAGCCAGACAGAGTAGAGCAATAATGTATGGAGCCAATAACATTTTATTGGGTTCACCAACAAATGTTTTATTGTGCACAGTTTTCTTAAGGTGAAGACGGCCATTCCAGTTGAAATGTTAATGGAAATTCACCATGTACTCCACAACTCAACGCTCTGTTCAATATGTAAATGCTGAAAACCTTCCAGTTTCTTGGCTTTGATGAGTTGACTGATTGGTTAGAGGAGACACACACATGACACAGCCTTGAAAACAGTTTGGCACAAAAGCTACTTGGCTAGGCTTCAGAAAAGATCATGGTTTGGGTTCATATAAGTATGTTAATCCAGGAAGTTATCTGAGGATGTGTCACATGTTTTAATTATTTTTTTAACTTTGGACAAAACTGTACTAACTGTCTTCCCCTGCTTCCAGTCTAAGGTAGGGGATTATTGGGCCTATCATAACTATAGATAGCTCTGTACTGTCTCAGACAGGAGAATGGTGTCGATCGAGTTCTTCATTTCATTACAGTAGCTACAATGTATGTTAGTTTTCAGCCAAACTAAAAGACACTAAAAGACGAAGTGTCTGAGATGTTATGTGTTGAATTGTTATTAACTGTTATTGTGGCCAAAAGTCATAATGCACATGTAAAGATACAGGAATAAGACTGACAAGTCCAAATTTGCCTTGACTAAAATATCATATTTTAGTCATATTACTAGAACTACCTCGAGATCAGTATCTACTTTAGAGTATCCAGCAATAAAGGAATGCTAATCAGCAAACAAAGTTTAGATAATCTCTTGTGCAGCACTTCTGACTCTTGTGACAAAGAGCTGGACATCTTGGATATTTAAACCTTGCTGAGCCTGATACTGCATATTGATCAGCTTGGAATCAGGTATAGGATTCTCCTGTGCTTTGATTTTAGACCAAATACAGACTCAGCTAAGTCCACTTTGATCTAAAGCTGTGCCCTTTCTTACTGATTGTTCTGCAAACTTTATCTTAATTGCTTGGAGTCTGATTAGTGTCATGTGATATTCAGATGATCTTGTTCAGTTAAGTGGACATGTGACATGTTTACTTCTTTAAAATCAGGACACGATAAGATCAAGTCAATCCCACACACACCAAACTGCTACACTACACGTGTATTCATCCACAGCTAAATATAGTCCCCTAAAAGTGCACTCTTTACTACTGTTTAAGCTGTTTTTAGAAATTTCTCAGTTTTTTACTTATATATTTAGATATTTAGATAGATAGATAGATGGTGGAGCGTTGTACAAGGTACACAGTGCAAAGGTGACAGTTAGCAAAAGATTACAGGTAGATTATTTGTGACTAATTTTAATAATTTAGCAAATTAAAAGGCACCAGTTGGCATTTTATGTCCACCTTACTGTGACTTATCATTTTTGTGTCACCTCTTGTAGAACAACTACCTACCAAGTTTTAGTAGAAACTAAACAGATATATACATCTACATATTTACATATTGTGCAGAGATCTCATAAATTACAGCATATTTTCATGTATAATGTGTGTATAATTATTAGACTTGATAACAGCTCATTAGCAAACACACAATATGTTGTGCTGTATCTGCTGCCTTATGTTCAGTTAAAAATATTTTGAAAAGACTTTCTCCATCGTATGAATTTATTGTCTGATGTTGACGTGTCCTTTGGCAAGGACAGATGAGGGTGTGAGAGAAAATGTGAGAGTGTGTGTATGGATGAATGAGGCACTGTGAAGTGTTCTGCACAAATGTGTAATATGAAAGTACACTCCATTTACCATGTGTCATTTAGGAGCTGACGCAGAACTAATCAGGAACCATTCTTAAGCTGCTTTTGGTATTCACAATTACCTGTTCATTTGTTTGTACTTGTATTCATTGCCAGCTATTCAAAACTTTTTGTACTTTAAATTTACAACTTTAATGGCAGGAGGGTAGAAGGAGAATCCTCTTCAGTCAGGCTGATAACTGACCAATCTTCAGAGGGCCTGATATGTGTCTTATACTCCCCTTTCTGATGGTTTTAGTGAATCAGGGACCTCAACTTTCTTGACAGTATGTAACATTTATTATTCATTTTTAAGTTTTTTAAACATTAGTGTTGGCCCCCGGACATCTTCACATTGTCAAATCTGGCCCTCCTTAAAAAATTTGGACACCCCTCGCTTAGTTGATGAAGCAAAGCTGTTGGCAAGCAGTTGCATTTCCACATCCACCAGGAGAAGAGCAACACTAGCGTCCATTTGGCATCATGTCTCTGGTCAATCGGCAAAAGCAAGTCCAGTATTCACCCTCATCTGGTGTTGACCAACTCCTGAGGGAAATATATGACTCTAGCTGCAGAATGCTCCACTAAGTTCACCAACTACTAGCTTCATTTGTCTGTTGTTTATTACAGGATGGTGTATAAGTACCTAAAAGATAGTGAACAATGCACGCAAACTCTGGTGGTGGCCCGTAGTGGTCTTGATCTTCAAATCAGTCGTTCAACCTGGTGAATGACTAATGTTATTAGTCATGAAACAAGGAACAAGATTTTATTATTGGAAGTGTTCTGGGTTCCATTTGTAGTCAGAATAGTATTGACCAATCATGTTTGAGCAGTGGAGAGCAAAAGAAAGCAACATGAAAATGTATCTGCATTTATATCATCATCACATATAGATCTATAGAAATTAGCCGCATCTATTATATTATATTCTCACATTTCTGGGATGTCTTGGTCCGGATGTCCATTTTACGCCTCTGCGGGTATAATTGCTAGCTACCCGCAGAGGCTAGACCATTGTCATATGACAGCTGTTTGATTGGTGTATAAGTAGATGTGCTGCTGGTGCTGAAAATAAGGTTAATGTGAGTGAACCACAACAGTAAAGTTGGGGGTCGTAAAACCAAAAACATAATCTGAAAGACAATAAAATGCTCTAAAGATAGCTAATTCTTTTTATGTTTGGCAGTGCCCTTTTCATATTACATATATCCATTTGTTCCATTATCTTTGTGAAAAGAATATTGATCATTGCAGTTTTAATATGAAGTTTCTCAACAAGGTTATTCCATCTCTTCTTATTAATAAGGGTTAGACAGGGCTCTTGTACAGAAGCCAAATATTTTTGGCATTGAAACAGGAGCAGACAACAAGGTGAAATGTACCCTAACCAGTTCCCACTTGACATCCCTGCTTTGGCAGACAAATTCTGGAAATCTTACAAGGTCCTGGTAGCAATTCCCTCAACAAAAAAACAAAAAATCAGCTCTGGCTCCTCATCCGAACATGATAAGATAAAAAAAATGCCAGAAAGTCTTTGGCTTTAGACGCATTTTGCATCTGGCAAGGTTGGTCCATGGGTTCATGGAGCTGACACCACGTCCAGTCTCAGTATATCACAACACAGAGACCATCTTTCAGTCATCCACTCGTGGCTTCCCCCATCTTCTCCCTCTTAGCTGACAGGAGTTGAACCCCAGCTTGCTCTTCTGCTGCTGAAAGCCTCTCAAACTCAAGCACGGTTGAGTTATGGTTTCACGGCCTCGCCCTGGCACTTTGCCCGTTCTAACTCTCAGTCGTACGGTAACTGAGCCTGTCAACCCCTGTCTGCACGTTTTATTTATACCTGACTCACTGTCTGGAGAAGTGAGCTGTTTGCATAAACAGTGTTGAAGTCTTTAGTACAGACTGAGAGTGGTTTTCATCCTTGTGAGAACATTTTTTTTTTTTTTAGAATCTGCCCCGGCCTGTTGGCTTTTTAACTGCTCCCCTAGCTTATCTCCAAGGGTTTAGTGTGCTTGTAAAATGTTTGAATTAAGGAAGGCTTTTAAAAGTTGTTTTTGTTTTTAATGGGGTGAATAGATTGAGAGTGGTTATGCTAATGAGGAGCAGGGGAACAATGGAAGGGACCAGATTAACCTTTATTATAGCTGTCAATCATCTGGGGAATGATGAGAGTGTATGAAGAGGTAGCGCGAGTACATGACCAAAGAAAAGAAACAAGGAGTGTGTGGAAGAAAGAGTTTTATTGTTGAGGATGAACTTCCAGTGCGGGTGATTAATTTTACCATTTATGTTTGAAAAGAAACCTTTTTACAGCTCCCAGTCTGTACTGTATTTGCATTTTTAGCACTTTGGTTATAATGACTATGAACTACCTTTGGCTAAATGGAAATGAACAGAGCAATGGTTCAATGTCTTGGCTTGTTTTTCCTTAAAGCATTTCTACCATTAAATAATAACTAAGTCACACACCACCAACTATTTCACTGATTCTGGTGAAACTGGATCATATTTTATGGAGAAAATGTTTCCTGGGTTTCCCTCTGATGTCCTCCAGCTGCTCCGCCTCAACTCTCTGTGATTTACAGAGTTTCCTGATGGACAGTGAAGTAAACTGTTGCCAACTGTAGCTGCTGTTAGCTAATGTTAGCTCTGTTTGTTAGCCGGGCTGCCCAGACAGTGAGCTCAGAGCACCAAGGGAGTGTTGAACCATAGGCATTTTAGACCACTGGGAAGAAGAGGTTTTCAGGCAAGGGGGAATGCTGACGGGGAGCCAGAACCAGAGCTGGGTAAGCGGGCTCAGCAACCCCTATGTACATAATGACCAAAGAGGACGCTGATGGAAAGAAGCTGGCTGCTATGTTTTGTGTTGTCTTACTTGATGTTTAGCAAAGTTGTTGCCTCGCTAGTTTTTGATCATAAGTAATATGAACAAATACACATGTAAAGCTGTCCATATTTACTACAGTGACATTAGACACTGAAGCTAGAGGTGCTAAATCACACAAATATTCATTTCTAGACAGTGTTGCTATAAAGCTCCTACACACTGAGCTATTTTGGACTGTCTCAGAACAAAGTCAACAGTTAGATGAATTTGGTGAAATCTTTGATTTTAGTCTATTGTTCTTGTTGATTCAGTTCATTTTTCAGGTAAAATGATTATACAAACTTGTTTAATTAGCTTACTTCATTGTGTAATTGTAGTAATGTGTAAATGTAAAATGTAAATGTAAATGTAATCGATTCTGAGCTGGGTTTTATTTGGTAATTGTTCAGTCTGGGATGTTGCATTAGATCAGCTACAATCAGCGAAAGTGATAACTGTTTTGCATCATTAGCAGGGAGAAGGCCCAGACACTGTTAAACTGTTGGTGGACAGATAAAGAAGTTCTGCAGTAAATGACTTTTATGTATATGTACTTGTACTAATAGGAAAACTGTGATGTAGGCAGTAAGTGAAAAGTTTAGCTGACAGTACAGTCACTTGGGCAGGTGTTACATTCCAGTTAGTTGAGGCTGAGAACACTAAAAAGCCGTTCAGTGGAGTAGAGAGCAGGAAGGAGGTGGTGGTGTGCTGTGAGGCTGCAGCTTTCATTATTTTATTTTATTTTTTTCTTGCCTCGTTTCATTTTGTTGAATTTCCCAGGGTACATTTTTGCTTCTGTTTCATCTTTTTGGTAATAAATGCCTCCTTTTTTTTGCATCATTACTCCGGCTTATTAACCTGCTTCTCCAACATCCCCTTTACACTTTTTCCAGTGCTGAGCAGCATCATCTGTCTTTTATGTGGGGATGCGCCTCAACACCAACCGATCCGAATACGACATGAACTGATGCAGAATATACCTGCGAGAAGTGACACTGTAAGCACAATTTGCGATGACACAGCCAAACAGAAGTTAAAGGGTCTTTATCAACCTTAACGTGATCTTAATCTTTCTGAAGAAGCATGACTTAGCAATACAGCACAATACGTCCGGCCTCCACCCAACCACACCTCCCTGAATAAACTCAGTGTATTTGCCAGCTGACCCATATTGCTCTGCTAATTTTGTTTTATGTGTGTTTTCCCAACCCCTGTAGTTTCTCTTTCATGCTAAGGAGAGGATGAGGTGAGGGGGTTGCAGTCAGCAACTACACCACTAGGTGTCACTAAATCCCACACACTTGACCTTTATAATGAAAGTGTAACAGTGCCAACCTGCTATTTGCAATTTTTTGTTTACAGTGTTACAGTTATCCAGACATTTACTGCACAACCTGACGTTCCTAGAAACTGATATCATACAGTCTGACACTGATTATGAATAAGATTTTATTAAACTCATTTTGCACAGTGTGACATCCAATACATCTGCAAGATCACACAGTGTATAGGGGCCTTGAAATGAGACTGCACTGCATTTCTGACGGCTTGTTATCACTCGCATGTGGTTGTAACCAGTTGAGAGATTTTGTTTATTTTCTTAGAGGTCAAATAATCCAGTGATTCAAAAGCAAAAATTAATTTTGTATAGCAGAAAATTGTTTTTTGTTTTTTTCTGCCATATCCTGTTAATCGGTCAGACATGTTTTTATATATAGCTCCTGAATCTGGAAATTGCCTTATATATAGCCTATAGCCTTGATATCTTTTTAGTGAATCTCAAGTTGTGATCAAATAAATGCAAAATAAAAGTATGGATTCTAAACATCATGATAATGAAGACATAACATGTATCATAAAACTTTCATCATGGCTTAAACAAAAGTTGATCAAGGAATCAAAATCCTTTGATCTTATGCATCCATTCTTCATTTATGTATAACTGTGCTGCCCTCTAGTGGCTGACCATTTACTGATGACACAGTCATACAGCTGAACGAAGTCAGGAGCGTCACGTCTGTGATGCTGTGTGTCCTTCTTAAGTGCTTCGCTGTTAAAAATAAACAACCTGAATTGACTTATTGACTTTAAACGGAATAATCTGACCTCGCGTGAGCAGAACACGCATAATTTTCATGAACGTGAACGTGCCAAGACTCAGATCTCAGATTTGTTCCACTCATCCTGAGACAAAGCTGTCTCTGATCTACATAACATTATGATAATATAGCACTGGGATATCTTTAGGAATAAACATGAGCACTGATAGGGATGAGATGGGAATTTAGGTGTTTGGTTCTGAATCTGGTGCGCTCTTGTTCAGTCCAGGGATTTGGGGGGCTTATGTGGTAATCGGATTGGTAGGCTACGCATGTTGGTTTTTTATTCCTGCTATGCATTAAGAAGTCCAGCGTGAGGAGAGCCAGATCCTGTGCTTCAGCTGACAAAATCTGGAACATAACTGAGAAAAAACAAAAACACAGACACAAAAGGAAAAAAAAAATAAATGAAAGGGAGTCAAGAAAACTAGACATGGGCTTGAAAGGAAGATAAGAAGGAGAGGAGTAGATGATAAGTGGAGTGCAAGATAAAAAGCACCAGAACCAGCTGCAGAACTCTTACATTAGCTAATCAGAACCATCATATCTGGGGACAAAGGTGTATGGAGCTTAAAAGTGATAATCCGTATTTAAGGAGTTTTATTTAAAATCTGTGTAAAGAATAATTATGAGTTCTGAGTTTGTCAGACCAAAGAACAAAGTGTTATTAACCACCCAGCCAATTTTGAATGATTAAAAATATCAACAAGTCCAGCTAACTAGCTAAACTTACAGTCCATGACTAGCATTAGCTATGTTACAGGTTACGTAAAAAAGAAAAAGATGCTGCTACATCAGAGATTAAGGCTAACATTAGCATCTCTGTTTTACACTTTAATGGATTATGGGAAGTACATCATGAGATATTGTTACACTTGCCTAACACATTGGATAGTCCTCATCTGAAAAGCCTTTTCTCTTATAAAAGTGAAACAATAAACTGACAATAAAATATAAATCGAACCTGTGTTCTCACGTGTCCCCTGTTTTAACTGACATTCTAATGACATTTTTATTTATAATACTAAGGGCGACTGGCTCTACTGAAGGTGTATGTCTTACACAAATATTGAGCATTATTAATTAGGATACTGACTGTCTGTCTGAGATCATTAGCATATCCATCATGGTGCACATTTAAGAGAAATTTACTGGGTTCTGGTTTTAAAGGTCCAATGTGTTAAATTTAGAGGGCTGCTGCAAAAATGGAATATAATACATAAATATGTTTCCATTTGTGTATAATAAATGTATATGAAAGTCTGCTTTTGTCCACTTTTTTTCTGAAATCAGGGACCCATTGTTTCAAAAATGAATGAATCAGATGAATTTTGAATAATAAGTCTGCTCCTGTTGTCATTACAAAGTGCATGCACCATGTGAGAACAGCTTGGCGCACATAGCAACAGTAGATGAGGCTTAGCATCAGTCAAGTCTTTCTCTTTGACTCTTTTTATCTCAAACAAACACACTTAAGAGACTGGACGATTAGCATATTCATCCTTCAGTATATTCCATCGCACCAGTTGATCCTGTTTGTAAGTCATAGGCAGAGGGCCTGTGATTCATGCATGATTAAATCATCTACATTTATGTAGATGAAAGGACAGAAATGTCTTTGATTTATTCATCTTGGTTTTACAAGAATGTCCAAAACAACCAAAGAAACCCTGACTGTTTTTATGCAGATGATTAGACACAGCCAGCTTCTTGTACATGTCTTTTTTTTTCTTTCATATAAAAGGTGGATTGATCTTTCTGTTTTGTTGATATGGATGTCAGATCACGATCCGGTGATATACCAAATATCTAAAATATACCAACACTGGGAATAACTCATGTGCAAGCCTCAGAAGACACTGCGTTTTGCACTTAACTCACTTAAACTGCTGTTAGCTTGCAATCAGCACTGGTGGAAGAAGTACTCAGATGCTTTGTTACTTAAGAAAATGTATCAATGCCACAGTATTAGCACTATTAGGCCTTTCCCCTTGTGCAATGTTGAATAATTTAAGCTCTTTGGGCCTCAAACAGTTTTTTAAATTAACACCATCTGAGGAGTTTAGAGGGGAAATCGTCCTGCTAACAACTCATATCCCATCTTAAACGTGACAAGAAGCCCCAACTAGACACTGCGTTTATGTAAGGGGTCACAAGCTAAGGAAGGTTATAGGCTCTTTATGTGTGGGGGGTTTAAATTCTTTATCTGTGACGTAGCTACGGCTGTCAAAGAATTGTAGGGAGGTAAAAACTATAATATTTACCTCTGAAACATAGTGAAAGAGAAAAGAAATATATAAAATGTCCCATAATACAGTTTTTCAGTGTTTTATTTGAAGCGTAGTTTGCATCTCTTGTCTCACACTTCTCTCTGGAGCTCCAGCAAGAACAGAGCATTTGATGTTGTGTTTAGCCATAAATTAATTTTAATATTTATGAATTAATATTTATGATCCTCTCTTCTGATTTCTGACTGACACACGGTAACAGATTATATTGTACCTGGACGTTGGGTCTGGGAGGATCGTGCTGGCTGAAGACAGTAACCACAGTTGTGACATCACAACCGTACAGAAGTCCTGATGGCTCCTTTAAAGGCACAGTTTGAATGCAGGCTGTGTTCATTTCTCCATTGATATGAGTGATTTGATTGGACCTTTAAGTATAGCACATTAAACATTAAAAGTTCTTTTCCATCACTGGCAGTCAGGTGGACTTGGAATTGCAGATTTGACACAACATAAAAGAAAGAAACTTCTTAGAACATCTGTCAGAAAATAAAAAAAGAGGCTTGGCTCTTGTTTGTGGGAGGATGTGTGGTATATGACGGATTAAATTCAGTTTGTCTTTCTTACATGACTCTCACAGATGAAGGTTTACGGTGCTGTTTCAGTGTGTGTTCAGCTTAGCACAATATAACACTGCCACCAAGTGGTGGCTGAAGAGAAGTGCAGTGATTTGGTTTCTCTCTCATCTCTCATCTCTTGTCTCCTCTCTGTCTGGCAGGTCTGTTGGGTATGGTGGCCCACATGATGTTCACCACAGCCTTCCAGCTGACTGTCAGTCTGGGCCCAGAAGACTGGAAACCTCAAACATGGGACTACAGCTGGTCATATATGTGAGTTCAGATGTGCAGATAGATCCAGGAAGGTTCTGTGGTACCAGTGGACTGTTTTTCTCTGTTTTACTTCTATACAAAGAGCTTTTATAAAGGAGATTTTTTTATTTTTAAGATATTTTTGTCAGAAAATAGCAAAACATGCTTGCCACAATTTACCAAACTCTAGCTGACATCTTGAAAATGCTTGTTTTGTCCAACCAGCAGTCCAAAACTCAAAGATATTTGGTTTGATGTCATAGAAGACAAATAATAGAAACAATAGTTCAAAATAATATTAAGTTACAGTAAATCAACCTAAACACTACATGACCAAAAATATGTGGAAACTTCAACCATATCTGGTTGTTCAGTTCTTCCAATACCTTGGGCATTAATCTGCTGCTTTACCAGCCTCCACTCCTCTGGGAAGGTTTCCCACCAGAATTTGGAAGCAGTCTGCAGGGATTTGATCCCATTTAGAGAAGTCCAACATCGATATTTGGCAGTACAGGCCTGGCTCGCAATTAGTATTCCAGTTCATCACAAAGGTGTTGGATGGAGATGAGGTCAGAGATCTTCATGGAGCTGGCACAGGAGCACTGACATGTTGAAATATAACGGCCAAATGCAAACTGTGGACACAAAGTTGGGAGCACGCTCGTGTCTGTAATCAAATCGGGAAGCACTAAGTTTTAATTGGTACCTCGGCCTCAGACCAAAAGGACACACATCTTATATGGACATTGGTGTATTGTCAGAAACAGGCATTTAATTATTTATTTTAGGTTTGCTTGTCTTATCACAACAAGCTAAGTTGATCGTGGCGAAAATAGTCTTGACAGCTCGTTATAATGTCAAGACAATTAAATAATAAGACCCGTTTTCATTAAATATTTAAAGTGATATCAACTTTGGTGACAGTTCCTGTTTGGCCTCTGAAGACATCTGAATGAATAATGTCCTTGTTTCCTTTAGTTTGGCGTGGAGCTCCTTCACAGCCTGCATGGCATCGTCAGTCACCACCATCAACCGCTACACCAAAACCATCCTGGAGTTCAAGCACAAGCGCCGAAACATTGAGAAGAACCTGAAGATCAAGCAGAAGCTGCTGGAGCTGGACTCTCCCGAGCAGGTGTGGGACATGTACATCAGCTCGGTGCCGAGCACCGCAGAGGAGCTGCTGGATCTGTCGTCCAACGGTCGCAAACTCTCCAACACCTCCATCTTCTTAGACCTCAACGACCTGCCCGACCCGCAGGGAGAGGAGTACTGCTAGAGGAGCTGGGTGTAGCATTTTCAAAACATCAGCAGATCATTGTCGTGTTCAATGTGGAACAATAATATAAGTAACTGTAAACACAGTGAGACCGTGGTTTAGAGCTCTGGTGATTGGTTAACAACACAGTGAATAACACACACATACGTGACTTATTCACACACTGGACCTTTAATGTGGCTAATGTGTTAGCAAGTACAACATTTAGCATATATGGAGCAACATTACCAGTATGTCCTGTTTCTGTCCGCTTCATGAATGAAAATCCATGATGTACTTTACCTTTAGCTCTGTTCCAGTCTGTACTAAGTCCAGAGATTTAGCTTTCCTAATGTTTCACTAAGTTCTCCAGCTAGTTGCTAACCCTGTCCCTGTTTGGTGCTGTGCAGGTAGGTACTACTTATGCATTATTGAAACTAAACCAGGCAAAAAACAAAGCTCTGGGGAAGATTTAACCTTCAAATTCAAACACAGATTCCAAACTCCACCACCAAAGTCAATCGCAAGTACAAGATAAACTTTGCAGTCTCTCCGGCAGTGGTCTCACTTGTTTACAGAAACTATACTAATGTCTCAGAATTGATCCGGTGATGATGTATTGATGTTTAAATGTTACATGCAGCGCCTTTAATGATCAGTGCTGAACCACACGCCGCATCTCTCAACCACTGGAGCTCACCACGTTGACCCTACAATTGTGTTAGTGGGTGTAAAACTTACGGTATACCTCTGTTCAAGCAATACTGCTGTGAGTGCAGAACTGTCAGTGCAAAGATAAAAGCTCTGTGGAAAGGACAGTGGCCTGATCTCTCTCAGCCAACACTCCTCCATCCAAAAAACGAGCACACTCTGATGACTCTCGCGCCTCTTGGCTCGCTGCCCCGTTGGATTTTATTCATTAAGGAAAATGTACTACTCTCCGTGAGTCACTCAGCTATAGACACACATTGCTGGGCAGCCCACTGGTAAGAAGCTCCACATTCTTGCTTCTAATATGGTACACATGCCGTATATTGAAATGTCTCCACCCAACATGCGAACCAAGCAGCATTAAGTAGACACACCTTGTTGGGTGTTAGTCCCTGTACTACAGTATTTACAGAGTATTTGTATCTGCCATGGAAGAAGGGCAGTAACAGGAGGTGGACCAGAGAGCTGTTGCTTCACCCACACAGGGATACAGAGTGTACAAAAAGTGAGTGTTACATGGGTGGAGGATGCCTGTAGGCCGTGCTGAGTGCCTTTACTTACAGCAGCATGCCTCTGATCAAACAGCATGCTCTGTGCCCACAACACTGTAACAAGGGCGATGCTGTTTCTCCGGCTAATAACCGCTTTAGAGGAAAACATGTAGCTGTCTGTGCAAACTGCCAAAACTCATCAGCGAGAGGAGTGCGCTCTCTTTTGAAGCTCTCTGTGTAATATCTACTTGATGACTTTTTCTTATGTATTCACAGAATTGTATTGACACAGACCAGAGCTGTTGTTATTTACGGTCTTTTTAAGTGCATTTGAGGATGTGTATTATATATTTGTGTATTTTCTTTATCAGTTCTGTTCAAAGTGAAGACGTATTGTAACTTAAAGATTTATTCTGGTTCAGTTTAAATTCTGTTTCATCGCCCTGGGTTGCATTATCTGCTGAAGCATGGACTGTTGTGTCTTTTTGTGTACGTCAGATTTATTCACAGTGGCACTTTTTGTGTAGTGTTCTTTAGTTACATTTTTGTGGATAATTATTTGCAACCTAATATATTGGTATGAATACATTTCTATGAGAAGTTATTATTTAAACCAAAAGAAAACATCCTAATAAAGAATGAACTTGTTTTTACGATTGTCTCTGCTGGACTTTTTCCCAAATGCTTCCATTAATGTCCACAAGGTGGCGACGTTGTCTTCTGTTTTCGCTGTTTAAATGCAGGAACTTTACATTTTTTTCTCATGAAATCTGCTCTTTATATTCCATCTTTAGCTCAGCCATACACACACACACACACATACAGGGCTATTATATCAGAATGTGTTCTGTCACAGATTCTAATTTTTGAATTTAATTTGCCCCTTTTTTACAATAAGAATCATCCATACACACCAACAATATAACCAATAATTGGAAATTCAAATTCATCATTAAATCAATTTCATTCACATTATTAAAGGGACCATCAGACGTTTTGCATCTCATCAGGCAAGCAGCGTGTAGGCCCCACACCTATGACGTAAACACATTTACATTTGCAAAGCAATCGCACTAATGTTGTCTGCTCTCACGTCCAACATAAATCCAAACCTTATTCATTAAGGCTCGATGAGACCTTTTAACAATGAGGAAAAAGAATACACGTGAAAAGAGGTGCACAATAATGCTTTGCTTAAAAATAGTTTTATTTTTTATGCTTTCAAACTAGTGCAAATACATGCAAACGGAAAACAGACAACCCTGTAAGCAGGCCTTCTCACAGTAACACAGTAAAAGCATGAAAGCTTTATACATGACATTCGGAGAGACGACCAGTGGATGAGGTCAACCTTCTCCCATTGATTTGACCTGGTCTTGTTTTGGTTGTCCTCCAGTGGTATGGTAGTATGGTGGTTCTACAGTCGGATGCTAACCTAAGCCTAGCACATAAATGTGCCAATAGGCGAAGAGGCAAGTGAGGCAAGCCACACCAGTTCCCTTACATCCATTTATCCACATTCATTATTCAAGAATACAAAACCACTCAGTCAAATCTGAGCTCATATAAAGATTCTCTCGCTCACCCCTCTGCTGCTCGCCACATAAAAGATTCATCCTCTCTTTTTCGGGAACAATGCTTGGAGGACGATACTCAATATGTATGCACTGATTGCCCTTAAATTCTTAACCAGTGAGACTGAAGAACAAACAGGTAGAAAATGAAGGTTATGGAAATTCAGGAATGTGAAAATGTTTCTTCTTCTTCTGGGTTCATTGAGCCACTACAGCCTACCAACTAGAGCATCAGGATTACATTGCAGACCAGAGACACTAAAAGCTACACTGCGTATTTCACCATTCAACTTTTTACAGCTGCAACTTATAGCAACCACAAGTCACATGACCAACTTTGCACACAAATGCTTTATTTAACCAACTGGTGCAGGAATAACCTACCAAACTGAGAAAGGTGTGAAAGGACACCCATGTTTAATATCACAAAAGCACCTTTTTACTGAACATTTATGATAGATAAACTGCCACCGCTGTCATTCAAAGTCTAGAACTAGACGGCTGATTGATGAAGGGTGAATGTATTGACACTTTGTTTTCATCACTAAGTCTCTGACGTGTCCATCTGCTGGTCAGACACGGTTAATCAGCTCTGCTCTCTGAGTCTTTGCATCCGTTTCAGTCAGATGGAAAATTTGCACAGGCTTCTACCCAAAAGCTTCTGGTCCCACACAATCAAAGGGTCACTGCCATCCAAAGTCCTGGCCCGCCATCTGATAGAAGCGCTGGTTATGTGGCTTGTAAAAATCTCTCAGTCTCTGCATCACCTCCGGGTCAATGGAGGCATGCGTCCTCCCTTTCGTTTTTCCCAGGCAGTGAGGTTTACTGCTGCCCTCCGGCTTCTTCAGGCAGGGGAAGCCTTTTGTTTTGTTGAAGTAGAAGTGCTTGTCCGTTACGATTCTCTGGAGACCCAGAAAGTCTTGGACTTTGCCCAGCTCTCCGGCCGGATCGGAGATGAGTCTCTCCCCGCTGACCAGATGGATCTGAGCCCTGGGGAACCAGGCCAGCCAACGCTCTAGGTGCTGGGCATACAGGCCAATCCAAAGCGGGCTCCACAGAGAGTCGATCTGACCTAGAGACAAAACAGAGATTTAGCAAGGCTCTTTATTCAAACTTATCATTGCTACTGCTATCTCATCCAACTTTTACCTTTGAGGTATTACCCTTTAGTTATTGTCTTAGGCAAGGGGTTTTCACTAGTTTGACACTAGAGCCACACTAACAGTTTAAGCATAGGACCGATAAATATATATGAGAGAGTCACAATTCCAAGAATATACAAAGCACTAATTTGGGGGCCATAAACAGGAAGTATAACGTTGCTAGAGTCATTTAGTTAGCCATGGGCTACAACTTGAGCACATTTGTTTACACTTTGGCAAATTAGAACAGATAAAGGTTCCTGTTTACAGTGTACCCATGGATGTACAGACAACTAACATTGGGTTACTCTGATGGTGAAGAAACCTTGAAATTATGATGATTGTCAGGCAAGTTCTTCCTGTTCAAGCAGCATCTTTTCCACTCTTCAGTTTCTATGATTTCTAAGCGGGTGCCGTTTTTTTATCGATAGCAGTTTGGGGATAATATGATACCCTCGGGCAAGTGTAAGTCTTTCTGAATCTAAAAATATGTTTCTCATGTCGGCGTGTTTGGATATACTGTCAGTGGTGATACGAAATTGGAGACAAATTGTAGCGATCAGGGGCACAAAGGGTTTTTAAGTCACAGCCACTGCTGCAGCTCCAACTACTGACTGTGGTAATAAGTTAATTACAGTATCTTGCTTTCCATATACTACAGAATAAGAGCCGTCATTGTTTGCACTCACTTCCCATGCATCTTCATTGTCAGAACTGTCAGTGTGGCATTAAATTCTCTTTTTGATTTCTCTGATGTACCTCATGTAACAACAGCAGAATTTCTTTAATGCTCCAGTTTAGTTTCCTTTTTGTTTCCATATCGAACCAATGTCCTGTTTAAATATTTAGAATTTAGGAATATATTAGGTCATTGCTCATTTCAAATATTAACTTTAATTGCTACTAAACATAATAAGAATTTTAGACAAATAATATTAACTTAATGAGTTGGCTCTTTAGAGAATTCTTAAGCATGATTCTTCTAATTTTGATAAATACATGCTGTGGTAAGAACATCTCTATTCCCTCCATTCTACTTTAAGTTTGTTGTCTAATAATGACTTTTCTGTCTCATGCTGACTGTAAATCTGCACTTGGGATTTACTGTTTCCTGTGTGCTGAAGAATATCAAGTCTTTTTCTGTGTTTACCTTTACTTGCTTGTGTACAGTAAAGACACAAAGAAGATACTAATATATAAAAACCTCCAGGATCAAGTCAATGTCATGTGCGTCCAGAGCGTCGTACTGAGTGTGTGCTCAGAACACTTGAACCCAAACAGCTGGTTCAGTACCTGTGCTGCGGTTCTTGAAGGCGAGGCTCTCAAATGGAGGGATGTCGGGGGTCTTGGAGATGATCTGCGTGTAGTCAGATATGGCTCTGGTCACGGGGTCACGAACGACCACAATCAGCTTGACGTCTTGCGACATGGCATGGACTCGTGCTGGCGTTTCCACAGTAACAAAGTAACGAGGCGTCTTCTCCATGACGATCTGGCCGTCCAGAGCTTTGGGCATCATACTTCTGGAAATACAAGAAAAACATGTTGTAAAAACAAACTACCAGTAGAAGAGTCTTCCATCATGAGCGGTATGTACATTACTGTAGGCTGCTATGAACTGATCTCACTGTGGTCTTAAATTTTCATGAGCATGATGCTGATTTAATAGGGCAGAATTAAATAATGTTGAAATTGGCAGATTGTTTTCAATATTGTTTCAAATATTTTCTTGTTGGTACACGCTGCATCAAATTTAAATGAATATATATATTTATATATAAATGTTGTATATATACTGTGTTTAATTTTATGCCATTTTCCCCATAATTCACTACTACATATGGGATATGGACTAGTGTGTAACATAGTTAGACAAGAAAATTTGACTTTGTTCAACACTTTGGGAAACACAGTAAGGATGAACTGAACAAACAGGCAGATGTTTTTAACACTGGACTGAGCCAGGCTTCCTCTTTCCCCCTGTTTCCTGTCTTTATGCTAAGCTAGGCTAACAGTTCCCTGGCTCTAGTCCATATTTTGGCAGATATTTAAATGATATTGATTGGCTCATTAAACTCTGGGCCAAGTGTATTTCTAAAACTGTCAAATTGCTGCTTTAAAACTTTACAGATGATTATGAGAAATTAGTTTAGACTGTATACAGAAGTTGCTCTCCATGATGCCTTTGCAATGCGTTCAGCGGTTCGTTCATACAGTCACTTTGCTCCATTACTCAATTTGACAGACATCATACTCTTACAGACTGAGCAGTGACGGAGTGTCCATAGTGTAGATCTCCAGTGATCCAGACACACAATCAGGTGACAGTCGTGCTACATAAAGCCTTTCTTTGAATGTGTCTGGCTCTGCTCACCTCTACCTCCACACCAGAAGCACAGCAGATGGGACTCATTTAGAGATAAATGACTCCAGAGGGCCCACAGGAGTGTCTGGGGACTGGAGGACATCTGCCAACACACCTGCCACACACCTGACTGTCTGACCAAATACACACAGCCTCAGCGGCATGATCATACACAGCTCTGAATCAGCATTTCGGTGTGTTTAAACTGAACTTAAAGGCCCGTACCAGTGTGTTAATCTCTTTAGCTACACATCATTTATTTTTAAATGTCTGTGGTACAGATTTTAGATTGATAGGTTTTAAATTGACTATTAATTTACGTAAATTTTCATACAGTAAAAAATCAACTAAGCTTTTAAAATGAGAGCAAGTCTGAATTAATTTTATCAATCTTATGTTATATCTCTATAATAACGCAGCTTGACAGCAGATATGATACTTTTACAAATATGAATGCAGTCTCTGTGTGTACTGAGGTGGATTACATAATATGAGCCAGTTTCAACTGTTTGCTAACTGTATGAATGGAAATCAATGGTTGTGTAAAATTAGTTTAAAAATACATTCAAATTTGTAAAACAGAGCAGCACGATTTTAGAGAATCGTTACTATGAACATGGACCTAATTATTATGAAATGGGTTCAACTGATATGGATTTTAAAAATATATGATTTGAATTCCAAAAACCTCAAAACATCGAATGTCTAAATCAAAGACTTTTATACTGACATTTCCACTAAAAGTTGTGCCACAAATTGCAGCTTAAATTTCCATAATTTGGCATTTGAAAATCAAAACATTAAAGCTGCATCTATTGTTCTTTTACTTCTTCCTTTTTTGCCACTTGGGGGCAGTGGAATGAAACATTTTCAGAAACTTTATCATATGCTAATGTTACAGCGAACACTAGAAAACAAATGCCTATTTACACATCCAGAAGACACAGAGTAACCCAAGCATTTATTTTCAGTTTTGTTTATGTCTACCTGATCAATGTAAATAAAAATAATAAATTCTCCTTTTAGCTCTGTTTTGGTTTCCACCAACACATTTATATTCATAAAAATATTTAGTTCTTTGGATGTTTGGTCATGGGCAGGTGCAATCCAAAATTGTTTTTTCAGTGCTGCCTGCTGTTGCTATAAGTGGGGCTGATGAGAGCAATGAGACTGAACCAAAATAATAAAAATTATGGGCCTGAAATCAAAACAATGAGCTGAAAGTCACCAAAAACAATGAATTACTGAGGGGAACTACATTTGTAATAACTCTCTGTACATTCATCACTATCAGTGATCCCCTTTACATTCACATGTATATTAAATCATTTGTTATAGCAGCTAAAAGTTTTTCACTGCTAACATTTTATTTAATTTTCCTTCTCTGATAATAAAAATTTAGAAGAAAACCAGAGAAAACTCGTGAGAACTGAGGTGACCTTGTTTTTTTATGCAGTCTATTCTAGGGCTATATCACAAAACTAACAGTCAATAAAAAATGTTCCCAAGGAGTTATAAATGAGCCGTTAATAAAAGAAGGACGGACAAAAAGAGACCAGAGGGGACACACACGGCTGATACAGCGAGGACAGGATGCTCTGACTGTCCTCTGGTATCGGCTCGGGTTTCAGATATGCCTGCAACACGACCTCCTGTCGATACATCTACCCCCTCCAAAACCGGCCCCGCTTTTATGAATCTGACAAACGCACACACAGTGATTTTATTTGATCTGATTGGTGTGAGGCAGCGCTTACCACCACTTAGCCTGAAGACTTCCCTTTTAACTCCAATAGCAGGAGGTGCCACACAGTCTGTTACACACACGGATGCATGCAGGAGGCCCATGCACATTGGCACACACTCACACACATACACAGTCATTCGTCAAGCATTTGCAATCATGCTTCTGGCCTCCCATTGGACCCATTTCTCTCACACACACACATATATAAAAAAGACACATAAAAAAATCTCAAATTACACACACACACACACACACACACACACACACACACACAAACATTCTGAAGACAGAAAGGGTGGGCATGCTGGATTTTTAACAGATCCTTTAAAGACTGTGTGTGTATGTGTGTGTGTTTCGGAGCATTTGCTAGAGTGTTTTAAATGAAAGGGGTGGGTGACTGATGAAGGAATGATGGGAGTGGATACAAACACGCCTCCATTAGCAATCTGTCTGTGAATAGCCTAAGAGCCAAGAGCCCCATACCATTACCTAAGCACAAAGAGCTGATTACTGCCCCTGAGAACACCATCAAAAGAAAGGCTCTATTATAAATATGCTTCTGCTCTAAGATTTGCAGACACACTAATTGACAAACAAAATAGCTGTTAGTTTTCTAATAACTAAATACGCCCTTACGCTATGTCTGGCATAGAAAACTTTGTGATCCCGAGGCTACGTCTGTAACTTCAGTTCCATTTCATCCCTGAGTGAGTTCAGACTGGAGCGTTAGTTATGCAACGTTTTCTCTGAATTGGAAACAATGTCACTAGTTGAGTTGGGCAAAGACGAGACATTTTGCTTTTAAATTTGCAATTTAAAGTCATAAAATATTTCATTAGTGAAAAAGAAATAGCCCATGATATTAGGATGTCTGAGACTGAAGTTAAATATGAAATGTTATGTCATTATATTTTATACTGTGAGGGATTTTTGATGGTGTAACCTATGTGTATGTTTTTGTTCTGACAAACTTTTAATAGCTGCTAAAGTTAATTTTAGATTTGAGCATTATTGGCTTCTCACATTTCCCTTCATGGCTTTGTGCATATACTCATTACTCCTGGTTTTCCTTTGAGGGACGTCTACATTGTGTGAGTTAATTAGCTTAGCCTGATTCTGATTACAGCACAAAGGAAAATATGACATATGTAGTTTCCAAAATAAATAAATAAAATAACTTTTTCATTTCTATCCCTGCCATGTGTCAAATCTGCTTTACAGTCATAGCTCCACTGGCATTTTATTGGCCAGTGTTGTATCCTTACCAACATCCTTGCAATCATGGCCACTTAGCATTACTTAGAGTTATCCATTTCATCCATTTTTCTGCTCAATTGATCAGAAATGAGGCACTTTACACTGCACTATATTGAACACTTGCTATATGACTGTGTAACCTTGGCTACCATACACTTGTTCCCGTCATTCTGCAGCAGGGATGTTCGACACAAGGTTGGACTTGGTCTTCATTTTTAAAAGTTAAAATGCATTTTTTATGCTCTTATTATTATTTTATTTCATATCTGAGCATGACACTTTGCACTGCAAGTCAGTCAAATATGAGAATTAAGAATACACTACAATATTGTAGAAAAAGTTTGGGACTCTTGATCTGGAAACACAACCCATCAAGAATTCAGGGTTACTACGGGTCACACAGCATGTGGACACAAAAGTAATTTCAACTAGCCACTAAACAAAGAAATGGGTTCTTGTCAGTGTGTTACATCATAACTCACATAGAACTTTTGCAAAAAGCAGTCATGATCTCCCCTTCCTGTAGTTCAATTTTGGTCAAGTTTAAACACCATCATTAGAGATCAAGGTGAGGAAAAGATTATTTTCATGGTCAGTAGTAATCAAATCAGAGTTAAAAGTACCCGGTGTTGATTGCAGATAAGAGATGTGACTTGAACCACAGTTTGCCAAATCAAAGTGAGCTCATTTATTAACCCAACCACACGTCCCACTTGCCTGCCAAATATGTTTTTCAATGGTAGAACAAACATAACTTTTTTTTTTCTTTTTTTTCTTCCACGTTTGATACTTCGAGTGGGCAGTAAAAGAGTTCACAGGTGGGAAGCCAGTGAGGGATCTTCATGTTACCGCATTAGTGACTCCTACTGGTTGGCGTGGGTGCTTGCACAGTGGGGAAGTGGAATGGAAAGAAAGGGAGGGGGGGTTAATTAAAATCCAAGCATTAGAGCTCATCACTGGCAGGTGAATAGAACCGTCTGGTGACACCATGTGTTACAGAGGAAACCCCGGCGGAAAAAAAGATGGCTCAATTAATTGGCAGTTTAAAAAGCCTGTTTTACCAACATCCTTACACTGCTCGTTTACCATTGAGTGCGAGATCAAACATCCAGCACGATGAACACAGGGATTATCCAGCAGATTATAATAAGCCTCTGTTTGCCTTTGAGGAACCTCTCTTTTGTCGGCCATTTCCCAATATTTCAGCAAGCCTCCCCGGTGAATTACCTCAGGCCAGCCAAGGCCACTGGCTATTGATCCTATGGGGGGCTTAGGGTAACTACGCGTAGGCCGGTCTGGATGGCGTACAACTGGGAACAGTAGGGATTGTATGTATCAAGATGAGCGCTGTACGATGGGGTTGTATGAAGCGGGGAGGGTGTTGGTGTCAATGTAAGGGGAAAGGGTTGAAAATGGTAATGCAGCACTGGGCCTCAGCTGGGACCAAGAGTGGCAGGTGGAGACTGGGGGAGCCAGGACCCTCTGGAGCCCCATCAGTAGCATGCTGTGTCATGTGATGTGTGTGGGTGTGTGTGTTAACAAATGTGAAGCAATTACAATGTGTATCAGATATACTGAAGGAAATATGCAGCAAAGGATTGTGGGGGGATTTGAGGGAGTGCTGGATCAAAGATGTAAAAATCTGGTCTGTTTATCTTTGATGTTTGATCCAAGGAGGAAACAATAACCAATCAAAGAGCAGATATTGACTGTGTTCATTATTCACACCTGGCTGCTTATTAATGAGTCAGATATGAGATTTGAGTGTGTGTTTGTTTGTCCATATGCATGCACGAGTGTGTTATTGGGGGACCGCTCATCCATTTCCTCTATATTGGGGAGCATTAAGGGCTCCGTCCATTGTGGTTGTGCCCTGTCCACTTCCAGGAGACATCCATCATCGAGGGGCGCCCCCCCACCCCCACCCCTCCTCCTCCACTTCCCAATCCCCAGAGGACGGCCTTAATGAGAGCCAGATCGCCCCACCCGTCTGGGCCTTATGGTGATCACCTTCAGTACAGTACGGAGACAGAGCAGACCACACCTGAACCCTGGCTACACACACGCCAAAGAAAGCCCAGTGTGGAAGCCAAAATTAAATCTGTTCCTATAGCTTTAATTACTCCATGCTTCAAGTCGAGTCAAATTTATCTCTAAAGCACATTTAAACACATTCAGACCAGAGCAGGGAGCTAAAATCACAAATCTCAGAGGGATAAACACCATTCAGTGATTCAGTCCCATCAGGAGGATTCGGATGCTGAAAATATAAAATATTAATGAGTCTAAAAATATAAAATATGTAAGTCCCCTCCTGCAGATCAACAAATCTGATTCATCTGAAAATCTGTGTTTGCTGTTAATTCCCGCCCACTGAATCCTGCTGAACATCAAATGTTTTGGCAGCCATTCTTCTGTGATTTGCATGGCAATTATATTCCATTGTACAAACACAAAAACACAAGTAGCACCATGTGCTGTGTCACGGAAGGACAAAGCCACCAATGTATGGGTATGAATTTAAAAGCCTCCCTTAACGAGTTCAATATGAATTGCAAATGAATCTGTGCCATCAGAGCAGCTGACTCTGAAAAGACAGAGTAATTTCAGCCCTCCCTTCTCGTCATTGTCTGGCCTGACAGGCATGGTGTCTCCAAATTAATTAAAACTAAGCGAAGGCCTCTGAGATTGAATATATAAAGCAATTTGGGGTCCTTTGAAAAAGTAACTGTTTAATGACATCTGAAAACATCAAACATCTATAAATAAGGAAATAAAGACACCAGAGAGTTAGGCCATAATGAAACACTAACAACCCCAAAAAAGATATGAAGTAAATGATGTGTGGTGTATGTTGAAGAGTAAGAATGGATCAGCACTGATGTGGCTCGCTGCAAATGTTAGCATGTCAGGCTAACTAGCTTAGTACTTATAGTAGTAATAGTTTACATTTACATTTAGCTGACTCTTCTATCCAAAGCGACTTACAAAAAGGGAAACAATCAAGGTACGAGCCAAGGGGTCCGTCCTTAGCTTGGAAAAATACAAATACAGGATTAAACCGTCCACTGTGTGGAAGTCAAGGAGCTTGTATAGTAGAGCTCAGAGTAATACTAGCAGCTCTGCCCTGCTCTATATTTGGCTTTTGGAAGTTGACACTCCAGTAGCTCCAGCCAAATTTGCATTAGATAATGTTGTTTTTCGCTAAACTCTAAACTGATTATTTCTCACCTGACAGTTTCTTTTGTAGGTTCTGCTTCAGTCTAATATCTAATCATGGATGATTTTTCCAGCATCGTCAAACAGTGTGTGAATAACACAACTTTAAACCTTCAATTTGTGTGCAGTTCATTCACCAATGTCTAATTTTGCATGCAGGTGATTCTTCCCATCTACTTTAGTGAGATGATGTATTGTAAAGAGCAATGTCCACTTATAGAGGACGGAAAGGTCAAAGCAACACAAGACTTTCATAAGACTTGTGATGTGTCTTATGATGTGTGAAACCAATACTCAATGCTGACCTTTTTTAACTAAGAGTTAAAGTTAAGTTAATGTAACATATTTAACTTAGATCACGATCTTTTCTTAAACATAAGTAGTTTTTGTGCCTAACCAGACCTGCAACTGTTTCATGTTTACCACGTGTTCAGTATTGTAATCATGTCCAGACAGGTCACCTGACTTCATCCTTTCCTGTACATCCAAAACTTACGTCAAGGCTAAGGATTAGCCTTTCACCTACACCTACATGTAAAGTTGGACTTCTGCATATGCGCTACACGCAATTTGAATATGTAAAGTCATTTTATTTGTACGTAGATACCAGGTTGGTATTTTGTCTTACAGAGATTTAGCATTATCTTACGCCTGCTAGCTACAGCAGATAAAATCTACTAGACACAGTCTTCATTTCAGCAGACAAAATCGATGTTTATCGGCTAAAAATCTGTTTTCTTTTAAACACAAATAAAGCACTTGACTATAACAGTTTGTTGTGTTCTCCACGATTTTTTTTTTTCAAGATATGATTTCTTGGAAATGAACAAAAAACACTGACAATGCAACCTATCAGGTTAAAGCTGTGCCAGTAACTCAGAGTCAATAATATATCGATAAATCTCACTGCACCTCAAGAACAAAATACAACCTGCCCCCCCCCCACACCGCCGGTCTCCATACTGTGACAGAACCTGAAGAAGTCAGCTTTTATACACAAGCCCAGCTCTGATGACAGTCCCCGGGGTTGAAGCAAAGGTCAGCGGAGATGTGTGAGGTTGTGGTAACACTGGCTTCACCCTTTAACCTCCAGCTCATCCAAGCCTTATCTCTCAAACCTCTATTTTCCCTCCTCTTTTTTTTTCACCTGTCACGCCATCTTTCAGCGAGAAACCATCACGAGTAAGATGTGAATTTCCAGCTGAGCAATTTTAATGGATTCCTCCAGAGCTACAGAGAGAGAAAAAGCTGTGTGTAACATGACCCCTGTGTGCCTATGCGGGGGGATCATGCCAATGTAGGATAAAGCTTCCTGCTAATTGTAACAGAAGCCGAGCTGACCAACGCTAACCGCTCTAATGCTGGAGTCAACCCAAGGTCAGAGCGAGGAGATAGAGCTATCGATCCCAGACAACACAGTAAGGAGGAAACTTCCAGTCCATCTCAGGGCTCATCGCAGCGTTGTTCCAGATCCAATCTCCGCTCCAAACACCATTAGTGGATCTTTGTCAAGGGCTCTGATCTCAATTGCCCTGGTGAAGCTAAATGTTATTTTACTTAAAGAGACGAGGAGCGATTTGGAGGAAGATACACTATATCTCATCCTCTTTGATTGTCCATGATAGGGTTTGAGAGAAAAAGCTCCTACGCAGAAATGTAATGTTGATTCAGTAAGCACTTCAGTTGACCCTCCATTTGCTGTGCGATATTGCCTTGATAGAAAAATTCTGGTTTATTACATCCTATGTCTTATTTTCATATGTTCGCTTATAATTCGTATCAGTTATATATATAGACAATGTACTACTGAAATCTGGAAATGTGGTAACATCACTAAAAAGTAACCTTGAGAGGCAGGTGGACTTCAAGATCAGGAAATGAAGAATCCATTTTTGCCAGCCTTCAAGCTATGTGCTTGTGTCCGAACATGAGTCACCAGTCAGTGTCCTATGAGGAATTTCTGGCAGCTACAGCGTGAAAACTCCAATGGCAGTTGCTAAAGAGGTTAGCTTAGCATTAGTTAGATCAGAACTTGAGAGTGACCCTTCACTGAAAGAAGAGTAAAGAGCAACACTGAAGACTTTCCTTGATGTTTTTTCTCATCTTCGACTTACTTTGGTAACAGTTTGACTACGTTGTGGTTAGTTGATGTGGTTGGTTTAAGTTCACCTGTGATAGATGGTGATAGACAGATGGTTCATCTAATCACCTGCCACTTATTTTTGCACCTGCCTTTTCCAACAATGATATATGGTTCTAATGGAATCACTGTTATTAAAATGAGAAATAAATTGAACAAAAAGTTAACCTCCTTCGATAATATATTATACCCTTCATGTAAACATAACTTGTAGTTAATGAGATTTAAAACCACATTTTAGGATCCTTTCTATTCAAGTCAGTTTCCAATTTCTTGATTACACTGAACCACTTTAATGTGTAAGTCTGACCTCCACCAACTCTGTCCAGAATGTCTGGCTGGAGAAATATCAGATAATGAAGAAGCCGCCGATCAATTCCACTGTTACCCTATTTTCCTGGTAAATGGCGTTCTCCAGCCTTTCTGTCCTGTGGGTTCTGACCCGTGGGATGTAAGTGGGCTACAGTGTCTCTTTGAATAACCATCTTTAATAAACATAAACGCGGCAAGACCGTGTACACGCAGCTTCATGCTCTTTGGGTTCACAGCAGATCCTCTATACTGCTGACACACTCACAACTGTCCCTTGTAAAACAACTTAAAAGTTTCACATATAAAATAAAAGCTTTATAGTGCTATGAAATAATTATTATATGTAATAATAAAACTTAATTCTGCAAGTGCAGAATAATATTGTGGAATTATTCCTGCTGAAATATATATGATTTACCACAGTTTACTGAACAGGTTAATAAGCAACATAAATCAGTTTGGTGAAATTAAACGTAGTACAAGTTTTTAACTGGTTATGAGCATCTCAGTTTAATATTGATGCTTCTATATGACCCACATAAGCAAACACAAGTGTATAGTAACTCTTAATGCCTGCCAACGGGTCAGGCTTGAAACAGTCCTAACGAGGCAGTTAAAACACTACCACTTCTGTCCACAGGGGCCGCCAGCATCAACACAAAAGAATCCGTCCTTGTAGCTGCTTTAAGCAGGCTAATCAAAAGAAGTGTAAAGTGCACAAGGTTAAAGCTACTGTAGAAAAAAATACTTAATAAAAATGTAATAAACACTTAGACACAAACACACTGAAATGGCTCCTGTGTAAGATTTTTTAGTAAAAACTTGTCAAACCCACACTCAGCGTCGTCTTTAAGAAGACGTAACAGCTCACAGAGCAAACACAGCTCAGTCAGCAGTTAGCTCATTAGCATTAAGGCTAGCTCAGCTAGCATGTTGTAGCAGTTCGCATGAGTCCGTTTACAGTTTACTGACTGACTTTCTGGTCCAGCTTTGATTTTTTATTCTGTGAGTGTGTGCACACAGGTTTCCTGTGAGCAATTGTGACAAACCTTTGGTGTGTTTTAGCGCTGTATAAAATAGTTTGGTAAGTTCTGTTGTCCTGTTAAAAATCTGTCTGGCCATTTGTGTTGTGCCAGTCATATTTTGTTGTGTGTTCCCAGATGATTTTGCTGAGATCAATATTATCATAAATGATAGAAAGTAGAGAAAAAACTACAAAATAAGACACAGGTTGTAAGGTTCTTATCCACTAAGAAAACAGGAAAATATGCTGAGATGAAAAAATACATTTTAAGTAGTCTGGAAACTTCTTCACCACAACCAAACCAAAACCACATTTCCTTTGTCGGTGTGTGTACTCTGGGTGTGTGCTGTTTGTTATGAAGTGGTGTGAACACATCATTAACTTCCAGCGTAAAGTGACCTGGAGTCAGAGGTCAATTGACAGAGCTGACAGTGATGTCAAGTGGCTCGACATGCAGTGAGCCCCATCTGGCCCGAGGGAAAGACGTGACAATCTGGTGTCACATTCACATCACCTGGTGTGACACACACACACACACACACACACACACACACACATAGACAGATATGCTGGGACGCCACAGAGGCTTTTCCAGTACCTCCAGACTTTATGGATTTTCTCGGTTTAGACATGATGTAGTGTGCTTTTCCATCTGTCTAACGTGAAAACAAAAATTCATCCAATCATTTTATCTTCATCGTGGGCTAAAGAGGCTCCCAGAGCTGAGCCAATGGCACTATTGAGCCCCAGTAATATACTGTAAGCTGGTTAACAGCACTGCACATAGTCCAGATTTGGATGCATTTTTAATCTGCCATATTCGGAGCAGTTTGTAGGTCTATAGGTGCCGTGCACAATTCAAAAAAGCAAAGTGAAAATCTAAAATCCTGGATCTGCCTGAAACCTTTTCTTTCCTTTATCCTGCCAAACGAACCTCAAGCAGTTTGAGTTTCTCGAATCTGGTTCCCCTGTATTTCATGTGTGTGTGTGTGTGTGTGTGTGTGTGTGTGTGTGTGTGTGTGTGTGTGTGCGTGTTCAGAGTATTTCCAAGTTTTCATGGAACAGGCTGAGAACAAAGCCACATGACAACAGTAACATCTGGCTCAGGCTCCAGAGATGATTACTCTGCTGCTCCGTAAAAACTCATCCTCTCTGTGTCTCTCTCTCTCTCTCTCTCTCTCTCTCTCTCTCTCTCTCCCTACTGTACACACACACGCGCGCACACACACAGACAGCAAGCACACATGCACAGATTGGCATAGCCAGATGGCAGAGTCTCTTTGACTGTCACCTAAACCTCCGCGGAATAGCTGTGGATATGTTTGGGTATGCAAACAGCACAAAGAGATTCATTTCTTCCAGAGGACGCTGGAGGTGCGTATCTGCCCCTTCGACTTTAGAAAAAAAAAATACTTGCACAAACACAGAAAAGGCAAGACTCAAGTGAGAACCCAACACTTAAATGACGAGGAGGGTCAGTCACTAAGCAGTCGAGCTTTTAGCTGCATTTTGTGGAAGTGAAAAAGTTGCAAACGAAGTGAGAAAATATGTAAAATAAGACAGATGTTCCTTTAAATTATTCTTTAAAGTTTATAAAAGAAAGGAAAATTTAAATTTTGGACACTCTGTGGTAGATTCAGTGACTCTGCTGTGATAGATTCCCTGCGTAATGTTTGCGTACCTGTACCAGTCCAGTCCCCGTGCGTAATGCCGGTCGAAGAAGTGCGGCTCCGACCCCAGGGCTCGGATGTCCGGGTGGAGCCGCAGAAACTCCAGCAGAGCCCTGGTGCCTCCTTTTTTAACCCCTATGATCAGAGCCTGGGGTAACCTCCGACTTGCTGTCCATTCTTTCCCCGAGCTGTTCGCCTCCAGCCCGGGACGGCCGCTGAACGCGCCTTCGCCAAACGCGGTGGTCACCTCCTTGGCACCGCTGGTTTCGTTTCTCTCGAGCGGCCATCCTGATCCTGACACGAGGAAGTCGCGCGTGGGTGGCCTGATCTCAGAGTTTTCTGTCAGCTCCGACTCGCAGCATCCGGTGAGGAGGTAGACCAGGGAGAAGCAGAGGATGCTCAGAGAGGACGCGATGGTGAGCCGGTGGAAGAGCCGCCGCAGGTCCGCGCTCGGATGGTGGTGATGGTGGTAAAAAGCTGCCATCCCTCAGACACCCATGTGGGATAAGGTGCCATTCTACCGCAAGTTCAACTCACATTTCTTCATACTCTAACGCCGTGAACACACCGCTAACTCTTGGAGAGTCTCTCTCAGTGCGCTCCGCTGCTCTCCTCCTCCTTCATGTTGCGCGTCCAGGGCGCAGTGAGCCTCCCGCCCCCCCCCTTTCCCCCCCAAAAAAACAGCCAACCAGCCTGCTTTAGTAAACCAAAGGAACTAGTTTTTGCGTGACATCCAGAACGAGCGCCCACTTACTCACTCACTCTGGCAACGTGGGGGGAATAAAGCTCTAATATCCGAGCCGCTCTACTGCAGGGATCTTTCTCTCTTCCCACTCCACAGGATTACTCTGCGTCTCTCCAGCGCGGCTCATCTCACGGGGATTCGCATTCAGGGATGCCCCCCCCTCCTCCCTCTCACTCCCTCTCTGCTTAGATACCTTAGATTGGAGGGTCATGGCCTGAGGCGCGTATAATTCCAGTATTATTTATTGGGGGAACCTGGGATTGGGATGGATCCAGTGTCCCACACCTCATATGTGCCATTATCACTCTCATCTAATATGATTGATTGAGATTCTGGCACATACTGTGATACTCTGCAGCTTTGTGTATCTCAAAACCACTGCCTACAAACACTTAAGTACATAGAAGTGCTTTGATCAGTGCATCCATCAGCAGGTAAACAAGTGTGGGTCATTGGTGCCATTTGGAACTGGCTTTATCACACTCAGCTGACACTGTGCTCTCTAAGACAGATCACATAATTGGCTTAGTGGTCAGACAGTTTTAGACTACATGGTGCAGCTGCCAATAGTCTGCTGATCCTGACCCCAAAGGACAGTGTGTGTGAACCCACATTCATGCATCATGTAGAAATGTCTCAAAACCTCACACTCATATCAGCAGCACTCGATTTTCTGTCAGATTTCTATAACTTTAATGAAAATCAACTCAAAAATGATGAAATTCTTAAACAAATGAAACGTGCTGTGTCCGAAACACTCTGCTGATTTACTGATTTTGATCCAAGTGGAGGTTTGCACTCCATGAGTGGATGCTTTATCACTTGCATTATCAGAGGCGTGTGTTGTGTTGCAGACTCCTGTTAGGGAGCTCTGCAATGTTGGCTTTTATTATTGCAGAGTGTGGAGCTAAGGTACGGATAATAGCTCATAGGAGACTCATTAGTTCCCCCTTCCAACCACACGTGCACAGGCACACGCACGTACACATTCACTCACACACGCGCGCGTGCACATACTTCATGTTCCATTTGGCTTACCCCTGTCATTATCCCATAGCAGATGTGACCCGTGCCATAAAACCTCTGCATTGTCCTGCAGCGAGAGACTAAACAGATCGGCCATCCATTTTCAACAACAAGATTAAACTTTGCGTTTGTGCGTTGACAGTCCTGTGTGCCGATCACAAGATGAGACAGGAGTTACCTGTAGATTTAATGGGTGAGCTGTATTGTGATGTATATTTTATGACAGTGGAAGTGAATCTGCATGCCATTACTTAGAATCAGGCTAAATAAAAAGCAGCTATAGTCTAATTTAGTCTGATAAAAAATGTCTGTTAGCTCCTCTATCGATACAGAGTTTCCTGTCTCATTAACACTTTATTGACCAGTTGTCCCAGTTGCCATCAGACTGGACACATTGATTTACCAAAAGAGCTCAAATCCCATGAATGTCGACATGAAGAAGCGCAACGGAGAACTCAGATTTTTATTATTAAGGGAGCAGCGTGTAGGATTTAGTGCTGTGTAGTTGCTGATTGCATCCCCTTCGCATCACCCGCTCCTTCCTAATGTAAAAAAGAAACTGTGGCCACAAACAGGAAATGCTCTATCTGGAGTCCAGTGTTTAGTTTGTCCATCCTGCGGTTCTGTAGAAACATTGGTGGTTCAACATGTCGGACTCTGTGACAAAAGGTAACACAAACATAATGATTCTTATTTTCAGGTGATTACAAACAAATGAAAATATAGGTATGCATACTATAATAGAACCTCCTAAATCTGACAAACTGAACCATTGAAAGCATCGTCATAATGGTCTATTCATCCATTCGATAGAGCAAGTTTGAGTCTTGATATTTTCTTGCACAATTAGTTAGTCAGCTTGAGTCAGTTTCAACACTTGGTTGAAGTACATTAGAGGTACAAAGAAATCCCCAGGTGGCAATGACTTCCTTAAAGGAAGTTGCAGTAGTGGAAGAAAAAATGATCTTGGCACATGTCCTGTTTATACAATGAATAATTTATTTGATTCTAGTTTAACAGGGTTCACTCAGTCTAATGATGTATAGAAATATACCTCATCAAAAAAGTGATGAAATAATTTCTTAAAAACTCAACCAATGTGTCAGTGAAACTGCCCATCAATGGTAAAATTGCTAACAATGTATGCCTATTGAATATACAGTTTTCTATAAATATGATGAATCTAATGTTGTTCTATTGTATATTTGTTCAATTAATCGAATCAGTAGAGTTACAAATTCTTTCATTACAAATACAGATTAGTGAGGTGGGTCCATACTGGTAACAATAAGTCAACAAAGTCAAATCTCAGTACAATGGTTGTGAACTTTGGCACACTGATAACTGAGGATGGTGTAACTTCTGCCTATAGGGGGTCTTCAGATTATGGAAAATATTGTTTGAATACATGTCAGGAATGACAGCCATCCATCACACACAGATAAAACACACAAATAAGAAGGTCTGATGTTGTCCTATGAAGACTGCACTGCATATTATATTTTTACGTGTGCATTAGTTATTGTTTTTCATATTAATTGTTCCTCTTTCTCGTTCGTTTACTGAATGTTACATGTAAAATATCTTATTATCCCAGTCTGTCTCTCAGTCACATTATGATTGTACGTGAACAGAGAAAAGAAATTTGAAAAATGTCTTTTATTTGACTTAATTAGAGAAAAAAATATGCAGAGTTGGAGGTGGGGCTCGGTTCATGGAAGCTGCTCAGTCGCACATGAAGCCAAAAAAGTTTGATTTCCGGGTGTTAAATTAGCCACGTCTTCTGCATTGTGGGGCCCATAGAGCAAGCACGAACCCGAATGAGAATAAAATGATTAAATTAATTATTAAATGAATGATTTCACCAAATGGATCAAATTCTGACTAAACGAGTCCCTTCATGGTGGTTGTGACACTCAAAAAAATGTATCAACCCTTTCACAGCTGCTTCTTATACAATGTAAGATTATGGGGAAATGTGTTTTGGGGCCTCTGTGCATCACGTGGTGTATGCCGTTGCTGTCATTACATGGTTTACCAATGTCACGCTGGCTTCAAAGTCCGGCGCTCTTCTTGAGGATTAGTAGATATTCATATTCCATAGCAGTATGTCTGGGCGACACTATCAAAAAATATTCCTGCAATGAGAAATGTCCCAAACTGACTCTAAAGTTGGTTATCAGTCCAGTAAAAACTCTTCGCAGTGCTCAACTGACCCTGAAATAAGAATCATTATGAGCCCCAATTACTGAGTAACACTTACCACCAAAGTCACCCTCAACTATCTTTTTATTCCACCATGACACGACAAACATTTATGAAGAGAGGTAGAACTGAATTTATACACGGACATAACATAGTGCCCATGAATAAATCTGTATCTTTCTTATTATTCCCTGTTTATTTTATTCTCTAACCTCCTTTCATGGATCATAAGGCAAGGTCATCAGGTGAGGTTGTGTGTCTTTTGTCTGCAGTCGCCCTGCAGATTGTTCCGTGATGAAGTGGTCGTCTATAAAAGCGTGACCCCGGGGTCAGGGCCGGAGCCCGGGCAGTGATTCATTATCTGACACGGGGCCAGAGCGAGCTGATTAATACGCTCCTGCGTCACAATGTTGGAAATGAAGAGCTCTGAAGTGTGTATATTTTTAAACTGAACACGAGTCACTGTGCAATTCATTCACTGTCAATTTGGATAATGTCTGTGACTTTACATTTCCGGCCTATCTCACTAGTTCTCGGAAGCTTCTCTATTTTAATACACTAAGATCCTCTTTAAAAATCAACATATGAATCCCTTAAACAGAGTTAGTCTGCATCCTTCGTCCCTCCCTCCCCTGAGTGACAGTCTAATTAGAGCTAAAGTAATGGTGTATGTAATCAAGGCTAAATTACAGCCATAAGTCACTCAGCGGAGAGCCTTATACCTTCAAGCCAATCACAGTCGCAAACTAATGAACCGCACTCACTGACCGCTGATCTCACCATCCATTTCAAACATAAGGACCCCGGTATTAACTTCTGTTCCCTCAGCACCACAGGCTGGTTTTTTGTGTGGTGCTCTTAAAGGGTCACTTCACCCAAATTACAAAAAAAAAGCATATTTTCCTGTTTATCCCTAGCGGCACGGAGCCACGCAGATATAGTAAATTGAGAGGAAATTTTTTGCTCATTTGGGTGAGCTGACCCTTTAAAACTGATCTGCCACGAGTGACATGTGTCGTGTTTTTTTTTGTTGTTGTTTTTCAAATGACCTGCTTTAAAATGCTTGGAATCGTTTTGTGAGCAGAAATTATAAAAAAAAAAAAAAAAAAAAAATGAGACACTGCAAGCAAAGAACAGTGACTTCATCAGTGACGCGTAAAAAAAATAAAACAAACCAGAATGACTTGTTGACTGAGAGCTAACGAGGAGATCAACATTAGGAGCCGTTTTTTTTGTGCCATACATGGCAAGAAACCACAAGAAGAATTAGCTATTGCCATCTAGCAATCTGGTCAGAGCCTTGGATTTCAATAAGGTGTTGAATAGTTTTAAGGTGAGATTAGCTCACACTGTTACTGTGTATTTATGGCTTTGCAATTTCAAATTGCAAATGAGGCTTTCAGTATGTGACAGGTGATAGAGGTGGCTTTGAACGGGAAACACACCACAATGAATATCCTCATTTCTTTGTGTTTCATCACAAAGATATACAAAGTCTCGATCATGATTCTGTGTGGATGATTAATTATATTTGTGATCAAATTAAATCCTGCCTGGATTTTCATGTAGGTTGATATAACAGCCAGAATGACAGCAGGAAGTTCATGTAAGCTCACATAACATGTAACGCACTTGTGTGAGTAGAGCTGGAGTGCTCTATAAACAGATATCTGTATATGAATGTAGAATCTGTAGGCAAGGGACCAAAGACTTTGGCATCTGAAGTGTTCTGATTTCCGTCTGTAATCCAAGTAGTGTTGACCGATCGTGTTCTAGTGGATTTGGGGAGTGGGTTGAGAGTAAAAGAGGCGGAATGCATTGGCCGAAAGGCAATCTTGGAACACACCACCTATCGTCTAATTGTGATTTATGATTTATGTGTTTGTTAGCTGCAGTTATCTGCATTCATATCCAGATTTCAGTTTATAAAGATGAGCAGCAATGTGTCTTTGTTGTTTTCTCACCTATGAAGTTTGGACTAGAGAGGAACTCCGATATCCATTATCCATTTCTGGATATCTGCGGGCTACACCGGAAGCCCAGAAACACCCCAATGGTTAGATCATTGTCAGACGATGTGTTCTTATGAGTTTGCCGTAAATTTAACTCATCATTTCTGACTGATCTGCGCAAGCCAACTTTGCATATTGTTTTACCGTCGTGTTGGCTAGCTAGAGCCAACGTATAGCAAACTGAAATGTGTAGATAAACAAAGTTTTGGTAATTCAAGTGCCACAACTCTAAACAGTTATTTTACTGGTTTCCAGCAAGTGCTTCTGTTCACAAATACTAAAAATGTCCGTATGCTGTCATGGCGAGTTGCCCCGTTGCTGCAAGCACAATATAATGTCTAAATAATAAACCTGTCCATACAACAAACAGTTCAGTTTCCTGTCTGTTTTTTTTTTTTGCACCATTGCAACACACCTGCGATATTTCAGAGCTCAGTCATTCTGAAACAACACATTCTGAATGTGTCGTCCAGTATCATTTAACACTTGCAGGGTGTTAAAGAGACAGTGAGTTATATATTGTTCTATCTAACTTCACTTTTGTTTATAAACAGGAAGTATTGTAACAGTAGTGGCGTAGTAGTGGCCTGATTACTGTCACAGACACTCGCCTTTAAGAGCCTTGATGTGCCCCTTGTGTCCCTAGATTGGAGGCCTGTAGAGTCACTGAGTCTGAGCCAGAACCACACCCCAGATCAGAAGCCTGCACCTCCTGCTCCCCCTGCACCTTCTCCACCTGTCATTGATCCACACGCTGGCAAAGAAACCACACAGTGCCACGATGAAGAGTGAGCGTGTGTGTGTGAGTGTGCGTTTGACCCATAGGGTGAACAGGGATGAGAGGTGCCAGATCAGATCAGAGCACTCCAAGAAGGGATAAGCTCTACTTATTCTGCTTTGGGGAGGGCTGTTTGTGTGTGTGAGTGTGTGTGTGTGTGTGTGTGTGTGTGTGTGTGTGTGTGTGTGTGTGTGAGCAATTCCTTTGTGTGAGCCCTCAGGCCTTTTCATGTGTATATGGTTTTGGTTTTAATGAGCAAGGTGCTTCTTTGACCCCTCCATGTCGTAGCTGCAATGAGGTTATTGTGTAGTTGTAAAAATAAAGGTCATGGTCCACTGATCCACTGAGCTGTTTCAATTAAGTCAGTTGTAGGCTGTGGACAGGTTTTATTAGTGAGCTTTTCAAACCTGCAGTGAAATATGACATTTATTTGTCGGATGTAGGAAGTAAATGCTGCAGTTACTCAGCTTTCACCCTTAGATCATATTTTTGACATTGGCTACTTGCTGTTGTTCATCTCCGCAAAGATGAAGGTTCTTCTGCGACCACAGCTACGTCTCTACCTCTCTATTATCAATTCCAAAAACCTGAAGGCTTCGGTCGTGCAAAGCCGATCACCGCAAAAAGAAACATGCATAAAGTCAAATCAGGGGAAGAAAGGGTGTTAAGACATCCTGTAATCTGAGTTTTTGGCAGTCTAAGCACAATTTCTGAAGATGGATGAGGAAAATTAAAACTTCACCATTTTATTGCCAAAGTCTGGTGATTTACTAAAGTTCAAGTCCTGTTCATTCTCTGCGTAGAAAATACTGGTGACTGGCAGTTGGAGCACTTCCAAGACTTGAATAGGCTTGAAATCTTGCTGCTGGTAGAATATAAAGAGTACAAAGCTACTGTGAAACAAAGAGTCTTTGATGAAAAGTCAAAGGTACGCCTGAGCCTGTGTACATAAAAAGTTAAGGAGAGAAGTCAAAACTAAGACTCCCAAGAGCATTTTGGCAAGAAATTAGACACCCTGAACTCCAAATTCTGCTGTGTATGCTGTTAACGGTAAAGCGAAGCTAAAAGGCTTTGTAATAAGAATTTAAACCATTCAGCAGTTTGAATAATTTTTGACTTCAGTGTTGAGGTGTGAAGCAACTGAATGTTAAATACATTTTAACCTCGTGAAAATTTGGCTGCTGGTTTGTTTCTGGATTGCTAGTAGCTAGCACACTAGCTATCAACATACCGTCCATGTGGGTGTGGAGGCAAAACCTCTGAGTACTCCAGAAACTTCTATTCTTTCTGTTTCTTCAATTTCTTTTCTTTTCTGGTCTTTATATATGAAGGGCAGTCATACAACCTCAGAATAGTTTATAAAAAGTTTTGAACACATAATAACATAACATAACACATTTTGATCAGTCACCATGCACTATTAGAACAGTGAAATGACCAACAGATCTGTGTGGGAGAATTGATCTAATTAGTGCTGCTATGTAAATACAACTCTATGTTTTGTCAGAAATCTTGTTTCCTTCCAGTTCTGTCAGTTCTTCTTCCAGGTGGTCACAAACAGCAGATGTCAATTTACCCAATGCAATGCAACACTTCTGGTCCAGACAGGGACAAAAAGTACACCAGGTATATATCAAGTGTTGTATTGATGGTTAACACCAGGTTGATATAACATCCAGAATGAGGGGGATCTGGGCTCTTAACAGGTACTTTATATAAGCTCACATAAGTTCATGCTAATGTTACTTGAGTGTGAGCTAAGTTTCCATGGTTTGAAAACAAAGGACCACGATTTTGGTTTCTGTTTGTAGTCCAAGTAGTATTGACCAATCATGTTTGATTGGATTTGGGTTGCAACAGTCCATGTAGAGAGCAGAAGTGCAATCTCTGAACTTACCAGCTGTCGTCTAATGGCAATTTAGCTATTTATTCAAATTATTTTAATGTTATTTTCCTTCATATGCAGATTTCTGTTTATAGAAATGTATCTTTCTCGTCATTTGCACGTATGAAGTTGCTAATCGCACTACAGAGGAAGTCTCCATTTTCTGTTTTCTGCATATAAACTGGCTATACTGGAAGCCCAGAAACATCAGATGTTGCCCTCAGAGGCGAGATGGGTTCTGAGTTTGTCGTATTCTTAATTAGTTTTATTCTTTGATGTATTGATATTTCAGGACACTGATGCTGGCCAACTAAAAGCACTTCCTGGTTGCAGGTCAGTACTTTGAATAGGCACGTCCCATTCATTAAGTCTGACTCTGTCTCCATGAGGAAAGACAGGTTCAGTCAACATGAATCACCATATAATTCCCGTAGGTAGTCAAGGAAGTCGATGATTTATGAAGGCTGAATCCAGGCTACCTGATTTGTACCCAACTCTGAATGAAGCTCAAAGTGCTCTGCAGATGGCAAGTTTGGAATTGATGTCAAAGTCTTCACATGTCATCAGAGACCTATTATTTTACTCTTCTTTCTATTCAAAGTGCTTGTTAAGTAATCCAACAGTGTATGAAATCCTCTTTTGGACAGTGAAATCAGAGGAGGCTGTGTCCATGTATGACCATTTTTGGTCTTTCCAAAATAGGCAATTTTACAAAGCAAAGTGTGAAAGTTAGGCAGGATCTGAACTTTCTCTCAAGGGTACAAACCGTGGATACAATCGAGTGAAACACCATGAATGCCTTCAAGGAGACAGAAGGTGTGCACCGATATCCCCATTGGTACGATTCATTACTTTGAGACTACAATGACATGGGAAGGACACAGAGTTCTTGGAGAAATATCAGGAAGGCAGTGGGATACAGGAGAAATCCACGACGGAAGGCTTTCTCCTCGTCTCTGAGTGTGACCACGAAAACTTTAGAGGTGGCTGGACGACACGCCGTATGACCTAGTTTGTTTGAAGCCCAGTGACCTCTTTACGTCACTTTATCTTGACTTTCCACTGCCTTGCTCATGTGTCATGGTTTGTCATGTCTGCTCCAAAGCTCAAGAACCAGCAGAGGGGTTTAATGGGTTTGGTACATCGACCCTAATCTGTCCTAATGCCCTGCTGCTGGTGCAGCCGTCAGCAGTCACTACACAGTGCGGCAGAGTCGGGCTAATCAGCCAAGCCACACCCTGTAACCCCTTTAAGTTACAAGATTAACACAGGGATGAAGGTTTCTCGCATGGAAGGATGGACAACATTTACAGTTTGTTCCGGATCTGCAATGAGCCTGCAGGTGCTGCATGATTCTCTGTATCGACAGAAGTGTTTCTCTATGGATCCTAATGGAATAATAATGAATTGTAATTGCAAAGAGCCCTTCCCCGCATCTCCATGCATTTTTGGTATTGACCCGTCTGCAGTCAGCTGAAGCATGAACACCTCGCATTCCATATTGATTGGGCTTTTACAAGGAGAACCAGCAGCGTGATGTATTTTTCCGCATCGTTTTCTGCCATTAAAATGTATTATTATGCTCATGCCAGAGCAATCATACACACATGCATGAATGCTCACCAACACACACACTCATAGACGATAGCAACCAGCCTCACCGAGTCACAAGACCGGACTCTAACTGCTAGAGACAACAGGTTAATGTCCTGGCACTCAAAGGCAGAGAGTGCAGAGAAAGACAAAGTGTGAGTGCAAGAAAGACAGATGAGGAAAAAAGAGATTAAGACTACCTGCTGGAAACCCTGTCCTCATTTCCGCAAGCCTCCAGACACATCTGTTAGCATTGTTTAACATCCCTGTTGTAAAGAGAGACGGATTATTGCTCCCTGTGGCCTTCAAGAGGAGGGAGGCTATGTAACAACATGGACGTTATCCCAGATAAATCTGTTACCCGGGGTTTGTACAGGGATACTCTCTGCAAGGGGATTAAAGACAGAGAGAGACTATAGCAATACAGGAGTAATCCCATCCAGTTTGCTGTTTCACCTTTTATAAAACCCGCTGTCACGGAAAGAAGGACTTCTCCCTATCAAAGTACGTCCACAAGGGTGTGAAATTTACAAGCTCATTTTAAGGTCCACAGACATTCTCCACAGCTAATGGATGTATCATCGGCACGAGTCCTGTTTATTTTTCTCATTCCACATTCTCATTACAATAAAGAAAAATTAATCCTAAGAAGCGCTCGTATGGATTTGTTGGAATAATTATGCGCTCTGTCTGTCTCCAGGCTTTTATTTGATTACAATAAAAAAGGATTTGTTATGGATATAAACTAATTTAGCATTTTGGACTGTTTGGATTTACCAAAATTTAAACAATAAGACTTTTGTTCACACTCATTATCATTCATTTATTTGCTTCAAGTGACCCATTAGAGTTCCATCTGACAGTGTTTTTCTAACAAGAACACAGAACATGCTGTATATTAGCCCATATTCATGTGCCAGATCACGAAAGTGGGCTATGTTTAATCAAAATTTATCATGCATGGCTGAACTGTGGATTAAGTTTTCCCTTTTGTGTCTCCTACCACTAGATTAGCGCCCCCTTTGACCCCTAATCTCAAGCAGGATTACACCCCTAATCTATTTAGCTACCTTTCATCACATTTGAGCCTTCCTACAAGTGTTGATGGGTGAAATATTTGGAGTGAGTCTCATCACCTCTTCAAAATCCACTCACAGCAGGCTGTTGAATAATTAATTTCTGTTCAGGGCAAATCAGGATTTTTGATTTTTCTCCAAAATTTGCCTCAAATACAGATGATTTTTCTGAATTTGAAGGATTCAGTGTCCACGTCCACATTTCAACCCACATATTGTTCACATCCCCCAAATCAAATCCCTCTCTTCTCCCCCTTTTCCCCCCTGACTCAGGTTCTGACAGTGGCAAGTAGCCGGAGACTGATGACCCTGTTCATTTAGCCGGCCCCTGGGGCCTTCATCTCATTGGCTCTTAATGGGACACATGTATGGAGATACAAAAGTACACGCAAGTGAATACACACCCACACAGTGACACATTTGGACCATATGGGGGTGTCTTTCATTCAGTGGTTTGTAGCTAATGTTTAAAGCACAGTATGGCTTTGCATTTCACTATTTACAGCATGCTGCCATATTCTGCTGCTGTGTCTTAGTCCTTTTAGTCCTTAGTCTTCAGTGCTGTAACACTGCATTACCCCCCCCCCCCCCCCCCCCCCCCAGTTTCAGTGTAATACCACTGCTTTGCTTCTGTCTTTCAACATTTTATTTCACCAAGCTCTCACTTTACTCTTGTCTCTGCCATTGTGTCCATAGAAGCTGCTGAGCAGGGTTACATTGCCTGCTTTCCCAGCTCCAGTTCTGGCACGACACCGACTCTGCTCCCTGTCAGCATTCGTCGGTGCTCCCCCTTGGTGCTCTGAGCTCAAACTCCTGGCTAACAAAGTGAGTTAGCATTAGCTAACAGCAGCTGTAGTTCGCAGCAGTTTACTTCACTGTCCATCAGGAAAGTCTGTTGATAACCGAGAGTTTAGGCAAAGCAGCTAACATTTCCTCCATGATCCAATTTCACCAAAATCAGTTAAATAGTTGGTGGTGTGTAAATTAGTACTTCTCATGTGTTGTGGGTCTCCTGGAGCACTAAGTTACAGAGTGCAAGAACAGACATACAAATAACGGACACCATTCACCTGATAACAGTGCAGAAACAAAATGATTTCAATGCTATACTGGGTTTACAGTATAGCATTGACTACTCACAGACGAGTTCACAGTGGACGAGCTAACTACTAACTAGCACACTAGCCATCGGGGACATGCTAGCTCAATGATGAGTCATAATACCTTCATGAGTTGCTTTCTGTTTTCTCTGTACTGAGCTGTTTAGCCTGCCCGGGATTTTATTCTCTCATTTTATTCTATTTATGAGTTTTAAGAGGAGGAAAAATCTCAGTCAGTGCCAGCCAATGTCAGTTAATAAGCTGTTATGGTCTGTTGGTACTGTAACAGTAATCAGTAAAGATGATAGTTTGTTATTGGTCAGTGGTAAAAATTGTCCAAAGGTGAACTCGACACTAAAAATTAATTTACATGTCATTAATGCCAGAATTTTATTCAAATGAATGCAGCATAATTTTGTTTAAACTAGACTGAACAGCCTTTTACACTTGATTTTTTAAACATATTTTATAAGCTGTCTACAATGTATATTGAATATATTCGATGTAATAAATGTGCATGTTTTGAGCTTTATCTTACCGAACAGCTAATTAAGTCAACAAACAGACAACATTTTGTTGATAGTGATCATTTTGTTGATCACTAAGATAAGATGCTAAGATGCTAAATTGGTATTACTGTATCTGACATAGACAACACATAAAAAAAACCTTGAAATATTTTTGTTGTTAAATGGCCCCACCTATTCCTACTTATACCGTGAAAATAATTCCATCTTGTAGAGAGGTAAAGCATGAAGGACGGCTTTACACATTTTTTCCTTGTGGTTTCCATGTGCATGTGTGTGCATGTGCATGTGTGTGTTTGTGTGTGTATTTTCCCCTGTGAATGCCAGCTGTAAGGAGTGTATTCCCACTGAGACAGAAGCCCATCTGACTGAGCTGTGACATATGCTGCTCTCACCTAATGGACCCGCACATAGAGACACTGCTCACTTGTCTACAGACGCACAAACACATGCAGCCTAATGGGTCTCTGGACTATTTGCACTTTGTATCGTCTTTATCAAGAACCATTTACAGTCGATGACAGACGGTTATTGAGAACACCACTGTTGTTTACCACTGCGGGCTCTGTCTCGCTGTCTGCACAGCAGCTTTAGATGTAAAGATTGAAAAAGATAGGATGGAGGAAATGATCTGTATTATCATATATTTATTATCAATTATTCGTAGGGAATTGTAGTTATTATTTTAGCGAGATTTAAGATTCAGTCATCATCTTGTTAGCTACAAATTGGTCTCAAATCATGGCAGTCAAGTCGAAAATCAAGTCCCAAGTTCTAAATATTGCGATTGTGATTGATTGATTATTTATTTATTTTTAATCACAGGGTTTATTTAGGCCATCAGAGATGGGATTTTGTTGTGTTGCCAGATATCACAACAGTTGATTTGAGGTGTAGCTTCGACACCAACCAGAGTGACAGACTGGACACTGCTCAGTGTAGAGAGAACAGACATACAGAGCTGGTAGTGAGAGTTAACCATGGATCTAACCAACCATGAGCAACTACTGACAGAACCAGTGGAGCTCTGACAGTCTTTATAAACACATTCACAGAGTTCCTGTGTGGTACCTGGGTTGAATTAGCTAAGTTAGCAGCTCAAAGAGTCTAAGAGTCTACAAGTCCAGAGCAGGCATACATCACATTCCTGTCTTCATATCATACTACATTATCTTGAGATCCAGTGAGGCAGTTATTATGTAGGTAGCTCCTAATAACTACAAAGGAATAAATATTTCTTATTTTATGCTAATAACTGGCAAAGACCTTTGAATTAGCATTTTCCATCAGTCAAATTAGACTGCTTTCTCCCAAAAGGGGATGGGGCCATGATGCAGGAGTACTGCTACTATTATTTATCTAAGAGTGGGAGAACAATTGTGTGAGTATGTGGAGTGGAGTTAAGCATATTTAACTTTTTTTTTTTAGAGTTGCACAGCAAATTTCATTGTACATGGTGCAATGACAATAAATTATTTTCATACTATTAAATTCTGTTCCAAAGTACTCACATGGAGTGCTCTCATCTATGATGTAAATTAGTCCCAAACAGTTGACTCAAGGTCATCATTGGCCTTGGAAGGTAGATAAAGCAGCAAACGGTATGTTTTCATTTGGTATACCATAGTATTTGGTCTTCGTCAATATTAACACCAGCATTAGTGTGTTTCATCACAGTACAGTCACAAGATTTACTTTACAGCTCAAAAATAATGTTGATGTGTGCAGTATCTCTGTAATCTATTTCAGGGGCATGGTATTGTGCATGCTCTCTCCCTGGCTTAGTTGGACAGTTAATGGAACTGCGTCATTGCTGATGTACAAGCTTTTTCTAATATGAGAAAGCATGTAGCATCAAAATGTCTGCTGTAAAAATATCTATAAGTGGACCCTGGAACTAGCAAACCTGAATGAGTGTTTGACATTCAAAATATCTATTGGTAATGAACAAGATGTGGGTATAAATGGTGGCAGGACAAATGGTCAGTCTGGACCGAAGTGTTCCAAGGATGTCGTGGGCAGTCTGTGGGGAGGTTAGAGAGTTTGAGGAGTGCAGTGGCATCAGTAGGTGTCGCCTGGAACTGCATTTCCCAAGAACAACAGATGGACTTTCTTTTCAGATTCACAGGATTATTGAGTGACTTGAGGCAGAACCCCCTCCCCATGAATATGTAGGTTCTTCCAGGATTTTGTTGTGTATCTTCATTTTTTAGGTTTAGAATAAGCCTTTTTGGGCACCCAAACACTTTCTGCTCAGGGTTTTTATTTATGGGCCTAAAGTTCCAGGGTAACATCAACAAAAACTCTCAGCTGCCTGACAAAAAGTATTCAGTTTTTTGGTATTGTCAGGTCTTTAGATGAGCTCATGTTCGCCTCCGCCCTGCCTCTGCCAAGAAGGGCTTCACTGCTGAAGACTAAGCACATTCTGAGCACCTTGCAGTCAAACACAACACAACTCAAGTCAATCAAAGATTATTCCAGCCTCCAGCCTTGCCCCTGAGAAATGTTTGTGGAGCTAAAATCCCAATCTGCCAATATTTACCCTCATTCATGTTGGGTAAATGAGTAAATAACATCATGGGATTCTAATCTAAGCATTGTCTTTTACATAAAGACTAATTTTGCACTCACTTTGTTAAAATCTGATAGATATATGTAAAATACAGACATTTTTATGAAATCAATGTTATAAAATTTGTTTCAATAATTTTCTGCAAGATTGTCATTTCTTTGTTTAAGGCATGTCTAAGCCAGCCAGCCTTGCCATTATCTACATACTCTAATACTCCCACAGAGACCAGAGCGGTTTGCCATTATCAGCTGAGCAGAGGAGATCCCAGCCAGCAGTCCCTCCATCGATCCCCAAGTCCCCTGAGTCCAACACTGCTTCTACCAATGTCCCTATGGTGACCACTAGAGCCAGGCCTCCATCAGGACTGATAACAATCCCAAATTCATCAAATTCTAATAGGCTGTTAGACTAACACCAAGTATGCTGCCCTACAAAAGCCAAAACACAATAACTACATATCTGACTACATATTTAATTGAGTTATGACCAAGGTTTGACTTCTTGGCTTTGATGTCTGCTTTACTTTGACGTAAAAAGATTAATAAATGCCACATAAATGTACAAATTCTATGCAAACAACATGAAATACTTGCAGTAACTACAAAATCACAACTTTGATCACATACTTATTAAATATTATAAGCAGCATTATGTAAGTATGTAATGTGTTACAGTTTCAGAGTGCAGTACTGCTGTCAACTTTGCTAACGGCCAAACATCAAGCAAGGTCAACAACACAAGACATAGCAGCCAGCTAATATTACTTACCAGTCCAACAGCAGTCAGCCCAGCTTGGCGTCTGTCTTTCAGCCTTTTATTGCACCAAGCTCTCACCAACCACTAAAAGTCAGTCCCAGATTTACTCCTCTGGCTGCTTTTTACTTAGTGACTCTCTTTTTTTCCTCTTCTTAGCTTTGTCTGTAAACGTCTTTCACCTCTGCCATTATATCTGTATAGAAGCTGCTGAGCCCGGTTACATTGCCCAGCTCTGCATAACACCAGTGCTGCTTTTTGTCAGCATCCCTCCTCCAATGCCAGGCCTGAAGACTTCCTCCTCCTAATTGTCCACAGTATTACTAGTGTAAACACTAATACTCCCCCAGTGCTCTGAGTTCACAATCCAGGCAGCCTGGCTAACAAACTGAGCTGCCAGCAGCTACAGTTGGCAGCAGTTTACTTTACTGACATCAGGAAACTCTGTAAATCACAGAGAGTTGACGTGGTGCAGCCAGAGGACATCAGAGGAAAAAACAGAAAACATTTTCTCCATAATGATCCAGTTTCACCAAAATCAGTGTGACAGCGCTACAAAGGCCATTGTAAAGGGCGCATAGTAGGAATGATAGAGGTGTATAAGTGTAGCATCAAAATGAAAGCAAAATGCAAAACAGTCATACAAAACATTGTTTTAAATTGTAAACTAATTATTTATCGATTTATATCTCAATGTACAGTATGTCTGGTTCTGGTTGCATCTGTTTGGAAAACTGTCCCTCGTGATCCCACCAAGGTTACCGAAATACAATGCTGTATTGGTGGACTACTCTTTTGCATAGGTTCAATAGTAATAATGTTTTTTGTAATATAATCAGTCTAGAAAAACATAAAATGTATAACTTGCTGTTACACAGTTTTCTAGCCATTTATGTGATCATAAGATCATTTGCAAAATCATATTGTAATTGTAGTGGTTCGTCAATATTTAGCCATTATATGTCAGCATATCGTCTTTTCTCTAGTTTATTCCGTTGCTCAAAGGTGTGGGAAACATGTTGAAATGTCCCTTTAAACACCTTTAAACTTCTTCTAATGGCACAAAGAAACCTGCTGAATAACAGCTTGGTGAATAAAAGCACAAGCACACAACAGAAGCCACGTTCTTTGGTCCATTATACAGTTGGGTCCCAGTAACTCGTCACAAAGATTTCCCAACAGCCTGCATGACCTCCATTCACAAATCCAAAATAACCCTTCCTGCCTGCAGCGGCAGCACTACTCCTGCCAGCCAATCAAACGGCTGTGTTCTACCGGCAGAAACACAACGGTTACCAGCCGCTCTTTTCATAACCAGTGATCCAAGACCTGTTAGTGGCCATGTAAAAGACACACACACAGACACATACTGGACCTTTTAGTGAGTGAATAAAGAAACATGCTGTCAGCCCTGTGCAAGAGAACAAAAGTCTTCTTAACAGACAATTAGAATTCCTGCCTCTGTCCTTGTCTACATCCATGCCTGCCTTCCCTCTTTCTCCTATATTTTCCCTATCCCGCTCTGATCCCCTTCTTCCCCCTCTGCACCCCCTGAACTGAACCTCCTTCAGTCCCTGTTTATGCTAACTGTCAGCTCCAGCTAGGACCAAAGCAAGTGAGTCTGAAAGAGACGGGACACCAAAACAGTTTACACAAGGGCCAGCGGGGAAATGTAAAGTGATGTGACTGACAGCAACACTTAAGGCTTTACTGGGACTAAAAATCTGTAGTGTGTAAAGTCTCTATGAGAGACACCCTGCAAGTAGAGGATGAACAGAAACTGATTTGATGAGGTTCACCAGTGAGGACTTGTTTTGCAGATGTAATTTTACCTCAATGTTTCCCCTGTGCACTGATTTTCTATGTTCCACTCCATGGGGCACGAGGAAGCTATTGCTTCCAGTTATGTGTGATTTTGGTTCACGCTCGATTTCAGATGATTCTCCTCAGTTTTTGTGGAAGAAAATATAAACTTTAAGGGTACCATAGGTAAAATTCAAAGGAGGATGGATATAGTCTATTTTTCATCTTTTCTCTTCAAGTGGATATTTTCCATGGCATTGTTTGAGTTTCTAAGCTTTGAGGACATTGTCGGGCTTAGCTCTGACCTCTGTTGGGCAGTCAGGGGAAATTAATTATGAAATATGATGGTAAAAATAAAAATATAATAGAAATAGAAGACAGATTACAATGGCATTTATTGGAAAATCTGTCCATTGTTATCCCACCAAGGTTAAATGGTTAAATTAAGTTTAATTTTTAAATACAAAACTATGGCATTATCATTATTAATATTATTGATTTCTGTCCACTTGAAATGTCCACTTGATGTGTCCACAAGGAATAAAACATGGTACTTTAAAGGACCAGTAAGGACCAAAACTGCTAAAGGCCTTATCTAGAGCCAGTGTTTGTCCATTCTGGGCTACTGTAGAAACATGATGATTCAACATGGCTGACTCCATGGAAGAGGACCCCCATTGTCTGTAGATATAAAAGACTATGATTTAGACTATGATATGATATGATATGATATATTCCATTGCTGCCATGTTCTAAAAATAGAACCCCTTGAATCATACACACTGGACCTTTAACCTCTAAATATCATCTCCACAATGATATATGTATACACTATACACATCTTTGAATGGCACACTAATATTTAGGGGGAAATGTCACAGAATTTTTAGAAATTGACTTGTAATCTAATGTAAATATTAATATTATAGTAATAACAAAAGTAATCATAATGATAAATGATTATGTGAGACTAACCTTGCTGCTGGCAGTGGAAGAATGTGATGACCTGTTGCTAGCTTAACATTGCTGCTTGAAAATGAACTATGGTAGCCTGGTAGCTAGCTAGTTACCCATCTGAGCGGAATACATGTTTTAATCACCACATCAGCTGCAGATGCTTCATTAATGAGATAACACCAGATGCCAACAAGACAAGACAGGTAACCCACAAGCTCATACAAAACGTGCACTTGTCAAGTATTGTGAAGTAGAGCTGCTGCTTGAACACGTAGGACCCAAAACTCTTTTTATAATCACTGATATCATTATTTTCAAGGGCTTTAATACATGTTTTTTTTTTTAGATATGGGGCTATTCATAACACATCCAAGGCTGTATCCTTGCCCAGGCCTAACAACACCACTGGTGACAACTGACAGGCGGTGTTGCTAGGAGATGTGCAGTTAACTTCCAGAGTGTTCTTTTTCAAGGAAACAGCAAATTAAGTAACGAAACCAGGCACAAGATATGAGCATAAACTGTAAAAATGAATTTAAAAAAATGGAATGTTCAATTTATGAGATACAAGAGACAATTCAAATAAACAGCTTTTTGTTCATCTTTGATATATATATATATATAAATGTAAGTTTTGACAAAAAGAAAATAGACAAGATATAAATTATATATCTGAATGTGATATTTTTATCAGCCACGAAGATTGCAAATAGGTTTGCACTGATTAGCCCTAGATAGCTTATTCTTCTTGCAGCTGATGGAATTTAAGTGATATAACAAATTTTGGTGGTCACCCACACAGATATTGCATTGATCAGTGCCAATAGCAAAAATATATACACTAGAGAACATTAACATAGGGGTCACTGTCACTGCAGAAACATAAATAAAACGTACATTTCTTCTTTGATGAGTACAATTTTTGCCAAATAAACAAGCAAATTTTATTTCATTTTTTAAAAAAATGTTAAAAAAAATGTTAATTGGAGATCAGATTATTGTTCAAAATGATCAAAACTGGTTGTCACCAAAGAGATTTATCCATTTTATTTTCAGTGTTGTCATGGAAACATTTTTCAAAACAGTGCCTTGGAGGGATTAAATCAGATCTATAATGTGTGACTGAGCACTACATATTTAAATTTCCCTGAGCGTGTGTGTGCACAAGTATGTTTTCTCTTGGAGTGCAGCTTATGTAAGGCACTTTTGGGTCATCCAGGGGTCACCTACAGATATGATCCTCTAGAAGTTGATAGCTATGCTGAAGCACACACGCAAGCTTCTTCGTCAATCGCGAGGCAAGGGGCTGAGAGGCGCAGGGGAAAAAAATCCAATCAAGTCCTATGAAAAGCTTCTGCCTCTCCTTGAGCCTTGTTGGGTCAGAATATGGTGGCCTAAGGAGGCCAAGAAGGTGAGGTGCTGAGCTGGGGTCAAGGCATCCAGAGACGGCAGGCTTTAGAAATCCCTGCTCACTCGGTGCCCCTTCTGTTTCATTAGCCAGCCCCTCCTCCCATTATCACCCCCCTCTAATTTAGATGAGGAGCAGGGAGTGGGTGTGTGTGTGTGTGTGTGTGTGTGTGTGTGAGGGTGGGGGTGGGTAGGTTTGGCACTGTTTGTGTGTGCGTGTTCAAGTTTATTTGCTTGTGTGAGTGTTCTCCCAGCCAGGGAGGATTCCAGTGATGCAACTCCTGCTTTTCTTCCTCTAAAATAGCAGCAGACCTAATGACCCCACTCTAATTGCACAGTGTCAATATTGTTGCATTTAGATTCCCATAGCTCTCATACAATATGCACAAAGAGGGATGGCTCATCAGAACTCAATACGCCGGAGCTTAGCAACTTAGCTGGGGTGCATAAACACTCATATCACGTTACAGACTGTCACTATCTGTATTATTCTGCAATTTGGTTGAAATTTATGTGTTAAATTGTGTGTGTGTCAAATTATATTTCTTTCTAGGAGGGGGTCTCTGCTTTTGAAGTTGCTGGTTTGGTGAAATCCAGCAATGAAGAGCGTGAGTGAGTCTTTGGCAATCTCAGGAAAAGGTTACAGATTTGTCAAACAAAAGCAAATATTTGTGAAACTGCATATTCATCCCATAAAAGTCATGAGCTGCAGGTTCTCGAGGAGTTTTGTCCAGTCAGAGAAAATAACTCCTGATTATGTCATCAGAGTTACCTCAGCTTTGATTTAGAGCGTACAGATTTGTAACAACAAACAAGCGTTGCATTATGGGAAATGGAGGATTGTGTGTTTTTGTTGATTAAACCAAACAAGGGCTAAAAGTCAGAATATCTTTTCCAATAAAAAGTGCATAAACATGAGTCCCTCTCTCAGTATTTTCTGACTTTTCTGACACTGGCCAGTGTTTAGTTTGTCCATTCTGAGCTACTGTAGAAACATGACTGCTCTCTCTGCATTAAGAAAATCTGCTTCCTGATAAGTGCTCTGGAGCACTTTGAGTTCTCTGGGGAACCTTTTTATCCTTAAGAACAATTCTTTGCTGTTTAAGGTTTTCTGGGGAACTGAATGCAAAAAAAAAATGTCTTTCAGTGCTATGAAGAACCTTTTTAAGTTTAACAAACTTGCTTTTTTGCTTTTTAAGGTTCTTTGGAATATTGATTACAGTTTCTGTAAGTCATCCTTTGCAGTAATATGACCTGATTTTGACAAACAACAACAACAAAGAAACAGACTGAACACCTTCGAACAGACTTTTTTGTGAACCTGAAATATGTATGTATTTGGCTGCTATATGCCGAACCCAATATTTTAATACAAATTATTATATATTGAATAAACTCATGGACAAATACTATTTACACTTAATTTTGGGAAGAACTTCATTTCTTTGAAGAAACAATACGTAAAAGAACCAAAATGCGTCCCCTACAGCATCACCATGAAGAACCACTTTAGGTTCTAACTAGAATCTTTATTTTTAAGGGTATAGATATAAAAGGCTCATTTTAAGGTAACATAAACATAATGATTCTTATTTTCAGGTCATTAGACACTAATGAAAACACAGTTATGCATGAAAATTTCTGACACACACTGGACCTTTAAAGCAAACAATAAAAATGATAATCAATACAGGACGTACATCATCATCATCAACTAAAAATGAAAAAAAAAGTTTGAAGTAAAAAAATACTTAGGTCACGTTCTGACAACTGAGCAAACTCCATCTCCCAATAATATTATGATTATGAGTAAATAAGAGTGCTGAAAAAGTTTTAATAAGTGTTAATAAGTTATATCATATAAAAATATTAAACTGGATGTTGTTCTAGAGATCCACAGATCACACGTGTACCTTGACAAAACTGCTGTCACAGTGGATCCTCAGTGAAAGGACACAGATTACACACTTCTTTGTCAATGGATAGTAAAATAACACATAAAGTTCTTTGTGTGTGATCGAAAACAAGACTTGGTTATTTACAAGGGCGGCAATAAAGTCAACAAATCAGCTCAGCGCCTGACATTGAACATTGAGTTACCACCCAATACGTTGACTTATAATAGGCAGACAATCAATAAAGAGACTGGAACTTTATTAACACCTCCAGTTAGACTCAGTCAGATCAATAAGGGCTCTGACATTCTAAGAGCTGCTCCTGATGGTCCAAATCAAACCCCAAAAAAGAAACGATAAGCTCTGCACTTATCAAATTAATCCACGTCCGTTTTCTGTGCAAGCGTTCGTGCTCCGCTTTGGCTTTTGTTGCATTCGCACATAAAACTGTAATACTCATTCCCTGAAGTTTCCTCTGATTTAAATCTCTCTCCGACATCCTCTGGTAACATAATTATATCTGGGGTCTCTCCTGATTTGACGGTCATGAGAAACATTATAATACTTCTGTCCAAAAGCTAGAAAATTGAAGGATTATGGTCTCTAATCTGTAACTGACCATGCAGTCTTATTTTTGTGGACACTGTTTATGTGTCTGTGAGAAAGTGTTCTGAAGTGAAAGGACATGAGGAGCAGTGCACCCTGGGATTTATAAAAGATTAAAGCAAACTTTCGCTTTAAGATTAAATATGTGTAATCTTTAAACCAAACAAGACTGAGGGATTAGGAAGACAACTATGACTAAAAGAAAATCCCTTTCTCAAGATGACGTGCGATGCTTGAAAGAATAGTTTAATCCTGTATTGTGCACTCCGGCTGACACGTCAGGTCGCAGCAAGTAATTTCAAAAGTTATATATTAAAAAATAACATGAGTGCAGTGTAAAAAAGGATAGTCACAATGATAGAAAACATAGAAACAATAATGTGGTGGGGTGTTGATTAGCTGGGTTCGAATACGACCTATAGCCCTTTGCTGCATGTCATTCCCCATCTCTCTCTCTCTCTCCACATTCCTGTCACTCTTCAGCTGTTTCTATCAAAAATAAAGCTTGAAAAGGCCAAAAAATACTAAAGAGTAAATAAGTAGGTCTGTATGCGTCACTCTGTAAAGTGTTGCCATACAGTGTTTCAGTACCTGTTGTATATTGTATAAGAAGAATGTATTTGCATACTGTAATTGCCTCTATATTGTAGTTTCTGTTGTCAGTGGCGGAGTCCGCCTTTCCCTCATAGGATTCAAGTTGGACATGATCCAAAAAACACCAGCCAAAGTTCGAAGGTATTTCTGATTCATTAAAGCAGCATTACCTGACTTTTTTTTTTTTTTTTTTTTGCCACTTCAGGGCAGAAAAACTCATCAATGCATATTTTTGCTTATGAAGTTATTGTAGCTAATGTGTTGGCAGTAGCTGTCTATGTAGATATCTAGCAGGAAAGAGCGACATTCATCTATCATACCAAACCAATGCCTACTGATTACACTCCTTCTGTCTATAACTTTTCATGTAGCATTTATCTGTATGCTGAGCTAGGTGTGTGGTTCATTAACTGGGTGTAGCTGGTGAGGCATGGCCATCATCACCTTCTAGTTTCCTGAAGAGCTGGAGGTTCCTGATTGGACCAGTACCCAGACTGGCCCTCCAATCTGCAGGATGCATATTGGGGAGACAAGCAAGGTTACTAAAGTTTGGACAGGCTGATGGTCATGGCAGCTATTACTCAGCCAACCTGCATCTTGGTGATAATTTGGAAATGATTATTATTAAATTAACTTGTTAAATTATGTACTTGCTAAATACTTGGTCTAAAATCACTCGGTTTACAGTGTTTTGCTGTTTTTTTTGGTATATCAAGTAAAAGTTAGATAGTGAGGATTTTCTTTCCCTTTTTGGTTTCCTTCCAGAAGTTAAGACCCTTGCTGCATTTTTTTTATTATTAATCCAAACTTCTGGCAATAAAACAATAAAAAAAACTGTGATAACTCACTGTGCTTTTGTTGTTGTTTTGTTGATGTGACTACTTCACATTACACCTAGTTACTTGATCCACTGATAACTTATTTATAATATAAGTGCATCTTAAAAACAGTGCAATGCTATGATTCCTCTCATCTTGTAAACAGATATACAAAGTGCTCTTCCTCTGTTGTGCTTTCGAAAGAGTAGCTATTGAAATGAAGTGTATAATGAGAAATATAAATAAATATATAAAAGCCATTCCTTCTTTTATTGTTTTTCACGCTTGTTTGGATAAATACTGATGCTTTAGGGGCTCAAGCAGCCATTTACTTCACTTCAAGCCTCCAGCCGGATATGTTTAGACAATTTATCTGCTCTATCTCTAAAAAAAAACTAGAAAAACATAAATGTTGAGTGTTTTTGAAGTATTTTTTGGTATAGTTGAAGGGACCTCCATCATGTGAACAGCCTGACTGGTTTAGAATGGCTCAAATCGGCAGGCTGATATGCTTTTAGCCGTCTATGTGTCTCTTTTTACACTTACACCACAGGGCAGAATACAAAAACCCTGCACAACAACAGATGGACAAAGAAAACCCCACTGTGCAGACATTACCTTAATACTCATTGGAGCAATAAAGTCCGTTATCAACCAATATTTTAAAGTAAGAGCCGGCCCCTCTGGTGTCGTACGTGAAAGCTTAGGGAATCATTACCATGGCCTCTGCATAACCTCCATAAGTCAGGTTAGTGTCAATAACCTGAGCTTTAAAAATTGATAAGGGTGATCACCTCGCTCATGGAAAGACCATTTCTGAGCAGCAGCCGTCCCTGTGAGGTGATTCTCATATATAAGTCATGCCTAACATTCAGGATGCATCACTCTGAATATCGCTTCAGGACAATCATCTTCGCCGTGTTTGGGTCTTATCAACATATTGCTCACCAGAGAGCCCAGACAGATGATTGAGAGAAACTATTAGGCTTAGATCATTCTCAGATATTACGGCACACCTCGATGCATTTCTGTTTGATTTACCTTTAAGCAGGAATGAATCTGACAATTTCATGGCTGATATGAGACAACGTGCTCGCCATCTCACTGGGAAAACTCTTGTTAAACAATTATTCATATGTCGGACCGACCTCGGTTACATGCAATGAAACATACATGATCTGGCAGCTCTGTGTGACATATGTAAATGTGTCATATCAAACTGCCAATTTGGAGAGTCCAGCTGAGTGCTCGAAAGAACTCCTTCCTGTCTGACATGTGGAAATGTCATAGAGCTGCATTTATTCATGTGAACATTAGAGACACATTCCTATCTGCCGGCCCCGGAGACAAAAGATGTTGAACTCCCCAGAGGAGAGTGACCTGGAGGACAGACTCACGCATACCAGCTGGACTTGACGCCAATAGCGCGCACACACATACACACACACACACACACTCATTGAACCAGCACTTGCTCCTCATTTACATGACAGTTGTCACTTTGCTTTTGTCACAGAGTTGGAGTCCTGTGACATTTTGTAACACGAATCTACCAAATGTGTTATTTTTATACATCAAGTGATCGCCAAATAAAATATATCCATCATGTTCAGAGGACATGGGCCAGCATTGATCCCTACAGTGTAATCCTTGTAGGATAATACCAGCCTGTCCTCCAGTCCTGAAGTGATGAGTGCAATAAATCCATGAGTGACATGTAATTGGACGTATTGCATCTGTGTAAACGTCAGAGCTGCCTGAACAAGCATTGTTCAGCAGTCTTTGGCACACAGCATTTGTTGTAGAGAGATAATTTATTATGTATATTGTTATTTTATAACTGTTCTTTTTTTCTTTGCAACTCACAAGCAATTGTTGAAACATTAGAAGGAAAGTGACACCAAGACACAAAAAAAAAAACCCTGAAAAAAATCAAAATGAATGAATGTCCATTATTTATTTATGTGATATATTTGACAGATTAGGGGGGATTGTTAATATTTTCAAAAGAGCAAATGATAACCTGAGACATATTGCTCCACATAAACAAATTTCATCTCTTCAGTCACCCAGTATCATTAATAACTGTGTGTTGCTGCCACCTAGAGGACACACAGGGAACTCACAACTGTTCAGTCGTGTGCCTTAAATGTAGAATAAAATGAGTATGACGTGGTATGGAAGCAAAGAAAGGTTGTAAAAATTACAGTTTTATAATCAGCTGAAGTTGTGAAATTGAACTGCATTGTTGAAATTTATTTCAATAAATTAAAACAAGTAAAAATGATTTTTGTGCAATTCAAATTCAAATCTGACATTTGTGCAATGTCAGACAGAAAATGTCTTTCTTGAATCAAATAATTGACAAAATGTAACTGAAAAAGACAAACCTCTGATCAGTTTGATTCGATTCTATTTGATTCATCAAGTTTTTTATGTGCCCCGTGATGAACTGGCGACTTGTCCAGGGTGTACCCCGCCTCTCGCCCAATGTCAGCTGGGATAGGCTCCAGCGCCCCTGCGACCCCAGTGAGGATAAGCGGTTACAGATAATGTATCAGTGTATGTAAGTTAGATTTTTCGTATTAAATTTTGGTGTGTCTTTGCTTTGTTTTGTTTTTTTCATATTTTTATTTTGAATCTGAGCAACTTGACTTGTTTTTGACACGTGCACGTCTGAATTTAAACACATAGCACACATGGCAAGAATATTTATTACGTTTATTTGATTTGTTGTTGTTTTGTAATTACTTAATCCAGTGTCACACATAGTCTGAAAGACAGAGTTTGATTTCATGAATACCTGAAGAATTCTAACTTTATTTAAATTACCACGAACTAATCTCCACCTGATGAACCTGAAGTCATCGAGGGTCTGGGACTCTGAGGCACTTGCTCACCATTCCCAGTTAGTGATCCATCCTCATGTCGAGCTCATACGTTTACATATCTAAAATCATGCTTTGTTGAACATCTCTGTATGATTCCATCGTGTATTTCAGCCTCTTCTTCTTCTACTGCTCAGCCAGGACTGAGTCCTTCACTCCAGCACCCAGCACAGCAAAGAGGAAGGAGGGCAGGATGGAGCGGAGGTGGAGGGCCACCCAGGGGATGGGGTGGGCCAGCACAACCTCCTTCCTCTTCCTGTTCACCGTTTGCACGATCTCATTGGCCAGGACTGACGGGCGCACTCCATGGGTCAACTGCTTGGCGATAACTGTGGAAGAACAGATGTTCATGGCTACAAAAAAAAAATGGACAGTTCAAAGATTTGAGAAGATTTTCTGTCCTCTAAACACAACAACACATCATCAGCAAAGAAACATTCTCCCTCCTGTCAAACTGAAACACCACTGTAATGATTTTTATGTCTCAATCCTCTCAGTCACCATACCAGTTCTGTTACTCACATGCAGACAGGGTGTTTGGATTAGGGGCGGGCTCCTCGACAGGCGGCGGGTCGGAGGCATTGATGAAGGTGTGACTGATGGTGCTCACGACTACCTCGTACTCCTCCACTTCAGCCCGCAGGCAGTCGAAGAAGGCCTGCGCCGCATGCTTAGATGCAGCATCTGACAGGTGTTGACACACACACAGCCACACACACACACACACACACCCCACACACATATACACACATTAACTCTTGTGCAAACTCAAAAGAGGTGTGACTCATTCGTAAAGAAGTCTCATTCCATACATTGCAGAGGACTTGCTTTGCTTTAATAGTTTTCTGTGGTGTCACAGGAAGATTTCCTGTCTGTTACAGGTTGAGTATGTAGAAGTGTTCAAGGGAGTAGTGAACCCAGTTTCCTTTAAAGAATACATGACACAAGTGTGACTTCACTCACATACTATCATAGTTTACCCTTTAGGCCTACCTTGCTGAGTCTAGTTCATAGTTCTGGTTTTATTTGTTAAGATATCCATCAGTGACCCCATTACAATGGAAGTGAATGGGATTTAATTTGAAATGTTACAACACCTCTGTCTGATACTGAAAATACTGAAAGGTTCACAGGGACTATTTCTTGGATAAAAAGTAGCTCTAATTTAAGTTAAGACTTAATTCATATTGGTTTTAGGGTTAACTAAACATCTAAGCAGGGGTGTTGTAATATACCAGTATTGATGATAACCGTGAAATTTATGAAATGAAATTGTGTGAATAATCCAACATGAATTTGACCACAGTTTGACTTTGACCACATCGAATTGGATGCAGATGTGGCCTGGGAGGTAGAGGCAGACTGCCCGGCTTCTCCAGTCTGCATGTGCAAGTGTCCTCGGTCAAAATACTGAACCCTAAATTGTGAGTCTGTGTGAATGTGATTAGCTTCCTTCTCCCTTGTGATCAGAGCAGTTGGCACCTTACATGGTACATAGCACCAGTGCCGTCAGCGTATGAATGTGCATACAAATGAATGAGATATGAAGTGTAAAATATATAAGTCATTTACCTGTCCTGTCATGTTATTTCCCTCCAGTCTCTCTCCTTTTCCTATTCACTGTACATTTATGAACATTTATATACACAGTCACTATTCATTATCTGAGTAATTTGCATTTAAACTGTCTTCACATTGACTTTTATGTAATCAGTAGATGCAATACAATTCAACAGCACCACAAACTCCCTCCTCCAAAATGGATCTCTATGAGAAAAAATGGACATTAGAACCTTAACGGAGGCAGACTTTGTTTCAGGTTGTGTCTGTTGTGTTAGACTGCATTACTTTTAGATTGGTGTAGCTAATAAACTGACAGCTGGTTAAGTAAATATTTAACAAATGATGTAATCAGGAGATGATGTGATATTCCATTACTCATGCTTACTCAGTATTAATGTTTAGTTTCAGCAGATACTTTTGTACTATCAGCATTTTTAGCCCTCCATTTACTTCTACTTTAATCCTTAAACATATGCCTCTGATGGCTAAATTTGTAGGAGGTTGTCAAAATATTTTTTTTCGTGATTGAGGTGAACCAACTTTTGAAATTCAGCTGACAAAAGGCTCATAAGGACTCACATGAACTTCTGAAGGGGACAGCCAGTCTTCCCTGGATGCTGTTGACCAGCACAATGTGACCCGACCTTCTTGAGATCATTGTTGGGAGAACACCTGCCACATTATTTGGAGATGTTAGATGAAAAAGATCACCAGAACCAACATCACACATACATTCTCAGTAATGTATTTGGTGGTGATTTCAGTGATCTTGCTGACCTTTAGCCAAAGTGCTGGGGCCGAAGTAGTTAATGTCCATGATGTTTCTGTCCAGTTCCAGGGAGGTACTCTGGACGGGAGCCTTCAGCTTCATGCTGCTGTTACAGATCAGCACATCCACACAGCCGTAACACTCCATCACCTCAGCCACCACGTCCTCCATGCTGTCCATATCACTGAAGTCCAGGATCACCAGCTTTGGGGCAAATGTCTAGAGAGACACAGGACTGTATTACTTCCCTTCTTTACTGTACTGTATGTGCATGTTTTCTCATTACAACACGTTTTCATCAAGATATGTCCATGCTATACTGACATGTCTTTCTCATTATTCGTAGATACAAAATTATTCCACTTAAAGGGATAGTTCTACATTGTGTGAAATATGTTTTCTTGCTGATAGTTAGATGAGAACACCATTCTGTCCAACGCCGAGCAGCATGTCTGTAGAACAGATCTAGGCTCACAATTTCTCCCTAGTTGAGTGTTTATACTAAGCTAAGCTAATCACCCCCTCTGGCTAGATACATATTTATGCTAAGCTAAGCTAAGCTAATCACCTGCTGGCTAGCTTCATATTTGTTATGACAGTGTAAGGAGTACTGATCTCCTCATCAAGCCATTTTTTTCCTAAACTGTCAAACTTAAGAAAAGGAAAATCTTGTTACAAATCACCTGACATTATTGATTATATATTTTGTTTGTATTGACTTGGATTTGTGTCCACAGGGTCATCATATTTCTTATCTTTGTTTACATTTTGGTTCATATTATGACTTTGGTGATAATCTCACTAAGTCTTATGTAAATCTTTATCAATCCATGTAAACCAGCTATTGTCAATGTGACTAGCCTACAAAGGAGGCTGTCTTGTTCTCATTACAACAAATGGAAGGTTCTCATCAGATAACACACTGACTTAACATGTTTTATTGAGACAATGATCTCTTGATTCAGGTGCGCGGGGGTCCAGACTCAAGACCATGAACCACAACATTCCAGGTTCAATCTGGCCGGGGAACTTCTTTTTCTCTTTCTCTCTCTCTCCCCCCTCATTTCCTGCCATCTGTCTATTGTAAGTTTTGTACAAAGGTTTAAAATGCTTAGTAACAATATTTTTTATAACATATAAAAAATAACAATAACAAGTTTGTTGTTTTAAAGATGCACGTTGGCATTGTGTAATAGTGTAAAACGTTTCATGATATATAATGTGTCATTATAACAACAAAGATTTCTTGTTAAAACTGAATCATTTAGAACAATGAAATTGAATGGAATCAATGGCCATGTGTGTTCATATGGTTGCTAATTATATGATATTGTTGTCTATTAATGTGCTTTTTCCATAACACAGCTGCTCTGGCCTGTGTATAAAAGATACATGGGGGACAGTGTGCTGTCGGGGAGGATATCCTGCTTTTGTGTTGACAAAAGGAGGAAGAGGTGATCTGGGACGTAGCAACAGAGCAGAGGATTATGATAAAAAAAAACAAGGACAGAACCTGCTATCCTCTTGCTTTAAACTTTAAACCCAGAATGTCATGTCAGTGTCATGTGTTCATTCTTGGAGGCTATTTGAGGGATTTGGGGTTATACTAAGAGCTTTGCTCTCTGATAAGAATTGTCCCTGCACTGCTTAAGTTTCCAGTGTACATTAATAGACATGAGATAGTAGTGTTTACTTGAGCAGCCATAGTGAAGATTTGTTTCTCGGCTGGGTAGTTTGCCAAAAAGATGACTCAGCACCACAAAAAGAGTAATGGTTTTTGGAAGGATTTACTCAGAGTCTGGCATATTTATGATGTTTCAAACTGAGACGGCATGCGCAATTTTTTTTATTTATTCAATTTCCTCACCTCTCTGGGGTCAGCGTCATTAGTCAGAGAGTCGTACAAAGACTCCAGCTTATCCCAGCTAGTCCCACACAAGATCAGTCTGGCACCACCCTTATGGAAGAGATGGGCACACTCTGGACAGAAAGAAAAAAATTTATTGAATACATCACATAACTTTTCACTTTTTTTTTTAGAACTTGTCTGACATTTTGTGAAATGCAAATCCATTTGATTTCTGGCTGAGAGTAAGATATGAAGATTGATCACTCTTGTGTCTGCGTGCTAAATAGCTACAACCAGCAGTCAGTCAGGTAGTTAGCTTAGATTAAAGACTGAAAACTCTATCTGAAGGAAAACACACCTACCGGCTCACTAATCAACATGTTTTATCTTGCTTTGTGGGGTTATGAACCAGACTACTTCTTGGAGTAACTTCCTGTAGGCTTATTGTTATTTTTACTACTATTGTTGCTAGGCAAACAGTCAAGACTCCTAATCATTTTTACGCTTTGGTTTGTATTTTAGCACTTTTTGTGAAACTTAAGTTAGATTAAAAGATAAGATACTGTAATAGGATAAATAATAAGCTACTGGCAGAAAGCGATTAGCTTAGCATAATGACTCATGGTAAGTGCTGCCTAAAAACTGCCTACAGTTCCAAGGCATCTAAAGGTCACCAACTAACATGTTATGTGTCATTTATTTAAAATGAAAAAGCCAGAACATAGCTAGCCTAGAAAGTTACCTCTGTTTTCTGTCTATACACTAAGCTAAGCTATGCTAAGCTAAGCTAACAGCATCCTTGCTGTAGCTTCATATTTAGTATACAGATTTTAAAAAGGTATGGAGTTTCTCTTCTAAATCTGCAAGAAAGCCAATAAAATGTCAAACTGTGACCATAGACATGCAGTTCAAAGCCAAGCTACTTCGAATTGAGTTTTTGTGCATTACTTTTAGTCATGGCTGCAATATAATCATCATCAAAAGGCTCAAATCTAAGGTCTGAATCACTGCATAAATCAAGTGTCCCTCAGCCTCGGGGCTTACAACTCTAGTGGAATTTCATAGCATCTTCTATCGAGACGTCCTGCTGACAGACAGACAGAGAAAGCAACCTAGAAGGGTGAAAATAAACCTTCATAGCAATAAAGTATGGTTTAAGAACACAACTGGGATCATTTACCAGTTCCCACCCCAGACACAGCATCAGTGATCACCACCACTTTGTTTCGCACTAAGGACTTGGACATGAACTGCATGACCTCATTGTAGATGTAATACACCCCTGCTGCCACGACTATTAGCAGGGGCAATACCATCACCGAGGGCAGGGCCATGTTCTGTAGAGGAGAGAGAGAGCACAGAATCAGTGCAGGGAACAGCTACCGTCCTACTGACCTGCATTAGAGGAACCAACAGTCTGTTCTAATAGGACAACCAGGATCAGGTTTTAGGTCTCTTAAGGTGTGGCTCATTTGTGGTGAAAACTAATACAGTGTCAATAACAAAAAGTACACCAAATTAAGTGTTAATCCATATGTCTCAGACACATTATTGTCTGAAAGACAAACCTATTCTCTAAATTCTTTTCTTCCTCTTTCGTGTTTGGTAGTGATTCAATCATGGAAACTAATCAGTATACTTAAGGAAAAAAAATAAGTGCTACTAATGTTTTGTAAATCTAGAAGATCTCAGCATGATCTGTCAGAAGCAACCATGTGTGTTAAACAGTAACCTTACCATATCTTAAATGTATTTAGCAAAGGAGTAAACCTCAGGCTATGAAACAATATAGTTCTCTGTATTATGTGTCCCTTCCTGTTTACACTAGGAGACGTGGAATCAGAGTGAAATATTGATCAATTTTCACCCAACGGAAGTAGTGAATTTGTATTTTAAACAGTAGTTCAACATTTGTTTGCTTTCTTGCTGAGATATAGACAGGAAGATTTATACCACTCACACACTTGTCAGGTAAACATGACTGGCCAGTGGCCAGTTAGCTTAGCTTAGCACAAAGACTTCAAACAGAGGGAAACAGCTAGCCTGACTCTGTCCAGAAGTGACAAAATCCACCTACCAGCAACTGTAAAGCTCACCATTTAACACACTCTATCTAATTTGTTTCAAACATCCAATAACAGAAATGTAAAGATGAAAATTTGCTACTTTACAGGGGGTCATGTGCGACTGGAACACATAACCCCCCATAAAAACAACATTTCATATTTACCTTGCTTTTTTAAATAGGATATAACATGTTAAACAGTTAGCTTTTAGCAGTGCTTTTGGACATAGTCAGGCTAGCTGTGTCACCCTGCTTTCAGTCCTTGTGCTGAGCTGACAGGCTGCAGCTTAATATTTACTGTACAAACCTGAGAGTGGTCTTGACCTTCTCATTTAACTCTTGGCAAGAAAGTGAATAAGCATATTTACCCAAATGTTGAACTATTACTTTAAAATGGACAAGAGTAAATGTTAAAGCCTGGTAAATGTAAACCTAGAGTAAGTTTCTCGTAAAGTTCTAAAAATACTTGAAGACCAATACATGATTCATACTGTATATGTTCCCGTATTTGCTTTGACTGTGACAAATCTTTTGTGTTGTACAGTACATGTGTTAAGCCTCCTAAAGGAAGAATTTGGTGGCCTTAATAACACACTTACCATGTAAAGAGAGTTTGAGAAGAACAGCTAAATATATTCTGGCTTTGCTGCCACCACAGAATGTCTTTCACTATGTCACCTCCAGGATGTTGTCATAAGATACCCCAAGGGGGGCAACCGGGGAGGCTCACATTTATAAGCAATGGATGACCTTACTTGTCCTGCTTTAAAACACATTAAGATAACCCCTAATCCACATTAAAACTAGTATTTATGATGACTTCAGAGACCCACTTCCCTGCTCAGCACCATATTTGGGCTGACACATGACTGAATCCAAGTGGGTTAGTCAGCTTGTGAGTGCACATCTATAGCAACCACGCAACAGACACACACACACCTGTAATCTGAGTTATTCTTGGTTCACTTACAGCATGGACAGGGAGTTAATCCTTCGGAAGGACTGGCTGTTGTTTTTTCCTGGTTTAGTTAGGTAACAGAGGCCCTTCTCCTCCCTCTGTGTCCCTCGTCCATTCACACAGCTCTGTTTCTGTGTCCGTCTGTCCTGTCTGTCTGTCCCGCTGCTGTCTACTGCTTATAATAGCCCCTGCTTGAGTCAGCCATTAATACACACATATGTGGTGCATAGTATCTGAGGCATGTTCCCTTGTTGCCAGCATGAAGGGATGGACCACAAGTGAGTCTCAGCTCCACTTTGTCTTAAGGAGCAAGTGTTTGCATTGTACTACTGTTTTTAAGTCAATTATTTTGTAATATTTCCAAGTACTTTTGGAAATACTTTACTTGAGTATGTCAAATGTTTACTACTTTATTGTTATATTCCATCACATTTTAGAGTGGAACATTAAGTTTTTACTCCTTCATTTACATTTTTTTTTTTACATTTTCTTTTGATACTTCAGTTACAAGGATATACTTTACATGCTGTGGAAAGTAACTAAACTAAACTAAAGTAAATTTACTCGTGTACTGCATTTAGATACAGTTTTGATTCTATTTCATGTGTTATACTTCTACTTGACGACATTTTAGAAGGAAATACTGTACTTTTTACTCCACTACATTCTATCATATCTGACAGCTACTGCAGATTAAGATTTTACAGAGATGATGCAGTGTCATAGATCAAAATACCCAACTCTATATAAAACTGTTAGCATTAACTCTTCCTTCAATACCACCAGTAATAATAAACCAGTGACACAATATTCAAAATAATTTAACAGTATTAAATTCATGCAGTTATGCCTAATGAGTACTTTTATTTGTAAAACACTTTACACAGTCACATTTAGCTGCTTAGACTGCAGTTTGTAGATCTAGTGGTGTGGTTACAGATTGCAACCAACTGAATGTCTCTCGCGTCAGTATTTGATGAACCTGGGGATAAAAGTATAAAGTAGAAACTATAGTGACCACAAAACTCATGAAAAAACAGAAAGGCCCTATCTAGATCCATTATTTAGTTTGTCCTTTCTAGACTACGGTAGCATAACAGTCTATCTATCTATCTATCTATCTATCTATCTATCTATCTATCTATCTATCTATCTATCTATCTATCTATCTATCTATCTATCTATCTATCTATTTTCATAAAGGTCATATTAAGTGTTAAAAGCTCAGTGACTGTGTTTTCTCAGTGGGCGGCGACAGTGAGCAGTTATCGCGAGACTTGACAGAATTCCAGGCTCTTGTGTGTGCTCTCTCTCTCCGCTCCCCCTCGCTCCGTTTGGGAAAGAAGAAAATAAACCTACCGCTGCTAACCAGGCTAGTTATGGAACCAAACCCTCAATACTCCTTCTGCTGTTTGTGACTGGCCGAGAGGTGCTTCCCCCTGCATGCACCGCCTCTACTTGGGAGAAAAGCACGGGGAACAGTTTGTATCCTCGGACCGTGTCTGTTTTTAAAAGTCAAAGTTAAAGACGCCAACCAGCGGAGGATTTCATTAGCGAGCTAACTGGGCTAACCGTAGCCTGGATGAACTTCGCATGGACTGACTGACTGGCTGCTGCTGCTGCTGGGATAGTAGCCTGCCGTCTTGACTGAAAGCTTTCTTTTTTGGGGCTGGGTCCATCACATGGGAGTGTGTTCTTACTTGGACACTATCGCCTCGGAGCTTAAAGGCGAAAAAACTGCGCGCAAATGTTGTTTTTGTGGCGTACGCCATCACGTTATTGATTTGGGAAAAAGCCCACTGGCGGCGGAGCTAACAGGATATTAGCCACCTTTTCTCGCCGCTCTGCGCTTTGTGGTCGCAGGCCATGGACTGACTGAGTGATGAGAAGGCTGGCTTGATGGCAGCTAATTATTTATATGGGAAGCAGCAATTGGATACAACTAAAACGGAGAAGATAAGATTTGAACGTCGTTCCTGAACAATTCAACTCTCTTTTGTTTGTTTGTGTTTGTGTTTGTTTTTTTTTTTTACTTGAAAATGCATCGGAGTGCTGGAGCTTTTTCCAAGTTGGGATAGAAGAGACGCACAAGAAAACAGCGGGATTTACAACTCCACTGCTGATACATAACAAAAAAAAGTCCCCCCCATAAGTTTGTTTTTTATATAACAAAGAGGTGAAATATAATGTCTACCGCTAAAGAAAACCCTTGCAGGAAATTCCAGGCGAACTTCTTCAACAAAAGTAAATGTCAGAACTGCTTCAAACCGAGAGAGCTGCACCTATTGACGGACCAGGACCTGACCCAGGTAAGCACTGCACGTTAGGATGACATTTAAATGGTGATTTTTTAATTTTTTTTTTAAAGAGCTGTTGTTGCTGCCAAAGTAGAATAATGACTGTCTAAGCTCTGCAGAATGTAGTCTGACAGCTACATCCTTTTAATAACTTAACGTTTTGGATTGAAATGGTTAACACCCGCCCTCCTAATGACTTAAAGTTGAGTTCTAATGACCAGCAGGATGTCCATTAAAGAGACACAGTCATATCTCTATGTGATCCTATCAGTGTTAAAGCACAAGCAGCAGAGCAGTTTAGAGCGTTAAGTGTTTATGTTGGCCTGAGCACAACACATCTTTGGTTTCTTCACTTCTTCCTTTAAGCCCTGTCTCTTTTCCACGTGACACTGGTGAAAGTGAATTCTCCTTACATTTCGCCCTGCCAGTTTGGTCCCTGTGATTTTGATTGTGTAACCTTCAGCTGTTGTTTATCTGAAGTTGTTTGTTTTCTAGTGTGTGTACCCCGGGCAGTCTATAGAGGCCACAATGTGGAAGCTAAAAGGAGGAGGGGAGGCGAAGCTGAAGTGGAGATCATATTCTAAGCATGTTTTCTGGGTCCCTGTTTCTCTCTCTCAGATCATTAGTTTAGTCTCTGTTGTATCCTGTAATTGATCCCAGACATGAGGCCCAGATGGGCCCTCGAACTTGGCTCGAGAGCCAAACAGCAACGTCAGCATCCTCCTTTTCCTCTGAGAGTGTGTGTGTGTGTGTGGGGGGGGGGCACACACGCTTTGCTTTCTTTTTCAAAGAGTGTGTATTGCTCGCGGCATCGAGTGTATCTCAGGTTAACCCTTTCAGGTGCAAGACCCCTGAGTCAAGATAGATAGATGGATTACGGTTACATCACTTCCTTTTAATCTCTCTGTGACCTGGACCCGGAACCAGAGTGGCTTTACTACCCTGGTCTTTTTAAGAGTTTCTTGCTCAGCACAAGCTTTTGAAAACGTCTCCAGCCTGTCAGCTATCCAAACAGTCAGCATGGAGCTCGGTTGCACAAGCAGGTTTTGTAAGGATTCTGTCTGGACAGTCCTCAAACCAGTTACTGCTACGCACCAAGCCCTCACAGGCCTAAAGCTGTATTATATAACACTACATAAACGGTGTTAAACTTCTGAGCAAGGTGAGCGTTAGGCTTTGGGAAATGTTCCCGGTGTTAAGAAGCCTATACGGGCTGACGGAGAGGAGACAAACTCAATAACCCAGTGAAAAGAACGCTCCTGTAAAGCTGCGTAATGCTGTTAAAACACCATGAAGAGGTGATTTAGCTAAGTGAATTTGAGCCCTAAATTAAACGCGAGTTCTTCAGAACTTAAAGGGACCCGGAGCTCAGGAACGCAGCTTTGAAACCGATAGCCCACATGGAAAAGTTAGGCAAAGAGAAGAGAGCTGAATGTTGGAAGGACAGTATCCAATATAAACAATCTCTTTGTTCAACCCTGCTAGAATAAAAGGTGGGCTGGGGGAGGGGCCACTGCCGCCGCTGCAGCCCGAGCGCATTCTTTTATTTCAGTCAATGTGCTCTGAAAGGAGTTTTATTTCCCCGCGAGTTCCAAGTCTGTTGTCACGGTTTTCACTCGGTCACATGAATTGTTTGTCCCCAGAGAGCCTGAGATGTTCCTCAGGCCCTGCCCCCCCCCCCCCCCCCCATTTAGAGAAAAGTGATCACGCTATCCTGGAGAGGCGGTGGGAGGCAGGGCAGTGATGGAGGATGCAGGCAGGCTAAGGTTTACACGTACGTGGGAGAGACGGAGAAAGACAGGCCGGGATGCGATGGGGACTTAAGGAGTGGGAGCAGGAGTCACGGGGAGAGAGAGGAAGTGTGGGGTTGGGAAATGAGAGTACACTTTCCCAGCGGCTGCTGCTCGACATCCCACCATGAGAGGTTCTAATGATACACAGCAGAGTCAAAACTTTACAGAGCCCATAGCTTTAACACGGACCAAATGTTTCCAATGCAGTTTCTGGCCTCGGGCTGTTCTCAGACTTGTTTTCATCACTCAAGGACAGACGCCATCACTTCATGCCAAATAGACTACAGCTCATATCTGTGGCTCTGCTCCAGCTTAATGCAGCGTTTCTGTAAGCGTGTAGAATCACTGACTGATAATGGAATGACTTTCACATGGGTCCCCCGGTGTCACACCCAGCTGAGTTTGTTTTTTTAAGTCACCTGTTTCCTGGTCAGTGACAACAGCACCCTGGCTAGAATGCTGCTGCTCCACGTCCACACTGATAAAGACAAATCTTTTTTTCCTTTTCTCTGTTTGCTCCACATTAAGCCAGTCAGAAAACTGCTCTTCACATTCGGTTAATCTGTAAATGTCAGTCTCATATTATTGCCAGTGGTTGAGTGCTTCTGTATAACAGCTAAGTGGCCAACTTTCTGTCATCTGATCACTCATTTCCAGTAATGAGATTTAACACTACAGCGTAGTCACTGATGTAATTATGTTTACACTGTCAAGTGCTGACACAAATATAGAACTGATTGAAGGACCGCCCAGGAAATACCTGTAGCTGTTGTCATGTGTTGTGAGCCATGATCACAGCTGATAGTTCCACAGTCATCAAGGTATGGCGGCGAGAACACCCGCGATGTGCGCTACTTACAGTTGACACAAAGGTTAAGTGGAGTCATGCTGCAGATACCTGTGGTGTGTAGATTTGTTATACATGGCCAGGCCTGTGGTCGTGGCTCACAGACGGTTTGCAGTGGAGATAGCTATGGGAAGCCTGAACCTTTTCCCAACTTTCTTAATGTTCTATTGACTCTCAACAATCTCAGAAAACTCTGAAGACACCAGCAGGCCCAGCTGACCAATCACACTCCCCATGTGGTATCTCCACTGTGCCTCAGCTCCACACATGGGCTACATGCACAGGCTCTGTAGCTGTGCTCTAACTCCTCGTGGGGGTTGACTCTGCCGGGGTGGGAGGATTTAACATCCACTGGATGCCGTTCTGACGTGGAGTGTTCTCGATCTTGGAGCTGTTCCACTCCTCAGTGGCTGTTTTCAGCTCACACTAAGCTCCAACAAAGTGTATTTTATTGACTGAGTGGACAATAAGGCGTCTTCTAGTTATGAATCAATGGAGAGTCTCTATGGAGGTGTCCATATCCAGTTAAGAAGTGTATTGCATGGCATGCCAGGCATGTAAAGATGGTGCCACACCTTTTCACCATACGCCTTCCACGTTTACTTGAATTAGGCTCAAGTAGTCCCCTCCTGTGTTGGGGAATGGCAGCTCATGTGGCAAGATTCTTGTGGTTGGTCGGCCATCTGTTGGTGCCCTGCAGCTCCATGTGAGCGTCGACAAACACGACACTTGGAGAGGATTCTCCTCGCCAAGATGGCACCAGGGATCCAACAGTTGGACTGCACATGATTGTGACAACTGTGACCCAAGTTCTCGTGCTTTTCTGTGACGATCAGCTTGAACATCCTTGTCCTGGATTGCCCGTTGCTTTGACTCCTCAGGCACAGCGGTCCTGCTGAGTCATAACTTGGCTCCCACGCTCCTTAACACACATCTATAAATCATTCTTTATACTTTCCACATCCGTGTGGCCTTAAGGGTCTGCCCGCATACGTGTGGACTTTGAGTCCATTACTCAATTCATGATGAAACCCTGCATGGATCTGTGTCCATAACTCTCTCCTGGAGTTTATCTGGCTCTTTAGGCAATGGTTCAAGGCACCGGAATCAGAAGTATACTTCATCAGAACCGAATGTCGGATGATGGAACCCACACTTCAGAATCGGCTTTCTGTAACTTTCCAAAACTTACAGTCTGACTTTCACACCCACTTGTGCGTGGAGTGATAGAGTAATCGGGTCTTGAACTTTATCAAGCTCTTTTATTTCATTCATGACGCAACAACTAATTTTTCATGTGAATCAGCGTAAGACTTTGACTGCCTTCCAGGATGAGAGAATAACCATCATCACGCCTTCCTCCTCTATGTGCCGGACGTTTTTTCAATGAGACCCATGTCATGTGGGCTGAAAGCTCAGCTTTTATCCACAGCGCTATGCAATGCAATGCAATGCAACATCATCCAGGAATGCAGTTTGTTGGTGAATCGGCACGTACAGTTGTCATGTAGCATGCACTGTGCAGTAGGCCAAGTCTGCTGGTTACTTTTCTCTCGTCAAGATAAGCTAAGATAAGGCCCAGGATGACAGGCTCTCTGGGGAAAGGCCACCGCACGGGTGTTGACTGCAGGATCAGCGGAGAGGAAGTCATGTCCATTGTGTGTTTTTCTAAGTGTGTGAACATGTGCAGGGATGTGTTCTTGCTCCTGTTCTTCCTGAAGCAGCTGCTCCGTGTTTCCTCCCTCTCCGACAGCGCTCGTCTCTCTAAACTCTACCTTTTATCAGGCTGTCTTTCAGGATCTCAGCACACGGATGAAGTCATTTGTCATCTTCTGCCTAATTACCGCACTGATCGTGATTTATCTGGGTCACAACACGCAGCACCTCCAAAATAACCTTCTTTTAATGGGTTCAGCTCATCAAACCTGCCTCCACAGGCACGTCCATGCAAGTTCAAACAAGGCACGTATAGATTTATGGCAGGCATGCAGCAACACGGAGCAGCAGGGCCGGTATTAGAACAGCAGACTAATAATCGGATCCCTGAACCTTCTTGCGCAGGCAGAGTGAGTGCTGGAATGAGAGCCGCTCGCTAATGGTTAACTGTCAGCGTTAATGGAGAGCATAGAGCAGCAGTTTGTAAAGAGTATCTGCTCTGCAGTGGGAGCAGGCTCTGTGTTTTAAACCATTCTTGCCTCAGCCTGTGGTCAAGATGAATTCTGTTTGTTTCAAGTGCACGGCTAGCTGTTCATAGTGTTCGGGAAAAGGGGAAAGAGAAGCACTCGAGCATGTCATCAAGCAGGCCTGATTACAGAAAAGGGTTCACGAAGCTGGTTGCAGTCTGCCCTGTGAGAACGCAGGCAACATCTGGACCCCAAAAGGCTTCTCCTCTCATATTTACACCATGTCTCTCCCTCCCATCCCCCCTCAGCCCACACTCTCTTCCAGTTTTAATGATTACCTAAATTGCTCTTTCGCTCTAACCCCCTCTCTCTTTTACAGGCTAAACCTATTTATGGTGGATGGCTGTGCTTGGCCCCTGAGGGAACTGACTTTGACAATCCAATGCAGAGATCCCGGGTAAGAGCATGCATTACAGGCCTACACACACACCACACACACACACACACACACACACGATTAAAGGGAGGCTAAACTCTAATGATTAAATGTTTTTGTTGTGTGTTTGTGACTTCTAAAACCACCTGCTGTGCTTCAAAATCACACTCCTCTGATCGCTCCTATTTCTCCCGACAGAAATGGCAACGGAGATTCTTTGTGCTGTACGAACACGGCTGCCTGCGCTTCGCCCTGGACGAATCGGTAAGTAATGCATTTTGTCCGCCGTTCAGGCTTCCACAGTAGCCACATTGTGAAACTGAGCCCAAAGCCTGGGGAAACGCTACATGACTTAACAGTTAAAGCCACAAATTAATGTTCAGTCCTACAAGTGGGTCAAGTTTGCACTCGTTTCAGGCTGTCAGAGCCTCGATACATTGTGGTGGTTGCACACTTCGATGTTTTGTTGCGATCTTTGTGACGAAGACATCTCAATCTGGACATTAAGAGGGAAAAATATATGCTTGGTTGGTTATAAACATGCTTGTTTACAACCTGGTTTCCTGGTTGTCTTTAGATAGGAACCCTAGTTTTCTGTCAGGAAGCTGCTGTCCAAGTCTCGTCTGAAACCAGAAGTCAACATTGACTTATTATTTTAACTCAAACCACCATCTTTTACTAATCCAAGCCATCTAGTTTTGGTGTTTAAACCAAACCAAGCTGAAAAGAAGTGAAAATGATAAAGTTAACTAAGTCCAAAAATCATAAAAACATAGATTTTGGCTTCACGTGGGGCAAAAACTTCTTTTTCCTGGGTGGAAGTCCTCAATCTTTATTCCACATTAACTGACTTCCTAAAGGCTTTGATACTTAAACTTAAAACTTGTTATAAACATGTCACTTTTCACAACACAAATTTAGTCTTTGTATTCTCTATATATGAATGCAGATATTCTTCTCATATGACTGCAGATACATTTCAAACTCAGCAAGACAAGAATATTTTGAAGCAGCCCCCAATATGTGAGTTTACCAATCTAGGGTTACCATCTAGGCAGTGTGTTTCCAGCTTGAGCCCTTTCTGTCGTGTGTTAGGGTTAGATGATGGATGATGAGTGCTGTCATGCATCAAGCGTCTCGTGTGTTGCTCTGTGTGTAGACTGTTCTCAGGTCTGCTATAGAGGTGCAGCATAAGTCAGCAGTGTTGAAAATGTGCTAACTCACCGGAAACTTTCCCGACGAGTTCATAGAGAGGTAAAAGGAGCAATCAAAGTCTACCGCAGCGCCATCATTTACATATTATATGAAGCACATGTTGGTAAAACACACCATCATAGTCGTATTGTGCAGTGAAAAAGGTCTGAGAAGCAAAGACAGGCAAGTCGCCTCTCTGTGCCCACTATAATCCTGTGTTTGTGGTGGTGGTGTGTCGCTAGGGGAATGTGACACGGGTGACCAAACCCATACCGGCTGATCAGGCTGGAGATTAGACTGCTTGTGTGTAAACACTTAGGGCCACACACTACCAGCCAGACTCCCAGAAACACACACACTCTTTTAGTTTTACATGTGTGCCGGAGATCGAAACACAGGATGTTTAAATTTCTGGCGCTCAGGTTCTTCACCAGCTGTTTATATGAAACACGCCGAGTCTTCAAGCAGGTGTGTGTGTGTGTGTGTGTCTGTAAGTGAGACGGACAGTGACTCCGTCACAGCCCAACCGAGCCTCTGTGCACCAGCCAGCCCGTTTGATGTCCCATTTGGTGAATCTCTTTGTGATGACAATGGGAGGAAAGTTGGTCGCGTTTGCGCGAGTGCACGTTTCCACTGTGTAATGTGTTTCCAGTGACACCCAGGCTGGTGTGTGCAGTTGTGTTTTCCTCTCATTGTAACAGCGATTCCAAAACTGTCTGCCTCATTGTCCTTTGGTCTTTTCATGTGCTCCACAAGGCAGGAAAAGTGGGTCAGGGAAATGGCTGCTTTGTGCTCTGGACCCAGAGGATAGGAACTCTCCCGAAACCCTGCAGCTGATAACAACACATTAATGGTCTCGATCTCATCAGGCTCATCATTGTTTACGCAACAACTCCGGCCACCAGTGGAGGGCAGATATGATTTGTTTGAGGTCAGGGTTGAGATCTACATTCATATACCCCGTTCCTCTCATGTGGCTTTTATATAGTGGAGAGATTTAGAGAGGCCACACCCACACACTCTTTGTCTTATGACTCTTTTGATCACATTATCTCATAGCATGAAGTTTGGTGCCGTACGGTACACACACATTGTTATTTTCAGCTTTGTGTCTAACGGCGGCCGTATCGAGACACTTCAGCTGGGTTCAAGCTTACGGTCACAGGAGCTTGAAGTCAAGTCCCCTCCTCCGTGTCCGTGTTTTGTGCTGACTGAAAGTAAAACCATTCTTTAGAATGCGATTGTGGTCCACAAGCGGCTAACGTAATCAAGATGTTATATGAAAAATGCCAGAAGTGGAGTGATGTTTTTTTTCCTTTCAAAACTAGTATTTGAGAAGATGACCAAATTGTACTTTCTAAGTGGAATTCATCACTTCAGCACAGTTAAGTAATCGTTGACGTGGCTAGCTGTAGCAGAGAGAGCTCCAGCTCTGAGGTGAGGGGGCCACATTTCAGCTGTGGTTGATTTTAAAAAAGAAAGAAAAAAAAGAAATAAAAACAGACATTTTTATTTTGATTCTTTTCCCTCTTTACTTGTCCTGTCATGAGGGAGGGAAAAAATCTGTCTTTCTCTAAAGTGGTTTACAAACATCTTCTCCTAGGCCCGGAGAAAAGTCCACCTTGAACCAGTTGTTCTCTGGCTTTATAGGAAGTTTGACAGTTCTTATTCCTTCCTGCCTTATATTTAAAGGTAAACCTAAGCTGTTTTTAGCTTAGCTTAGCTTAGTTTAGCTTAGCAGGGCTCACTTACAGGCACTCACTTTTACCTTGCCAGGCTAACCACAACCATATTTCCAGTAGGGCTGCAGCTATCAGATATTTTGGTAATTGAGTATTCTGTCGAATATTCTATTGATTTAATCGAGTAATCATATAAAATTATTATTCTTATTACTTTTGCTTTGCCGTTCTGAACAACAACGCTGTCCACACGTTACCAAAAGCCCTCTTCCGTCTTCTTCCGCTTTGCAGGGGACGCATAGCCTGTAACCTGTTAGCACGTTGTGTCACACTAAAAAGAATCCGGGCGAAACATGAGCTTTAAATTTAATTAAACGAGTCTTAGAGGCAGAGGAAATTCCTCAATCATTTTTTGTAAAAACTTTATCACAGTAACTTAACAAAATTTGTTAGGCAGACTTTTCATCCCACATTAAACTGCTTAATTTGGTTTGTTACAAGATATCTGTGCACACATGAGTAAACACACCAATGCACAAACAGCCTCGTCTGGTTTTGGTTGTAACAGCAATATTTAAATATCAATACGAATGCAACAAATATCAAAACTTTATTTAGTTTCAGGTGCATGTTTTGCTGTTGGCTGTTTTATAAGATGGCAACCAAATGAAAAGAATTGGTTGCCAGTTTCTCAGTGGCAACCTGCGAACTATTACTTAGTGTGAAGACATGCTATACTTAGTGTAAAATCAGCCTCCCAGTACCTCTAAAGTTTGGTAATTAAGATTCAGAATCTAAAAACATGACTTCTGTCTGGAGAAATATTTCGGTTTAGTCATTCAAAAATACATTTCAGCCTTTTCTAACATTTTCCACATTCTGTCTTATATAGTGTAAAATAAAGAGGTGCTGCAGCAACTTAGATTTGCATTTCTTTTTTTTTAATTTTTTTTTTTCAAGATTTGTTTTTGGCCTTTTCAAGTTTTTATTGTATAGAGACAGCTTGAAGAGTGACAGGAATGTGGGGAGAGAGAGAGAGAGAGAGAGAGAGATGGCGAATGACATGCAGCAAAAGGCCACAGGTCAGATTCGAACCCTGGGCCGTTGTGGCAAGGACTGGGCCTTTGTACAAGTGGCGGATGCTCTACCAACTGAGCTAAACGATACCCCAAATTTTGCATTTCTTTTAAGTTAGGAAATCACAAATTCGCAAACGTCGACATGAAAGCGGCAGAGGCTGACCTTTGTTGACTTTTTGTCCCTCCCCTTCCATCTGAGTCTATTTTCTTAAGGTGTGTTCACACCAAATGCAAAGCTAATTATCATGTCTGTTATTTGAATGTGACCGCTGGTTTGTTTTTGCAGTCTGTGTTCATTCACCCCAAAAAGTACCAACTGTACAGACATTAGCTGTAAGCTACTGTTGTGTGTGTGTGTGTGTGTGTGTGTGTGTGTGTGTGTGTGTGTCTGTGTGAGGACTGTGTCTTTGTGTGTTCACAGCTTAGCCTCAGACTCTCAAACTGACTGCTCTCAAAACCTATCAGGAACTCTAGTTATTTGTGGTATTTTCCTCCAGACCCGTCTCCATTTCTTGTCGTCTCCATATTTATGAGGTGAAAAGAGAAAGCCTCGAGTTCATGGACAATTTTACACTCAAGTGAACTCGCCAAGGCCTAACAATTATTTTCATTATCGATTAATCCATTGGTCCATAAAATGCTCCCAAAGCCCAAAGTGACATCCTCAAATGTTTTGTTTTATCCACAACCCAGAGATATTCTTTTCTCTGTCACAGAGGACGAAAGCTGAAAATTTTCTTAAAAAATGACTAAAAACGATGAATTGATTATCAAAATAGTTGGTGATTAATTTAATAGCGGAGAGCTAATCTATGAGCAACTAATCGTTTCTAATTCCTGCTCATTTTACCTCTCAGTCACATCACAGTTCAGATTATGAAGCAAAAAAGTGATGATTTAAACAGTTTCCCCCATATTCATAATCATATTAAAGATCCAGAGACAATGACATCATCTGCTTTTTTCTTTCTGCCCGGCAGACAGCAGGGTGCTATCTGAAGCTGAACTATTTTCTCCACGAGCAGAGAGAAAGATGCTCTCCCATCTAAAGCAGCATTCCTCCTCGAATGCCCTTATTTGGTGAACTGCAGTGAGCTCGTAGCCTGGGACCACAGAGAGCAAGAGAAAGGGAGCCGAAGCCCCTAAAAACCACAGAGGAAACGTCAAGATATGCCCCAGACCCAGACATTCCACACACACACACACACACACACACACACACACACACACACACACACACACGGCCTGCCACAGCAAGCACCCAGCTCTGCTGATGCATCAGATAGTTGAACGGTTTGAGGAATCATTTAGTTTAAATACATGGAAGACCAATCACTGTAAACTGAGAGATGGTGAGTTAACTGTCACGGAGAAACAGGTTTTTCCAAAAGGATGGAAATAAAGAGAGGCCACCCTGAAAGCTTCATGGTTAAAAGGTCAATGACCACGAGAACATGCTGGAGGAGGGGTCAGGAGGGGACCACTCTGCTCTAGAGCTGCGTCTGTCCTCTGACATTTTTCAGCAAATTGAAAGCAGTTCTGTCAGAACAACCCGCTGCATTCTCTGTCTCAGATCCACGCAGGCGTAGCATTGACGCTAGACTGTCAGTTCCTGTCTGTAAGAAGTTTTGATGGAGGTACAGTGTCCGGGGCACATGCACCGTATAAAACAGCAGTCTCAGTCAGACGGACTTGCCTTTGGCTTGGCCTGTAAAAGCCTCCTGGAGGATTTATTATTATTTATGGAGTGGTGCTCCACGCCAATTCTAAAAACTGGCTCTCTTGTTTTATGCCGTTTTTACAGTGTTTTTTTGGAAAGTTTACCATTGGGCCGACTTGCAATAAAATGAAGGTTTTAAGCATAAGTGAGTACCTCATAGACACAGCCCTTTTTGAATAAAGCATTTTACTTGTCAGCTTCCTGTGTGGGCTGCTGTATTGTTTCTGGTTAGTTGGGTGTCTTGGCTTGTTTTATAGCCTGCCAGTGTCTGTCGGCCACAGACATCGCAGCCAGAGCCTGTGAGAAAGTTGTTGCTTTTTAATAATATCCCATCGCAAAGCTAAAAATAGTCAGCCCCATGGACGGCAGAAACAATTGGAGGATATGGTTGGCCCCAGTTGTGTAGAAAAATCAAACCCACCTTAATTCATTTGCGTTTGAATGGTAGCCTTGGCAGATAGATCTCCTTTTGTTTTTGGTGCCAGTAGCAGAGGGCAGTTTCTAAGCAACAAGTTGCTTTTTATCCTCTCAGGACCAGGATCAGCTGGACTTAAGAAGCCAGCCTCCACCTAACAGCAATATGAATGATACAGAAAACTCACCTCCAGGCTGTGTGAGCCCCGCTTCAGATAATTAGAAGATGAAGATGATTATGTTTTTGAGGACTTTTTACCATTAGACTTTTGTGGAATCAATGGATGGAAGCGTCATCAAACATCTTGTTTTTGTCCAAGCAACAACTCAAATATACTTTGTCTATTATCACATGAGACTGAAAAAAAGAAGAAATTGTCACAGTTTGAAGCTGGGAATAGAAATTGTTTCTAAGTCTAGATTCTTGAGTCTATCTGACCTGGAATCATTTTAGGAAGTCAGAAACCTTATCTGTGTTTCATCTGGAGGAACCCCAAACCCTAAATTTAGTTCCCTTGCCGTAGTTCCAAATGCCAAAAAAGCTCCTGCTCTGGGGGTGCTTCTTTCTGACGGCCCATAAACTATGAGGTGGAGGTTGCGGTGATGAACATTGCTGATAGTTTAAAGACAAACTTGCAGCTGCTACATCTTGTGTACAGCTTTGTTACAGATTGCACACGTAGCAATAATAGAACCAGGGACTGAGGTTTCTGAGTGAGGGGCGAGGAAAAAAAAACAAAAGCGTAATTTGCAAGATTGTTTCATTGTGTTTGAATCTGGCGAACAATTATTTTCATTATCGATTTATCTGCTGATTATTTTCTTAATTTATCAGTGAATCTTTAATCAAATAATGAGCAGGTCAGTGACTTTGGAGACTTTGGTTCCTTTTCCCATCTGCATGCACTTCCTTTTATCCATTGAAGCTTCAGAGTCCACATCACTTTAGAAAACAGGATGACTGCAGAGGTTGCTGAAGCAATTTTCACGCGTAGAACAACAACACAGTCATTTTTCAATTTATTATTGATTATTTTCATTATGCAGTAATCTGGAGTTATTGGTAATATAAAAGATTAGAGTAGACTGGAAAAGGTCCCAGCGTACTTTCCCAGAGCCCAAAAGTGTCAAATATCCTTTTTTCGTCCAGCCAAAAGTTCAAAATCCAAACACAAACTTTTGTATCAACAAGGAAATGCAGTTAATAGTTACATTTAATCACCTGAAACCATCAAATATATTGAACTTTTTCTTGGTAACCAGTGTTTATTGATTGCTCTAATACAATATACAATGCATATCTTGACAAATATACAGATGTATGGTGGAAATACAAAAGGAGTTTGTTTCTGGTTTAGGTCACTGATTCCATACTGGAACTAACTGGTCAAAAAAAAGACTATTAACTGGTAATAGTTGTCTAATATATATATATATATATATATATTATATAGTCTCAGCTTTCCTTCACACTTCATAAAGTATTGCGTCTACGTTCTCCTCTGACGTTTCAGCACACTTTGAGGTTCCACGACGTTCCACTCTGCTCTCAAACACGACGGTTTCTTTCTAGTGGAGGAAATTCTTCCACAGCGTCTTGACTTCTAAAGCGCGACGCAGCGTAATTGCCATATTTGGCAGCCCCCAGGGGTTTACAGGCAGATCTTAATAAAGCTGGATCTGTGTTCAGTGGCCTTAAAAGGAGCTGGAAAAAGACCCAGCACCTGTTTTACATCTGTAGCAGGCCGAGGCCAGCACAGCCCGATAACAGAGCCACAGACACAGAGAGAAGGTTGGAGAGGAAGTTTAGGGGATTTCTTCCCTCTGATTTTAACGAGACAATAAGTTATCAGGTTCGAATGACAGCGCTTCTATTATCCTGTCATACAACACATACAGGAAGCTTACATCAGTGTATTGTCTGCAGCCTGTTGAATATTTCGCAGTTTTTTTTTTTTATATTGAGATTTCTCAGCGTTCTGTGTGGTAGCTGGAGCACAAAGCAGACACAGCTCTGCGTTCTCCACTGATCACACACACAAAGCAGCTTTAGTCCAGCCATCCCATTGCTGTCATCTCCCCTTTTCACTCAGTGTGCACTACAGCTGAAAGGATTTGGCTTGTAACCATGGCAATCTTGTGATAACAGAGAAGTGTCCATACAGTACAGGCCCGATGCGTCCCCGAAATCTACCTCCTTTTTAAAAAGAGAGAGGCGATGAGGGATTGGAAGAGTTTGTGTGAAACTTTCAGAGCCAAGAAACACTGTGGCATGTTTTCCTTCAGGTCCTCTCTGTTTGAACTATTTGAAATGCAATACCGGTGATATCAGTGTTTAGTTGCCGTGTCACCGTTTCACATCCAAACAAACCAGTGACTCAAGCATTACATCTGCATTTTTTCCACGTTTGTCCTTTTTTTTAAAAAATTTTTCCACACATTTTTACATTTTAGCGCTGCAATACAGACTAATGTGTCCTTTTGTGTCCCCTCTAGCCAAGCACGCTGCCTCAGGGCACGGTCAACATGAACCTGTGCACCGACGTCATAGATGCAGAGCCCAAAACGGGCCAGAAGAACTCCCTGTGCATCATCACCCCAGACCAGGAGTACTTCATCAGAGGAGAGAATAAAGAGATCATCAACGGGTAAGTTGTCATCGACGTGTCTGCTGGTGGGTTGGCGGCATCCGACGTGCACACACAAATGTCAATGATGTCTGTCTGCAGGTGGAGCGAACAGCTGGTGGTGTACCCCCGAACCAACAAACAGAACCAGAAGAAGAAGCGCAAAGTGGAGCCGACGACCTCTCAGGTAATCCTCCGTACACCACGTAGGAAAGGCTACTCGTCACGTGTTGTTGATTCATCGCTTTTGACCGTTTGTTGTGTTCGTGTGCAGGAGCCAGGCCCAGCCAAGGTAGCCGTGACCGGTTCCGGCATACCAGAGGCGGAGAAGGTTCCAGACTCGAGCTCCATCATCTGGCAGGAGGAGTTGAACCAGAGAGAGGCTGAGGGGGCTGCTGTATGGCCTGCAGCTGACCTGCCTCCTGGATCACCGCTGCCCCCCACAGGTGAAAAAAAACACCTTTGAATAGAGGAAGTCTGTTTAGTTTTTGAAAAATGAATGACCTTAAACCCTGCTTCTCTTCTCTAGGTGATGTGGCGTCTGTGGCTCAGGGCTCTGACGCAGGCTCTGTGAATGGCGACGAGGTGGACCGGGCCAGCATGGCTCTGCACGGCTCTGCCCCTCAGCCTACCAGCGACCTGCTCTCCCCGACAGGCTCGTGCTCCAGCCTGGGTGGCGTCCCGCGCTGCCTCTCCCCGGCCCCCAGCGACCCCTTCCCCTCTGGCAGCTCCCTGCTCTCCAACGGCTCCCACATCAGCGGCTCAGTCAGCTCCCTGGACTCGGACGCCAGCGGTAGCACTGTGACCAGCACCGACAGCCACCCGGCCAACCAGAGGGGAGGACACTCCTACAGCCACCACGACACGCCGCGGGCCAGACGGCTGGAGGCCGAGGCCAGGAAGGCGGAGAAGAGGAGCCGGTTCAGGAGCCCCGACAGGCAGGAGAAGGAGGCTGTCCTCAGCCCCGAGAGGTGGTCAGTGTCTGCTTGTTCTGTCTCCAGCTGTCTCTTTCACAGTCTCATCTTACCATGCCTTTCTTTATCACAGTAGTTTTAGACTTTGAAGGCAGACACTAGTATTTTATAACTGAACTTGCTGACAGCTGAGATTATCATTGTCTTTAGTTTCAAGAAGTTTTAGCCCATCATGCACTGCTTCAACATATCAGTGGCTGGCCCAGGGCCAGCTCGTGGAGCTGCACTGCATTTTGTGTTTGTCCATTTGGTCTGTTTCTTTTGGAACTGGATAGCTCAGCATTTCATGTGTTAGATCATGTGTGAAAACAATTTGAACATTATCTCCTTATCTTATAACGCTGCACTTATCTTACAATATTACATTTTCCCTACTTAATAGGGTACTCTAGCAATTAAGTTTGTACTTCCATCATGTTGGTGGATTCACAGGGGAACAGAAAGTGAGTGCAGGGCCAAGATATCATGACTTTGAGTCAAGATTTCTCATCCTTTCTTGACTTGACTTTGTACAAGTAGAATTCTGCTATTTCTATAATGCAACATGGTTCAAACCATGCTTCAGCTTCATAAAAATAAGACCAAGTGTCCAAGCTGAGGTAACCCTAATGACATCAAAAGACTTCATACAACTCTTTCCACAAGCTGAGTAAACTGATCTCTGTGCTGAAAGTCAGGAGAGAGTCTGTTTGTAGCTCTGCAATTGTTTTTGTCTGTCGTGTCTGAGCTGATGCCCAGCTCACAAAAACTACAGTAAATAACTGAAACAGTTGAGATGCTGGTGTTGACGCGTACTTGTGTGATGGACACGACCACACTGAATATTTAATTGTCTTGGCACCTCTGCAGTCAAATGTATGAGACTAAATCTGAGAAGAGACTCATTTTCCTCCTTTGTTCTGCTAAAAGTGGCTCGATTTGAAACAAGAAGCATGCACAAACACACAGGTCAGGCTGCAGAGGAAGTGATACTCGGCCTCTGTGTCCTTGTTGACAGGTGAGGTCTTAAAGCGGCCTATGATTTAACCTGACGAACCAGGTTAGTGGACTACTTTGTTGGAATCCGGCTCCGTGCTGCAGACACGCTGTGGTCTGGAAATACTTGAGCCTCTGGCTTATCCTTTTAAAGGCATGCGTACACACATACTTAGACACACACATACACACACACACACACACAGTCCAGTGACGCACATGCTTTCAAAGCTTTTGATGTGCACCCATACACTCTCACAACTGGCATGGTTTTAATGGAAGGGAGGAGAAGACGGGCTGTATTTGGTGAAATGAAGACATTCTGGGATTTGTGATGTGCTTTGAATATCTCTTGTGTGTGTGTTTCTGAGAAAATCTGTTACTTAAGACCTCCTCCTCCTCCACCCCTTCCCCGTCAGATTTTGTCTTTTTCTATCAGTGCTCTCACTAACTGTAAGCATACACTGTATAAACACACAGCCTCTGTATTTTCCATTCAGTAATCTGCTGCTTTTCGCAAAGAGGTCACAGGTCTCTCACACACTTACACACACACTCACACCAGCATTTCAAACAAAACCCAAGTGGGTGAGGTGGGGGTCATCTTTTTCCTCCCACAGCCAGCTTCCTGCTCCATTCAGCCCCTCCATCCATGCCAGGCGTGAAAGGAAAAGGAGGAGAGGAAAACAGGAGGAGTGCCCACATACTGCCTCGTAAACACATTACTGGTCCACTTGAGCCTGTTTGGGGTTTTAAGTGAAGCGGACTCTCCCTCTGTACAGACATGCCCACAACAACAGACAGACAGGACGGGCTGTGACTTTAGCCCTGTAGCTCATTTCATGTGGCAGTTTACCACCCGAGTCATGACAGCAGCTGGTTGGAAGATTCTTCTCATGGCAGATCTGTCTGTTAAAATGATTTTTTCCCATCACAGCATGCGATGAGACAACCCGTGCATCCCGGTTGGTCGTAATCCCTGACCATGAGCCGCGATGTTCTTTTGCTGCGTCTCCTCATGTCCTCATGTCCTCACTCCTCGTTTCCTGGCATCTCTCTATCAGCTATAAAATCACCCAGTTCTCTATGGACAAAGCTTGTGTTATTATGAACACTACAGACTGGGACCAGGATCAGTTGCTAGTGAAATAAAGTGACTGCAACTACACTTTAGTAACTGAATCTATTTTAAAATCACAGATCTGCATCCTGAGAGAGCGCAGAAAACACGCCGCTCCTTCTCACACACCAGGTGACAAATGTCCTGCAGACACTGTGGCTCTTTATGTAAATGCCACTTAACGATTGAGTGACAAGAAAACATCACTATAACAGATAGATGACGCAGCAATGCAACATGTTCCATGTCTGAAACGGGTCTCTTGTCATAAGATTGTCATCTGTGGCCACGTCCAAATTCCCGGACTTAATTTATATCCAGACTGAAAGGTACACACACACACACTGGAAGATGTCTGGATGCACATTAAGATTAAAGACTTGGCACAAAACTAAACAGAAACTTCATTTGATCCTCGAGGAACTAAAAGTAGCAGCAGATAAAGTCAACAACACTCTAGCACTAGCGAGCTGAATACGTGTCTGCTGGTCACTGACCAGTCTGTCTTGTTTTGATACAAACAGGACCTGCATTGTTCAGGGAGAGTCGAAGCTGACCTTCTCTTAGCAGGTTTGTGACGAGGTCAAATCTATATTCTGGGACACGCAGTAACGCTTGGCCTCGCACTGTCCCTGTCCTCTTCCTCTCTTTCTTGTTCCCTTTTAAGGGCTGCAGCGTTGCCTGTAGAGTCCCCAAATAAGGGCAACATTTAAGCAAAAGAGCCATTTAATATTTCCCAATTGCCTCCCACCTTCTTCCGCTCTGTAATGCAGATTCCTCCATCATTGAACAAAAGGCCTGTGTGGGAGCGTGTCAGAATTGGCAGTGTAGTGTGTCAGGGTTTGAGTAAGGTTACAGATGGACAGCAGTGAGCAGAAGTCACAGATACACTGCAGATACAGATCTTCTCTAGTGAGCAGCTTTTCATAAAGAGCTCAGCTCAACGTAGCTCTGATGTCTGATATCTGTCTACAACTGTAAAATCCGACAACTTAACTCCTGCATAATACGCCCTCATGTCTTATGGATCTCTACATTTACATTCAAGGCATTTAACTGATTCAACAGATAAAGTTATAGAACAAGAGCAACATGTATGAACTAGTACAACACACCTTGATTCCCCCACAGGGTCCCACCTGAATGTTTTTAAATACAGCTGGCATTTTGATTTGACTACATTCATACAATCAGGAAAGCGAAGTCGAGTCCCCCCTGCAGTCTTAACCTGCAGAATCCATTAACATTAGTATCTGTCTAATAATAATATTGTTGAGCTAACCTGTAAAAAAAGACGATGACAATGACAATTTTTACATTTTAAATGCAATCAGCATTAAAACCTTTAGTGGACTGAAGCCTAGAAAGATACTATGTAATTTACCATTTACACTAGTGATTGGGTTGATTAGTTAATAGTTTTCAGGCTGACTAGCTAGCTACAGAGTTGTAAGTGAGCAGATTGTGTCTGGCTAACATTAGCTAACCTCCTCAACACTTTATGATCATGAAGTTTGTCATTTGAAATGTGCCATGTAAAGGTCATCACGTCTCGTGTCAAGTCACAAGTCTTTAACTCCCAGGTCCAATCTCTAGTCGTTTATTTTCTGCTGCAAGTCATCAAAATACCGACGAGTCAACCCGTGTCCAAGTCCCAATGACTCATCTCCACATCTCTTGATGTGATGGTAGCAGACAGTTTTTTCAGGTGTCTTGCTTTGTTTGCACAAAATGAACTTGAACTTTGACATTACTTCATTCATGTCCACGAGCTTATTATATTAAACGGATATAAACTAAGGCCATTTTTGCTTTTCTGCTTGTTGCTTATTAGTCATACACAAATCTCAATCACACAGTAAACACGCAATCGGTGCTATTGCTATCAGTTCTAGAGTCCGGGGTGGATATTTTCCATTTCCACTGCAGGGACTTTCCCAGAGGACCAGGAGCTTTCAAAGAACTCAGGAAACCAACATTTCTACTGGTGGATTAAATTTAGCTCCTCTACGATCAGTTTAGGTCACTGCTCGTGGGTGGTGCTTTCTGATGGCCAAGGGACTGACCTGTGGAGGTGGAGTTTGCTGGGCTGAATGTCACCGATTAGTCAAACAGAACACTCACAACAACAACAACTTATGTACATCATCCTTTACAAAAGAGTCACTATATTAGGACAAGAGGTGGACGTTTCCTGGAATGTTTATTAACTTAAAAACACAGTCACTTTGTTGCCTGTTTTCTAAATTTGATGATTAATTTAGATTCATTGCATTTATGTTATCAAACAAAACAGAAACAGTCTTGGAGGTTTTAGTCTCCTTTTCCATCTGCATGTCCCATTTTTATTCATTTATTAGTTCCATTCAAACCACACTCGCAGTAAATACAAAGAACAGCACGATGACTGTTCGTTGTTCCCTCGTAGATCCTTTAATTGTTTTAAAATCCATTATCAGTCTGATGTGAATCATCTTCTCGGTCTTCAGATGTGGTGGAGGCACAAACGGGAGAGAATAAAAAGAGCTTTTGGTTCCTGGTTTAGTTCCTGGAACTATTTGGGTCAAAACAGGGCAAATATTTTAATGCCACGTCCCATAAGAAACACTAAATGGGTTGTAATTTGTTTAACTTAACTGTGTGTCTGTGTGCGTGTGTGTATGTGTGTGTATGTTGATTTGCAGTCGCTCCGGTGTCATTGAGAAGCTGGAGGCGTTAGAGCTGGAGAATCCAGAGAAAATGGAGGTGGAGGAGTCGGGGAGGAGTGGAGCCAGACAGGGCCGGAGTGAGCACAGACGCTTCCACAGAGAGGTAACACTGCTGTGTGTAAGAGTGTGTGTGTGATCTGACAGTGCCCACACTGCATCAGTTTACAATAGGTACAGTCAGAGTTGTAAACATCATCACATGGCGGGACAGACTTGAGCTCTGCGTTGGACCGACCAGCCTTGGATTTCGTTTTCCCCTCCAAACAACCCCCTCCTCCGCCCTTCTATCTTTTCCCTTCACCCTCGCCCTCTTCCCTCCATCTCTCCCTCTCTCTGTCCTGTCTTTGTTTTAGTTGTAGGTCAGAGGTCAGCAGCGTGTGCTGTATTCATTTCCAGTTTCCACTCTGTGGTGGGATTCCCCTGGCGATTATGCTTCCCTTTTCCCACCCTGAACCCTCTGTGACGGGATAGAACCGCTCCAAACCCAACTTTAGGGACACAAAGAACCAACATACACACACACACACATCCACACACACACACACACACACACACACACACACACACACACACACACACACACACGTCAGACACTGTTTTTTTGTCCTGGCCCAGATCTTTGTCAGTCATGCACAGATGAAACCATCACGTATGTATACAGATAAAGATGATAAAGAGTGCTTGTGCGCCTCGTACTGCACGCACAACTGAGCCGTCTGTTATTCTTACTGTTGCTTTCAAACAATACACACACACACACACACACACACACACACAGTTAAGGCTGGTGAATTTAGCCTGACACTATTGGAGTGTGTTTTTTTTTTGTTTTTTTTTTGTTTTCGTTCTCTTTGGTTCAACGCGGAGTTGATCCTCAGAGAAGACGTGGGCTTGACAAAGAAGGAGCGGTTGTCATGACATTTCCAAGCGGAACAAACCCTTAGATGATGCACTATAAATGATGTGTGATTTCCTGTTGTTGATGATGTGACACAGGCTCGCAGTGAAAGTCTTTTTGATTTTCATTTCATTTTGTATATTTTTAACTATGACGTTCAGTGTGTCTGCCTTACACATGAAGAAAAACTTGCATGTGTTCATGTGTGTATTGTTTAGGAGCAGAGGCATGACGCTGGTCAAGGTCTGGATTTTCCCTCCACCCTGCCGCCCCTGAGGAGAGCCAAGTCCCTGGACAGGAGGACCACTGAGTCAGTCATGACGGTGAGCGCCTACAGCGTCCTCTGTGACTTTGTGATGCATATAAACAAGCCACCCACTTGTTCCTCTGAGGAAATGACTTCTTACTGTGACCACAGTGGGCTTGTCTGATAACCAGTAGATTCCTTTAGGAATCACACACAATAATAGTGCAAAGACGACCCAGAATCAGCCATTGTGTCTTAACCAAGGTGTTGTGAGTGTTACTAGATGCTAAAATCTTGACTTTCTTCACTGGGAAACTGTCTGTGTGCTGTTGACATTGCCATGAACCACAAACTGTGAGCTAAACTCCGTTAGAAAACTTTGTAAAGCTGCAGGGTCAGGTGATTGTTCTCTCTGTGGTTGTCACTACAAGCAACAAATGAATTAATCATCTCAGCTCAATGCCTGAAACCAGAGTTTGACTCTCCACATCAGCCTACATGTTGCAGAGGGAGCCAGCACCAAACTTGTACACTTGCAGCTGTTGATGAGGTTTTTTCGTTCAGATTTCTGCTGATTGTTTTGACAGTAACCAACACTTGCATATTGGAAGTCCTCTCTGAAGGCCAGTGTGTTCCAGCGTGTCTCCCAGACAAAGCCTCTCCTGTTCCACTAAGCTGTAGGATCCAGGGTCAGCATCAATGCCAGGTCTTCAGCTGTGTGGAGAGAGGTCGCCGGGTTGTTGTTGGGGCTGAAAGGCTAGATTCTGTTAGGTAACAGAGTTAGGAGAATTAAATATTGAGAAACGTCTCTGTGGTCGTCCCCCAGCTTTGCTCGGAAAACAGTTTTTCTTGAGATCTACTGGGGAAGGCAGCTGCACACAGAACAGAGAAATTAAAAACTTAATGACTTTTTGGTCATTACTGGTGCAGATACTGGTGTGTAGGTGACATATAACACAAGATATATGATAAAAACACTTAAGCACTGATTCTGACCTTGTGGCGACTTTAAGTAGAATACACAAAATTGCTGTTTAATTGTCATTAAGTTGAGTGAAACCCTCCTGTGACAGTCGCTCTGTCACACATCTCATTTCAAACAGCGTGAGAACCTGATCTGATTTCCACTGCAGTTAAAACTCTCTCTTTCCTGATGTTTCTTTGGCCTTGGTGTGGCGGTGCGAGGGTGTGGATGTTGTAGGCCAAACCTCCATGCCGCAGGGGGCAGCGCCGCCGCCCCCTCCTCTCCCTCTCCTCTCCAGGTTATACCCCTCACTCTGCTCTCCGTGTGTGCAGGTTGTGCCCGCTGCGTGTATTCATTGCATTCTGTGTCATGTCTGTTATATTTCTGTCAGCTGGAGGAGTGAGACAGGTGTGTGTGTGTGTGTGTGTGTGTGTGTGTGTGTGTGTGTGTGTGTGTGTGTGTGTGAGCGTATATCACAATTTAGCACTGCTTCCTGAGGCCACTGTGCACATGTGTGTGTTTCTTCCACTTTGTGGAATCACAGCAGCGTACAGCAGTACTGAGCACCGGGTTCTGCACAGAGCGTACAGGCGAACATATTTGGCAGAAGTTGGCCCTGGCCAGTGGTCCACATTTCTCTCACGCCATCTGATTTTAATCAGTGCGATCCATTGGTCGGGTCAACTTCTACCCCCAGCTGACTGAGTAAGCATGTGTTTTTGAACAATGACAGTGATTTATACTTGAATTTGTTAATGTAGGGATTGTTTCTGGTTGAATTTGTGAGAAGAGGTGAAAAACTGCTGCATTTTTTTTTTAAATGTAAATGTTTTTTCTGTTATTGTTAAATGTTTGACTGCTTTTGATGTTATCTTGCATGTTGAACAGCTCGTCACCTCTTCAGTGCTAGTTCAGTCTTCTCAATATCATCTTCTGTGTTTTTTTCAGCCGGATTTACTGAACTTCAAGAAAGGTTGGATGGTGAAGCTGGATGAGCAAGGCCAGGTACGTAAACGTAACATCTAAGGGATGATGTTGGCATTTATGCCAGTTGCTCTTTTACACTGAAGGTTTCTTTATGAGCAAGAATGACGGAGTCCTCAAAAAGGGAGTCAAAGCTCAGTTCAGACAGCATCTGAACTGTCCACCTAAAGCATGCTTTAATGCCTGTAGCATTCTATGGCCTTTACAGAGGTGTGGTCACACTTTGATGTTGTATCTTCAATGGACTTAAAAGATGAGGGCGGAGCCTTTTAAAATGCATCTTTGACATACAGAGAGTCTGACTCCGTGCCAGCACAGAGCAAGTTTTAGTGACTGACCCAGCATTCAATATGTGACTGCTTCTTTATATCACGTCTTTAAACTTGTCTCCTGTTCGTGCTGTAGTGGAAGAAATACTGGTTCGTTCTGACGGATCACAGCCTGAGATACTACAAGGACTCAATCGCAGAGGAGGTCAGCTTGTTTTTTTGTCTCTCTTGCATTTTTTCTGTTTTGGAAAGTTCTTTGTTTTATTCCCAGTCTCATCTCTTTGTCGCCTCAGGCCTCTGACCTGGACGGTGAGATCGACCTGTCAACTTGCTGCAATGTGACCGAGTACCAGGCTCAACGCAACTATGGCTTCCAAATCCACGTGAGAGGCTTTATCTCCTCATGTTTTTATCATGAATGTTCATTTATACAGCCGTTTATATTATTTATTAGCATAGAAAGCGTTTTTGTCTTCATCCCGCATAGAAGTTTGAATTGAAGCTGCTACTGAGTCACATAGACAACAGTATGACTACATTGTTCAGCTATAGTTTCAGTGTTATTTTGTTGCATTACAGTGTGAGGTGACTGTAAGGCTTTAGCTTCTTATTATATGAAAATGAGGTGAACGTAATAACAAAAATCCCTGTCAGCATAAATACACAAATACAACAAACGGCCTCAAATGTACCATCTGTTTGTGAACACAGAAACAACTCAAGTGGTGGCCATATCTCATATCTGCACATGTGTGATTATTTTATAATATGGTAAATATTCCTGAAGATCTGTGAAGACGCTGTTTATGGGTAAAATAACCAGATAATAATGCATCTTTTTGGCTAATCTGATGAATGAAATACCTGACATATATGGTACATCACCATATTAATACAAATACCAAATAAAGATTCATCCGTTTTACGTCGGCCAAACTGCTTAATCCCATCGAGCACAGCTGACACGCATTATTGGCAGCAGCACAGCCACCAGAGCTGATCATGGTAGTTTTAGACAATGCTTGCATGTCCACCAGAAGTGCCACAGTGTGTTACAGAAGCTGCCCATCTGTCTGCTCTGCTTGACGGAGAATACACGACTGGTCTTCTTTTGAGGGAGCTTAAGTCAGACACAGAAGACTGGACTCTGGTCAATTTTTGAAGTAAAATACTGTGTCATAAAAACAGACAAACAGTTAAACTGTTTTTAAAAAAGTTTAACTACTTCTTACCGAGGAAAAATGACCAAAGTCTGGCGGGCAAAATGCTCCTGGTGAAGCATGAAGCCCTGTGGAGACTGGACAAAAAATAACAGACACATCGTCGTAGAGCCATGCTTGATGAATTCACGGGCATAATTCACCTAAAAGTATTTAACAGATATCTACCAAAGTATAAACAGTACAATCCTCAGTCTAAACAAAAAACAAACTTCTAAAATGAATTTATAATTTAACACAGAGCCGTCGTATCACATTACATCCATGTGTTTCTATTTTGTGGCTCACGGTGTATATTTTTATTTGGTGCTTTTAAACGTTTAGACCCAGGAGGGAGTGCACACTCTGTCGGCCATGACAGCAGGGATACGCAGGAACTGGATCCAGGCAGTCATGAAGAACGTCAGACCCTCTACCGCCCCTGATGTGGCAAGGTCAGTACACTCATGTCAGCACTGCTGCACACGTGTGAGCCATAATGAGAGATAACTCAGTCTCTGATCTAAACTGGAGAGAGTTTAAACCCCGGGCGTCTGCTGGAGGCAGCGGGAACATGTTGTATCAAGGCTGATCTGTCATGTGTGCCTGTAAGAGAGAGCCTGTAATCCAGAAGTGTAAATAGCTGTCTTACTAACATTTATTGTGTTCAAATCTATAGGCAAAACTATTTGAAGCTAAAACTTGCCTGTCCTCTCCACAATGTTTCAGCTCCACGGAGGATCATGGCTCCTTCTCCCCATTGGAGGGTCTAGTCAGGCCGGACGTCACCCAGGACTCTCCCTCTTCTGAGGCCTCATCTGTGGAGAGAGAATCCACTACGGGAGTCATAAAAAGCCGGGCACGCGAACGCAGACGAGAAGGCCGCTCAAAGACCTTCGACTGGGCAGAGTTCAGACCCATCGCTCAGGCTCTGGCTCAGCAGCGAGCGCAGGAGGCCGAGAGCCTCCACGCTGACCTGGGCGAGCTGGATCGCAGTCGGAGAAGAGAGGAGAGGCGGAAGAGGTATGAGTCTGTGACCAGCTCATCGGCGGAGCAGATGTCCGCTAAAGAAGGAGGGAGGACAGACTGTGAGAGCGGAGAGGGACTCGGACAGACAGATTCATTAGGTCCCATGTCTTTGGAGAGGCAGCAGAGGGTGGAGGAGGTGATTGAACAACACTGGCAGCAGGTGGAGAGTACGCCCATACGGGAGGAGAGGAGGGTGCCTCTGCCCACCACTGTGCAATCCAGAGAGACTGCAGAGCTGGAGCAGCTACTGGAAAATTACAAGCAAGGGGTACGTCTGCTCATTATGTGCAGTGAAGAATAACAAAGTATATTTCTCCTGGTCTATTCAGGCAACATAAAATTTAGTGAGTACATACACAGCAAGCTGCAAACCAGATGGGAATTAAGCTGCATTCAGACAGGATCAGGCGCTGCGGAGAATCACACAGGGTTGTCCAGCGGTGTGTGGGGATGAGAGGGCCTGCTGGGGAAACAATCAGGAAATAACTTTATTTCACTGATAAGCCGTTTTTTATCAAGGCCAGTGCTCCCTCACTCTCATTCACTCTATATGTCTCTTAACCAATGCTTTCTCCTGCTTTCTGTCTCAAACCATTGGACATGAACCAAATTAAATTCGTGTCTCTATTTTGCAGCATAAATTATGAGTCAAACTGGTGCATGAGAAGCGTAGAAGCTGGTGTTTGAAATAAACAAAGCCAGAACACAACAGGTAGAGAATCAGAGTTTAGTTCAGTTTAGTCAGTCACATCAACTCATCTAGGACTGACCCATGTGAGAAAAATAGGTCATTAAGATTTACCTGATCAATAATGTGAGTTATTATTATTGTTATTTATTGTATAAATTAAACTACTGCTGCTTCACAGCTCTGAATCATGCAGGTCACAGTCCAGAGCTTTAAGCAATAATATAGGTGAAGAAAAAGATTTGCCACTAAGTTGATGTTTTGTTAATCTCGAAAACCCATCAGGTCTTCACCTGGGGGCATGTGCAGACATCTGTTCATAGATATTAGTGTTTCATAAACATCAAATAAGGTAACATCAGACATGACCTAAGATAACATAGTGAGTATACACCAGCAGTGACATGCAGAGATTGCAGCATATTAACCAGGAAACAGCAGAGAGAGTTTCAGTTTTATAGTTTCGTCAACTCACAGACAGAACACTAATTAACAACAGCTGTGTACATTTCCCGGCAAACGCTTGATTCGCTTCAGGTTGTTGACACTGTAAATGACGTGAGTCATGGCCTAATTAAAATCTCAGCTCTTGAGATTTGACTCAAATCATATCAATCGATGTCGACATCAGAACTATTAATTGTTGAGGCCTAAAACACAGACCATTCGTTCCATTCTCCCTGCAGATAGAGGACCTGAAGGCACAGTTAGAGAGCTGTCACCAGCAGCTCCTCGACTCAAACAAGCACAAGCAGGAGCTGGAGCTCCAGCTGAGAACAGCTCTGGAACGAGAGCAGGACGTCCGGACGGGTTACATCTCTCCGGTGAGTTATTAGTCTCTGTGCTGGGTGTGCAGCTGCATTGCGCTGTATGTTACTCTGCTATGATGGGAAACCCTGTTGTAGATTTCATGTGTATATTCTGGACTGAGCAGTGTTTTCTCCTCCATTATGTAACATTCTTTGCATGTTGTATTTTATTGTAAGAAAACATCAAACAAACTGACATCTAAGCAACAAAACGACTACAGATATGTGCCTTTGCATGAGTTCATTGCATGTAAAAGAACATTGATATCTTATTACTACATTGGCTTCTACTAGTTAATCTCCTGTCTCTGTGTTAAAGGTCTGTACTGTATCTGAACTCATGCTAGCACTTACTTCAGTATTGTGTCTATTTTGGACCAAGGAAGGAACTTGGTTTTGTGGTTGCTGGTGTGACTTTCTTAGGATGATTCCACTCTAAATAAAAAAGTAAAAAAAAAAAATGTGCAAATGAATTATTAATTATAATTCAACTGCTGAGAATAATGTTTCCATTGCACAGCATTTTTTTTTATATTGGTACACCAACTTTCTTCTGCTTTTTTGGGAGGTGGGAGATTTCTGTGTGGATGAAAACCTACTTATCTTCACCTCATATGAAATATATTAAATATTTAAATGGAAAAGTCCTAATGGAGAATGGACAGTAAAAAGTTAGAGAAAAAATTGTAGTACAGGCCAATTTCTATTTAAAATATTCTAGTTATTTTGTTTTTATTTTCAGTTGAAATTCTTCAGATTTTAATATTTTTCTAGGTATTTATTCATTGTATTACTTTCAGATATTTTTGATAGTCTTTAATTGTAGCCTGGATCTTCATGCTATTTGACTAAACATAGATCAAAATTTAGAGTGATGCTATCCTTCATGGTCACTGGCACTGTACCTGGATTTGCTAAAATGTTTGGCTCGACATGTATGAATAATAACCTCTTGGCTTGTTTTCTAATTATTTGCATGGACGTCAGATTCTCATTTTCTATTAACTGCTGTACAGATCATCCATTTGTTTATTCTCTTAACAAGTACTGTATATAGCTATGTAATGGCATAAATGTTTGAAGCTGGATGAATTTCTGTGCTCGTGTGTCGATGTATGGATGGATTTGGCAGAGTGAGGCTGAATGATTACTTTCATAGATGATCCAGTTTGTATATGGTCGAGTTGCAATCAGGCACTGCTCTGATTTGTAGATCGTAGTGTATGCAATTTTTGTGTTGCTTTTTTCTTTGGAACTAGAACACTTGAGTGACAATGAATTATGCAGAGAGTTTGAAAACATTAGATTTTAGTCGGATAATAATATTCACTATCTCCACTCAGACAAGAATTGCTTTGGTGTAAGACATGAGCTTGGACCAGAGAACCTCAGAAATGTGTTTGTAGGACCTGGTATGCCTTCCATCCCTGAGTAAACCATCTAGCTGAAACTAATATTGCATTACTTACCACATGAAGTAACTTTTAACCATTTAATGTGCATGCTCTGTTGTGATTCACTAACCCTGGCCATTTAATCTCTTTCCTTTGCTTTGAATTGACACCATTAAAACCTAAGGCAATTTTGAATTTGTTTTGAATCACTGTTAATTTTCTTAATTTGGGATTATCATGTGGGAAAGCTAATTGTAATGTGACTTTTTAAAAATAGAAATGGGCGGGAATTGATTGGTAGTTAACGCTGAAAATTATTAGCAAGCTTTGTGTCTCCCCTGCTGTGTGTTAACCAAATGTCTGGTCCCCTTTTCCAAGCTGGAGCACCCTTTGGGTCTGGAGGCTGATGTGACGCCCCAGACGAAGAGGCCCGAACTGGTTAGTTCTCAAGCACAGAGTTTAACAAAGAAGTACCAGGAGACCAAAGAGCTCCTGAAGCTGCAAGAGCTGAAAAAACGCAATATGCAGGCACAGCTTGGCCTCTCACTTTCTCACATCAAGGAACCTTACTTTTCCGATCCCCAAAAAACATCCATTCTGGAAGGCCCCCCCCCTGAACCCATCCAAAAAACAGTTAGTTTCTTGCTCCATGACAACACAGAGGCCATTCAAGAACTAGAAGACTTGATAATTGATAGACCAATAACAATAAAGGAACTGGCAAAGTTGCTGAGATCCCATAGTTGTAATCAGGAGACAGCAGAAAAACATCATCTTCAGAAGCTCTTGGAGAGCTGGAGGTACCAGCAGGAGATAGAAAATGAAACATTGAAAAAGAGTTTAGCCAGGGCAGGCGAAAGCATCCGTGAATATGAATCCCGTCTTCTAACCATGGAGGATTTGGTGGGGAAGGTTAAGAAGCAAAGCAATGAAACTCTTAAAAGCCCCTATGGACCCCTCTCAGAAATTGAAAATCATTCCGAGACAAACGAGATGACGATTGGAATGCTCTCTCAGAGGATTGAACTTTTAACTAGTGAAAATGGGGCACTGAAACAACGATGTCAAGAGATAGTGAACCAGCTGACTGAGGCTGACAGAGAAATAGATAGACTGAAAGCTGAGCTGATCAGCCAGCAGGGCGGCAAACAGCATCATCTGGTCATGGAAGAGCTGAAAAGACTGAAGGCCGAACTGGCTGAAAACCAGGCAAACGCTATAGATAGGGAGTATTACGAGAGGGAGCTTAATGAGAAATCTTTGAGACTCCATGAAGCTCTGGTTACGTTGGAGGAGCTTGGCAACACCTTAAAAGACACTGAGAAAAAGCTGCAGTTGAAAGAGGCCACGCTCAAAGGCCTGGGCTTTCGAGCAGATTATGAGGAGGAGGAGGAGTTACACCCAGAGAAAGAGCTACTAGAAGCTTCACAAGCAAAGTTGTTTGAGATGGAGGCAAAACTTCAGTCTGCAGAGCAGCGCCGTTTGGAGCTTGAAGCCAGAAACAGTGAACTAATCACACTAAACCAAGAATCTGAGCAAGTCAGTAGAGAGAAGCTTAAAGAGGCAGAAAACGAGATACGAATGCTGCGAGAGAAGTTAGAAATGAAGACAAGTAGAGTTGAAGAGACAGTCAGTGAGTGTCCAAAGGCAGGAGAGAAGCAGGTTGGTGATAAAGGACTTATAAAGCAAGTAGTAGAAAAGATTGAGATGAAGTCTGAGGCGATTAATAAGGTTTTAGAGATGTTAGCAAAGGTAGATGTTAATGTAGAGAAAATGTTCAGTGATTTAAAAAGCACTTTATTCGGTTCCTCAAAAGAAGAGCCAGTCGGTGTGAGCCAGAAAGACATGAGGTTTGTAATGGAGGGAGAGTTCTGGAGCCAGCTGTTGGGTACATCCGAAGACGAACACAGCTGTGAAAGAGGTGTGGCAGAACAGATGATGGCCCAGAAGCGCTTGATGCTCTTAATTAGGAGGATTTGTCCGCAAGCAGAAGTTGAGAGCGAGATAGTCACAGAACAAGATCTTGCGACCATGTACAGCTGGCTTGATAATGAAACAAATGCTCTGATTTATAAGGAGTTAACAGAGACTTTGGAGGCAAAGTCAAATGGTTTGAAGCAGATTGTATCAGATGTGAAGCTGGCCAAAGATGACAAGCTTCTGTCCTTGGCTCTAGCGAGCTTTGATTTTGGTCGAGAACAAAAACAGTCTTCTGAATATCTGCTTGATGCCCTTAACGAAGCCTACATGTTTTATGTGACCACTAGGCTTAAAGTCCAGCACGAGAAAGAACTAAAGCAAAAGGAGACAGAAGTTCAGATGGATGGCTTTGATTGCCCAAATTGTCCTAAACTGAGAGAAGCTGCCAGAGATCTTGAGTCCAAACTGGCAGGTCTTCAGAGTCAACTATCTGAGACTTCTTTGAAAACCACAGGGCCACAAACGTTAATACAGATCGAAGGAGAGCCCATAGACTCGGTGGATAAATACATTGAGCTTCATGACATGGTAGACAGGCATAGGAAGGAACTACAAGAGGTCAAGGAAAGCTACGAGAAGGAAGCTGAAAAGTTGAGGCAGGAAATCACTAAAGCCAGTGAGACACTGCGTGTCCGTTCAGAAGAAAATGTGAAAGAGATCGACTCACTGACGAACTGCATGGAGAACCTGAAGAAGAAGCACGAGATGGAGAGGGCAAACCTCATGGAGAGGTTTGACCGGGAAATGGAAGAGCTAAGAGGCATGATGAGTCCGACAAATCCAGAGAAGAACTTGACAGATGAGGACAGGCCGCCACATCATGCCTTGGCCCAAACATCCACCCTGAAAGAGCGCATACAAGAACTGGTGACCCAAGTCTCAGTGATGACCCAAGAGATGAGACGACGGGAAGAGCAGGGAGACATTACGACTCTGCGGCTGAAATACGAGAAAGACCTGGAAAACCTGAAGGTGGAAGCGCTCCTTGTCCTTGCCGTCGTCCATCTGTGATGCCTTGTGTCCCTTTGTGGCATTCCCAGATCCCCCTTCCTTCCCCAACCCCTACTCCCCCCTCCTAACCTCGCTCACCCTACTCTCGCTCTATGTTCCGTAAACCTCTTTTTTTCTGTGTTGCATGAAAACTAACCTCCTTAGGTTTGTGTCATCATTGACGCTGTAGTAGCTGTGTACTGAGGAACCCATTTTGTTGAAGTTTCATCATCACCATCAGTTGTAGAACTTTGAGTAACTGGACCATCAGATTAGCCAATGAAAAAAATTTAATTGAATCAGATTCATTCACACTACCACATCAAATGAACCTGTTCTGAAATGAGTTCCTCTGGTCTTAGTTCAATATGCTTATTAATCTAACCTTTTGTCAGCTATACTGCAATTTAGATTGTTAAGGGCAAAGAGTTGACCCCTTTTTTTTTTTTTTTTTTACATTTATAATTAGCTATTTTGGCAATTATCATTTAATATTATTTCAACTATAAGTTTGATTTGTACGGGTCTGATTCTTTTCCTTTGGCTGTTTCTACTAACAGTTCAAATAACATTTCAATTCTTTGACTGAGTAATTCTAGACTGGAAGTCTACACACTAGCTTTTCCTAGAGCTGCATCTAACGGTTGTCAGCAGGAGTTGTTGGTTCTGTAGTGATGGTGTGACCTTTTGAAGTAACCTTTGGTCCGTAACAAGTGAGCCAACAACCTAATTTTCTGGTGGAGGCAGTGAAATGTGGTTGAAAGCTCTGGAAAAAGCTAGTAAGTGGACCTCGACTCTAATGGCAAGGTTAAAAAAAATTTTTTTAAATACAAGTATAGGCATCCAGTTTCTTGCCATGATAAAGGGCGTGTTCACCAAACTAACAAAAATACATATTTTCTTATGTACCTTAATGGTATTTGGCCAAACAGATAGTTTTGGTTTTTATTCATGGAGGTTTGCAGAATACAGTGGAGGTGAAGGAAATGTTCTTTGTGCTGCTAAACGCTTGCAGAAAATACTATTTGATAAAATCTCAACAGAAATATATCTGTAGAAACGATGTCAAGGTTATAGATATAGTTTACAGCACTTTCTACCTTCAGAAAACTAGATTTCTTTATGAACACTCTTCATGGCAACACTGTCTCCGGAATAGCTTGTTGTTGCTGCTGAAGCTTTCTAATGTAATATTGTAATCCTTTGTGTACCACAGATGAAATTCCATTCACCTCCATTTTTATTGTTGTAGTTGTAAAGACTCCAGCAGTGTGTATTTCAAACCCTCTGCAAATCTAAAACTAAAGCTGCATCTGAGAGAGCATACATGGGAAAATATGTTTTTGTGGTTTGAGTGAAACAACCCTTTAAGGTGTGTTGCAACTTTTAGTGTTTATTATCAGCTTATTTTGTGCTCTTCTAAGACTAAAGTTGGTGTTATTCTCTATTTTTTTTCCCTTTCCAAATCCCATGAAAAGACCAAAAGTGTGTTAGTCTCTACTTCCTCCCGTATTCATTCTATCTGGGGCTCTCCGCACCAAGCCCATTGATTTCCACCAAAGGCATGAATCTGTACAGATTTGTCACAGATGTATAGTTCCATTTCCAAAAGAGCCTCAGTGATTTTCCTTAAACAGCTGGCCACTATAGATTTTAACAAACATACTCAAACAGGAAGAATATGTGCATTTGTTGGGGACTATTTTCAGCTGTGGATGAACACACATTTAACAGGCAGGCAGGAGGATGGTATGTAGGATTGAGTTCAAATAAACTACAGTGTTTGTGTGTTCATGGTTATTCATTGATGTGTTTTTAATAGTTTTTGGACAACAATGGAGCTCTGTGGCACAGAGGAAGAAGATATATCAGCCTTTGATGCACACACAATACTAGTTAGAAGGATTAATCGGTTGGTGGTTTGTTTTTTTCCATGGGATTTATTGACAGTAAGAAAAACAGAATACCACCAACACTATTCTTTAAATAAATGCCTTCTTTTAAATGTTTTAGTTGAGGTTGGAAGTTGTTCATGGTTTTATGTAGTAGACTAGAGCCCTTTGGGACCAATGGGACCCTTTGTGACGTGAAAATTACTGCTTTGTTAATAGTTTACATAGCTTTCATAAGTGAGTTTTCATGTGGTGGAGTGTTAAACAGTGTTAGATGCTCACACAGTCATCCTATGTCTTAGTTAAACGCCCTGCAGCTTCTGAGTAGTCGACTCCATGCCCCTCCTATGACCTACGATATATTTACACACAAGATACATGGCCTGACATGCTTCTAAATAAAGCTCGTGCACGGTCTGATGTCAGAACAGGAAGTTTACATTTTCTCTGTGGGGGAGACTTTTCCGCCTCTCACAGTAGGTTCCTCGGTCTGAGCTCTCAGGGGGTTTGATCCCTGTGAAAACACACTGGACCTCCATTTCCCCCCGCTTGACTGCAGTCAGAACGAGGCAAAGAGAGGGCCATGGGCCAGGGCCCTGCCGACGACTGAGTCCTCAGATTAGTGGCAGTGAATAGAGGACGGAAGCAGGACGAAGTTTTTATTTGGGCTAGTGGAAAAGCCATTGAAATCCCTTCTTCTGGAAACGTGCACTATGGTTATAACAGCAGCGTGATTGCTCATTCTAAACATGTCTCCATACCAACCAAAGGTGCTAGTTGGCAAGCAGAAAAATGCCCCACGCTGAAGATATTTATACAGTTGCTACATGTTTGTATTAGCCTATCAGCTTAACCTGACCCATCAAAGATTTGGCCAACAGATTAGGATTAGCACGTTAGCTGCAGACGGCTCAACAACATGAGCTCAGTTTGGATTTTCTGAACATAATCAGCGCTCAGACGTTGTGCTGTGGATAGGAAATGGCCGCGTATACTTTCTGACACCCTGCTCTCTCATTGTCTATGCATTCCTTCAGTGTATTGTGTATCCTGTCATTCCTCTTAACCCTTTTTGTGCTCACACAGGCTCAACTTGCTCATGGCTAACAGGCTGTAGCTTGCGAGTTATATGCTGGAAACAGATGATGATGGATAATAACGCAGGTCCCAGGGGTTTTTCCTGCTCAGCTTAAGGAGAACCTTTTGGCCTGTGTCCAGGTGGGCCCTAAACTCACAGTTCCTTTTTCCTGTCCCACAGGCCACCTGCGAGCGGGGCTTTGCTGCCATGGAGGAGTCCCATCAAAAGGTGATAGACGAGCTGCAGAGGAAACATCAGAGAGAGCTGGAGAACCTGCATGAGGAGAAAGAGCGACTGCTGGCAGAGGAGACGGCAGCTACCATCGCTGGTAAATAACATCTTCAATCAAAGTCAAAGGATGATCTTTATAGTATAGTAGTAGGACTGTACATATTAAAGCTTTTTGTCTGTCACTCCAGCAATTGAAGCAATGAAAAATGCACACCGGTCAGAGCTGGAGAAGGAGTTGGACAAAGCTCGCAAGGCCAACAGCAATACAGAAAATGCAGACATAGAGGAGATTCGCAGACAGCACGAGTAAGTTTTCCATACAATAGTATGCAGTATGTGCCAGGCTGATGTTGACTGAGGACGTCAGATCATAAATTCTCTTCTGGAAATACAAAGCTACAGGAAAAGCACTGTCCGAGGACATGATGAGGAGAAAGTGCAGAACACCATCTTCAATCAGCAGTAGAGCTGACAGTTTGTCCAAACATACGTGAACGTGAACGCACGCCAGATGTTCACGTCAAGAGACGTGACAGCTATTATTTGACATGAAGGCAACATAGACAGTTTTGGTGCCTCTGCTGAATCACTTGAGTGACAAGCTAACCAATGATTCAGCAGATTTGTCGTCCTGATGCTGCAGTCTGCAGCCAGCCTCACCTGTATCTATAATTTGCCATCTATAGCCTGGAAGCAGAATAATCCTTCCACTGACTGGATGAAAGCGGCAGACAGCCAGTTTACTGACGGGACAGTGGAATATGTCAACATATATCAAGAGTACAAGACAAACAAACTACTTTCCATGTCCTTTAAAAGTTGCTATACTGGGGCGGTGTTTAGCTCAGTTGGTAGAGCAGCCGCCCCATGTGCGAAGGCTCAGTCCTTGCTGCGGAAGCCCAGGGTTCAAATCCGACCTGTGGCTCTTTCCCACGTCACCCCCCATCTCTCTCTCTCTCTCCCCGCATTCCTGTCACTCTCCAGCTGTTTCATAAAGTTTGCAAAGGCCAAAAATATAATCTTAAAAAAAAAAAGTTGCTATACAACCATTTTACCAAAAAATGATTTGATGTTGGGCGTATTCTTATTTTTAATGAAGACAGGTGAAGCTAAAGCAGTCCTCTCAAATTTAGGGTTAGGCTGCACTCAGACTGAATCCAGTGCTGTGTTGAAAACACAAGTTTTTCCATTCATTCCAGCACCACACTGTGGCTGCCAATCAGACACTCCGACCACTCAAACCTGGACTAAACCCGACGTGTTGTGTTCTGGCTTTGTTTATTTCAGGTACCAGCTTCTAAATCTGAGTCTGACTCGCATTTTACGCTGGAAAATATTTACACGAAGAAGTTACATTTGGTTTGTGTGTAATAGTTTGACAGCAGTGGTTGAGAGACATACACAGTGAATGAGAGTGAGGGAGCCTCGGCCATCGATAAAACCGGTTAAATCAGCGCAACAAAAAGTTACTTTGTTACATTCAGCACAAATAGACACAGTCCTCTTCGTGTGCTTTCTAAAACCATCCTGACTGTTTGATTAAAGGAGGTTTCATCAAACTGATGAAATGCCAAAGTGTCAGATGGTGCAGCTGTCACTCATGACCTGCTGGGACATGTGTTGAGGAACTCTGTTCGAGCTCACCTGCCGCTTCAGCGTGCTGTAACACTGAACTCAGTGGCGTGCATGGAAATGCAGGTGTTGACAGTAAATCAAACCGTGTTTCATTAAGCTGACAGTTTTTTAGGGCTGCATAGTTGCTCATTAACTGATCCCAGAGCTGTGTCGCTGTGAATAAAGGAGGATGAGGAAGATGAAGTGCTGGCCACAGATCTGTCAAAAGTGAACATCTAGGTGAGCCCAAACTGTCTGTATCAGATTTTTTTTTTCTCAGTGCGGTGTTTGTGTTATGTTTCAGGGAGGAGCTGTGTTCATTCCAGCGGGAGATCGAGGTGTTGTCAGAGCAGTATTCCCAGAAGTGCCTGGAAAACGCCCACCTGGCTCAGGCGCTGGAGGCCGAGAGGCAGGCCCTCAGGCAGTGTCAGCGAGAGAACCAGGAGCTCAACGCACACAACCAGGTGCACACACACACACACTGTGAACACACCTGTGATACAAATATTTACTCATTGTGCATGAATACACCCCGTTCTCCTGCTATTAAATTGTTAACTGTTGTAACTAAGCTTCTTCTTTGTGCCATTTGAAGGAGCTGAACAACCGTCTGGCAGCAGAGATCACCAAGATGCGCTCCATGACGTCCGAGGATGGAGTAGGAGACACGAACACCACAATACAGGGAAAAGAGCTCTATGAGTTAGAAGTAAGGCTCAAACAAAGCAATCAAACCTGAACATTTGCATAATAATGTCTGTATAAAACATCAACATCAAGTCTGCACTGGTGAGGTTTTAAATAGCAGCTGACGATCTTTTCCAGGTGATGCTGAGGGTGAAGGAGTCAGAGGTCCAGTACCTGAAGCAGGAAATCAACTCCCTGAAAGACGAGCTCCAAGCTGCCCAAAGAGTATGTTCAGTTTTATTTCCCTCTGTTAAAGCAGCACTTTGAAGCTCTTTTAACCGGATCCATCCAGCTGGAGACGACATGAATAGCCTTTTATCTGAACTGCCAAACAATGTGTTTCTAGGACAAGAAATATGCAACAGATAAGTACAAGGACATCTACACGGAGCTGAGCATCGTCAAGGCCAAAGCAGAGCGGGATCTGGGCCGGCTCAGAGACCAGCTGCAGCTGGCTCACGAGGCACTCGGGGAGCCATCGCTGGAGGATGTGGAGCGAGGAGGATACGGTATGAACGATCAGAAACACAACAGGCTTTGTGCAAGAACAGTTTGGTCTTCCGTTGTGGTGAATTGTTTGTTTCAGCTTCTATAAAGGTGTGCATTAGTTGACACTCCTGTCCCACTCGGTTTGTTGGCACAGATCTGTTGTTTCCCTTCATGTAAACTCTGACACCTTCTCCCTTCTAGATATCATGAAGTCCAAAAGCAACCCTGACATCCTGAAGATGGCAGCTGCTGCTGCCAAACGCTCAGAGCGCACCATGAGGTCAAAGGTGGGTTTCCTGCTCAGTGCCCAATGGATGACTTAAAAGTGAAATCAAAGCTTCATCCCACTGTGGAGTTGATTCTGTCACCACCCATTGTGTCATCCTGCTTTAGCAGCAACGGACTGTCCTGTTTTGACATTCGAGGCGTCCCACCAAACAAAGAAGCTGTTTTCTAGTGATTTACTGCCATCTACTGGTCGCCTGCAGAATTGCATGCAGCATTGCATGCCCACTGTTGCATCATAATTGGCAGTGTTCCTGCCGGGCTGCATTTTATTTATCCATTTTCTGCCTCCATCAAAACTGCAGTCTTGGGAATGTGATGCAAAATGAAACACCGCGGTAGTCTAACACACACTGTGCCGGTGTGTTTTTCCCCCTTCTGTCCTCAGTCTGTGAATCGTGACATGCCCTGGGACAGTTAGGGCTGCTGAGGACGTGTAGGCCTCCTTCCCCTTCTCCTTTTAGGTAAACCAAACCAGACGCACCCACGGCTGGTTTAAGCACATCCTCTCTGTCCTCCACCTTTGTTAAAGCACTCTATAGATCTGAGTCACTACTTTACATTAATATCCACAAATATCCCACTCCACAGACGCATGATGGGAAGAGCGAATGACGACACTGTGTTTGAGATATCACTGGGTTTTTAATAAATACTAATCTGTGTGTCCTTTCACATTAGTGTATTTTATGAATGAGGTTCTTACAGACTTACTACAACAGCCCCAAACCAACAAAAGGCAGTAAAAGATTATCAGATGAGTTGAATATATATATCTGAATACATCTGTTCATATAAACAGTGTTAAAATAAATATGAAGCTTTGTATTTTCCCTTAATCTCTATTCAGTCGATATTATTCAAAACTTGATTACTTCTTCCATCTTCAGCATTTTTTATGGTCTTAAAACACATTTCCTGTTGCAATGTCTCCCATTGTTCTTACCATATACCACATTTTAGTTAAAGGATTGGTTTAGAGTGTGAGTTTGTGTTTAACATCAGTGGTGGACTGTTACAATGTAGGTATCTAGCACCCAGCTCCAGTTAGCTCATTAGCTGTAGCTGTGGACATCAGTGAATTAACTTTTGCAACAGTAACTGAAGTTTTTTTAGCCAACAAGCTAACAATAGCAAAGCTATGTGGCTAACACTACCAAGTTTTAGTTTAGTTTGACAAAAATATTATTCCTCATTACTCATTATACAAGAAAAATGAATTTATTCATCATGTAATGCTACAGCTAATATAAAAAATGTTATGAAGATGGAAGTGTAGGGTCTGTAAACTAGTGTTAGCTTTGTGGCTAAAATGATTTAGTTACTATTATGTGAGTTCCGCAGTAATGACATAAATATTAATAATATAACTTATATATTCCAATATTAATATATCATGTTATATCCATGATTTATGAAGACTCTGTTATCTACCAGTGTTTTGAGGTATGCTAAGTAGCCACGCAGTCCTCTGGACTTTAGTTCACTTTTACCACTGTTAAACACCTCAACCAATTATTGCCCTGAACATAAAATGACACAATCATTTAATTATTATAATAATCATATGGAAAACTGGAAATGTGGTGAGGCAAATGGGAAAACTTGCTTGCAAAAATAATAAATAAATGATTAAACTTAGAGAAACAACAGTAAAACTAAGGACATACAACAAAAACATATCATCATTATTATATTTAATTATCTTATTTATTCATTGGTGTATTCAGCTTTATTTTTGACTCACCTGACAACCTTTTACTGCCCTTTGTTGGTCGGGGGGCTCCATAGCTCACAGGGTGTAAAAGGGTGTGTAATCGGCTGTAATGTGGTGTATGTGTTTGGGTTCAGAGATCTAATCACTGGGTGACAACAGATTTACACTGACACGGGAAACACTGCCTGCTCAGGAAACAGCACATCTGTCCAGAGAAGCTTCCATTTATCATAGTCATTATTAACATCTGCTTTTTCCTCTCTCCATCCTCCTCCCACCAGAGTCTAAAGGAAGGGCTGACAGCTGAGCAGAGACTCCACCTGTTTGAAAATAAGGACACGAAGGAGTTCTGACAGTGACGCATCGTGTCTACCTACCTTGCTGCATGTTTAGAAGCCCACTATATTTTAGCTCTGTAATTATTTACTTAGTAACACTACACACTGGTCACAAAACACAGATCATATATTATTAAAAAAAAAACATGGTATGAAGTTTGAATTTCATGTCTAGATTTTGCATTCCATGCACTTCAGTTACTGTGACTTTTTTTGTATTGTTTGTTTTTGCTGCCATGTCTTACTGTAAATACTGTTTTTAATTGAGCATCTGCCATGCATACATTAAAACTATGACTGTGTAAGCTACTGTTTTAACTCTCTAGACTGTTGCTAGCCAAAGGCATAAATGTGATGTTTAATGGCTAAACACAACAATGACATATTGATGAGTGTGTAATACTTGCATAACAAAAAAAAAAACATAGGAATGAGTCTGGCGTTCAGGTCTGCACGTTAACGCTCCGTCACTCCGTCATAGTTCCAGCACAGATGGAAGTGTCGCTCAGTAAACAAGCTGCAGAGCAGAAGTGCTCGTCTGCATTAGAAAACAAAACACCTACCATGTTGCTTCATCGCCTGACTCTGAAATTAACATCACAGATGTTCTCTGAAATCCTCGGATCTATCCGAGATACCCCGCGGAAAGGTGACAGCTGAATGCATATGGATAGGATTCACTGATTATAATTTAAATATATATATATATGAAAATTTATATATAGTTTTTTTTTTTTTTTTCTCACTGCAATCATTGTTCCAGCTGTAAAGGAGGAGTTAGAGTTGGTTATGTTTGTAGTCTTGTTCAGTGGCAGTCCCTTTGTATTTATTTAAATGGTTGGGATTTTTCTTTCACATTCCCATTCCTCTGTACTCTGTTATTGTAAATATAAAGCAAATATACACCAACTGACTACAGGTTTATTAGCAATAAATATTTTTGCACCCTTTTTGTTGTGTGACTTTTGAAATGTTTGTTGTACTTTTTTTAAACAAATGAGTACAAATTCAGTGATTCATGTTTTCATTCATTTGCTGTATAAACTCAAAAAAATATACAGTACAGCAGCTAAAGCTTTTTTAGCCAGCAAGCTAACACTAACAAAGCTACCTGGCTTTTAAATAGTGTTAGCTAGTTAGCTTGGAGCTATATCGTTTAGTAACTACTTTGAGAGTTTACACTCAACTGATAATATTTATATATTGTATGTTGCATTCATGATATATGAAAGATTAACAGTACCTACACAGCTCCAAAGCTTTTACCTGTTTTGCATATACATGTGTGTGTCAGAAGATCTTTAGGAAACAGATGTCAACTTGGTACCAGATGACCACTTCTCACTTGATGTGTTATAATACTCATGACAAAAACCAGTATAGACTAGTTTTCACAAAAGATGAACCTGATGACTCTAAAGTGAACACAAAAGTGTCACGTGCTTTCACTGCAACAAAGATGCCTTTACAGGGGCTTTGGGAAAACCATGTTAATAAGCAAATACAAACATTCTTAACATGTTGATAATATTTGATTGAGGCTTTTGTAAATTCATACTTACTGACTTGGTACAGATTAGTGATTCTGATAAAAGGGCACACAGTACATGGGGTACTCTAGACTTTTTGCACTGTTTAAAATATTCGGCTCTCCAAGTACCACCATCATGACGGACGTTAAAATACAATCAGCCCAGTTCAGTTACAGACCGTTCAGAAGGCAGGTTTATTCTACCCTGTAAAAAAAATGTCTGTTGTAGATTTTATGGTGATAAACTGCCAAACCAGTAAAGACAGTAAAAGACCGTAAAATGTGCGCGTTATATGACTGTTTTCCTGTACACAGTAAAACATTTTATTTATATGCCATTTTAAGGGAACTGATACAGAATAAAGTAGTATTTTATATTAGAGACTGTTAATTATGCAGTAGAACACCATAATATTTAATGGCATATTTTACATTCTTCATGGTTTGGCAGCTTTTCGCCATAAAATCTACAGACATTTTGAAATATGGAATAAAACACCAACCTTAAACATGAAATCAACAGTACAAATATCCTGTAATATTACAAAAAGTTATACCATATTTATTACAGTAAAATTCTGGCAACCACAGAACCAGAGCTGATTTGGTGGGAAAGTGGTACTCCTGATCTGCACCTCTATTTATTACATGTTTTAAGTACCATGACAAGGAGGCCCCATGCCATCAGTGGTATCCGTGCCACAGATTGACAACCAGTGCTCTGGACCGAATGGCTCGTGGGACGGCTGAAGAGTGTTTGACAGAGCCACGGAACAAAATGTAAGATCATAAATCTGATCTGTCTGTAATAATCCACGGTAAGTCAAATATTAAATAGAGAATTGAACTGCCTCAGGTGAGATCATGTTGGTGCTGACTTCTGACAGGGCAGACACAGAGCTCTGACAGGTCTTTCATTTTAAGTTAAAGCATGTTCTCTGAGCTGAATGAAGCAATGACAGTCTTGAAAATGGGTCTGCTGAACTGTTTACACTAACATTAATGCTGGCTGTATTACAGTCAGGTATTCCAGATCAAGTAACCTGACGTTGCAACATGTTGGCTCACTGACACTTCAATAGAACTGAGTCATTGTTGATGTTATTGGTAACACTTTCCTATGAGAAGTCAAGATGTCTGCTGTGAAAAGCCTAATAACGGATAAACACACGCTCACATGTCATGATTTGTTAACGTGTTTCATGTTTCTGGCACAAGTCTGACTGCTGCGATGAACCACACGTGTGTTTATAACAACCAAGACCAATGACATGCAAAACAAATAAGATGATTAAAATGAATCATCGCTCTGTCTGAGCGACTGACTGTCTGATCTGAGATCATATTTAATAGCTTTGGTTTTGCTCTCCTTCGCACAAAACCATTGTGTGTTTAATGTGGTAACACTTTATTTGGACAGTCCGCCCACACGTTATCTGTAACAGCTTAGAAGCTGAGATTCAACAATTCAATTATTTTTCATAAATTCAGTTCAATCATAAATAAATAGAATAAAGTCATGAAGTCATGCAGCTGTTGGAATGAAGGACCTGTGGTAGAGCTTCTTCTTACATGGTGGGAGTAGCAGTGTGTTGCTGAAGGAGCTGTGTAAGGCCTCCACAGTCTCGTGCAGGAGGTGAGAGGGGCTGTTCATGATGGATGTCAGCTTTGCTAGCATCCTCCCCTCCATCACTTTCTCTATGGAGTCTACGGGACAGTCCAGGACAGAGCTGGTACTCTTCATCAGTTTGTTTAAGAGAGAGAGAGAGAGAGAGATGGGGAATGACATGCAGGAAAGAGCCACAGGTTGGATTCGAACCCTGGACTTCTGTAGCAAGGACTGAGCCTTCGAACATGGGGCGGCTGCTCTATCAATTGAGCTGAACACCGCCCCTCTTCAGCAGTTTGTTGAGTCTTTCTCTGTCTCTCTCTGTGCTTCCCCCTCAGCAGACGTCTGCATAGAATAATGCTTATGCCGCCACAGTGTCATAGGAAATTTCCCTAACCCTAACCCTGCTATTTAAAAAGGGGTCGATTTGCTACTCAGCACTAAGAAAACACTTTAAGGTTCTTTGGGGAACTGAATGCAAAAAAAATTAGTTCTTTAAGTCACGATTGCAGCACTTTTGGTGCTTTAAAAAACTTTTTTATGTATAATAATCTTTTAAAGATTCTTTGGAGTAGTGCTTACTGGTTCTCTGAGTCACCCTTTGCAGCAGTGTGACCTGGTTTTGATAAAAACCAACAAAGGGACAGTTTAACTTGTGGCTCTGTCTATAAATTATTGTTGTGGTGCCATTTCTAATTGTGAAGGGAAACAGTAATGTGATAAGAGGATGCATATATAGTGATTAATAACTTTACTGAATTACTTTTTTTAACAGAAATTTACCAAATGTTTAAAATTAAATATTTAAAGTAAAATTGTGATATTCTGCATCTGAAGGTACAAATACTACTTGAACAGAGCGATTTTTCATGCTCTGTATAGATGGTATTTTTATTTTGAAGAATTTATTTTATCTTAATTTTAGTTTTTATTGGGTTCTAGTCATTGAAGTCAGTTTACTTGTCATAGCAAACTGTAGTCAGCTTGTAAAATGATATATTTTCCAGAGCTTTCAAAACTTTGAAAAATTATGACCTCAAGCCTAAGCTTAGGTAACCCTGATGATGTCATCAGGTACCTGATGACATTCCTAACAGAGTGAAACCGGACACATGGAGTTTGAAAAAACATGGTTATTTTATTGTTTAGTGAAATGATATTGGGTTGCATTGTGGGAAGTGTAGGATCTATTTTGGGGGCTTGGCCCACAGTAAGGATCTGAGGTACCTGAGCCTCTGCTGCTGCAGTTTAACTCTTCTTTCTGTTCTATCATTTCTCTCATAAGTGTTTTCATTGTTTTAGTATGAGAAGTATGAAAATAACCCCAAATATTTCTCGAGGGTCAATAAGTTGTTTGGAACAGGTCCCAGCACTTTGTTCCCATAATGCTCTCTGTTTCACAGCTCGGTGACAACTGTTCCACTGCTGTCCGGTTTCACTCGTCAAGTTACCCACAGTTAGACAGCGCACAGCTGAAAGAAATGCCCAATTATTCTGTCACCTCGATGAAAAAACGACCCCGGTCTGGCTGGCCTGGTGTTAGTTCTCTGTAGCTCTCACAGTCTGCATGCAACAGTTGGATGAACGGCACATAAATGTGACCGAAGTGAACTGTATTCACGCTAACATTCAGAAGGACGTTGTGTTTAGTACATTAGTGTATGGTTTACTTGTATTTTTGTTCGTAATGTGTCAAGTACAAGAAAGAAAAACGCCGAGGCGCAGCGCTTATTGTTTTATTGTGAAAGGGGGCGGCCGGAAGTTTGAGGTTCCACTCTAAACAACTTGACACTGCGCTGTCAGAGTAGTGTGTTCCTGGAAAGTGTGAGGATCTTTATTTAATTTGGGGCTTTATCTATCTGTTGTCTTTATTAGGAATCCTCGGAGTAGATGGGTTGTTGAAAGACATGCCGGGTGGGACAAATCCTTAACTGGACGTTTAAAAGACGCTACGATCTCTCCCGTCCGGGTAAGTTTTGTTGAGCAGCACAGCGCAGCGCATTACCTCCGCTCTGCCTTTGTTTCATCCAGCCGGGCCTTGCCCCGATGCGTATCGCCGTTCTCTCTAATGGAGAGAACGTGTTGCCAAACTCCATGAAAAGTAACCAGCAATTTAATAACACCACGCTTATCGTTGCATTTTGCACTCCAGTAGAAAGCAAAGTATACTTTTTTGAATCATTAGGGTACACTCTTCCATTCGGAATGCAAGTAACATAGCATAGAATATTATTTTAAAGAAGATTCAACATTTTAAAAACGGTTTGGCCGTTGTTGCAACAAAGTTACCAAGAGTCACACTGGGCGATAACGAACAATGTGGAGCACTGAGCTTTAAAAGTTGACCTTTTATCGACATAATGAACTTTTTCAAAGGGGCAGACCTTGCCGAAATTGAAAACAGTCGTTATATATCATAAGAAGTTAAAATGTCACGGTCTGTATCGTGCGGTTTTCTCCATTTAATAAAAACAGCGTAAAGCTGTGAAATATTTGATGCAGTTCGGCGTACGGGGAGGTTACCGGAGCTAAGCCGGGCCTAGCTAGCTCATGTTAGCTGCGTGCTAGGCTAAGCTAACCGCCGTTAGCAACCCTGACCTGTCAAAATTGGTGGTTTAAAAAAGTCAGCCGGTTGCCTGGAAAGATATTATCCACTGAACCTAAAAACTCGATACTATAAATACTCAACAGTATAACAATAAATTGGAAATAAGCCAAAACGTAAATTGTCAGTTAACCTGTGTTCTCCAACGTTGATGAAAATCAGGCGCACATCAGTTTCCTAGCTCCTGACAACGGTCTGACTGACGCTAAGGGTTCGTGTTTTAACTTTCTGCTGGACGTCTTAATTGAAATTTAACTTTTAAAACGTATTAAATAACTCAGAGAGATGTAGTTCAGTGGTCCAAAGTAGTTCAACTTTGACCTCAAGTTCCCTGAAAGGAGCAAAGGTGCTCTGGTTAGATAAAGACCTGTCGACTGCAAAGATATGAGTAAATAACCTCTGCAGCAGAGCTCATGAGTTACACCATTTTTCTTTTCTCCTCTTCGTCCGTTGTAGTTGTTATGGAGCAGCCACCTGGGAGCGTAGATGATCTGCAGCCTCAAGACCTCTCCGCCTCCAGCATCCCCAACGTGATCGACCTGACCAGGAAAGGCGAGGAATGTGTCCTCAACCCCACGTCCCTCGATGCCCTGCGGATGGTCAAGAGCCCCGGCTGGTACCCAAACTCCGAGACCGGCAACCCCGGATTACCCTTCTCGGAGACGGGCTCCTCGGACATCACGCTTCAATCAGGGGATCAAATTCAACCAGACAATGCCTTCTCCCGCACTACAGTCACCCTCTCCTACGTGAGCAGGTCTCGCGTCTTCCCCACTCCCCGAGACTCCCTGTCTCGACACTCTTCTCTGTGCGGCGTGCCGCCCATTAGCAAGTTTTCCCTCCACCCTCCCTGTGACTCAGATGAAGGGCTAGGGGAGACCGGCTATGCACTCAACCAGCATTACTCGGAGCAGGTTGACGGGCCTGTGGACCTCGCCACTCAGACAGAACTTTTTCAGTCTCAGGCTCAGGTGGGACCAGAGGGCGATGGGGGAGTGTGTCTAACACAGGAGCCCCATGAGGTCAATGGTGGAGTCATTTCCAGAGGTGGGGACGTGGACGAGTTTGTGCAAAGCCAAGGGGAACACAGACTTTCTCGGGAAAACAGTAAGGGCTTGGAGAACGGTCAGGGCGACAGCTGGTCGAGTTCAGGAGTGTGTGCCGAATCCTCCCCGGAAACGCTCACCCCTGCCACAGGGGAGGACGAGGAGACGGGGGACCCTGAGGTGCTCTTTGTCATGTCCAAGAAAGCGGACCCAGTGGTCGTCCCAGACAGCGTGGGTTCTAGAGACCTGAGTTCACTGAGCCGGGAGTACGTGAGTCCTCTGGAGGACCCCGTCTCCCCCTCCGCTACCTCACAGGACGACGTGGAGGATGTGTTCGTCCTGCCTCAGGCCTCCAGCTCACCCAGCGGCGACAACTCTTATCTAGAGACAACTGATGAGGTTGCGTGGGACGGCGTGAGCACAGAGGGGGCCATTCAGCCGGCCTCTGGCACCAGCGACAGCACCACGAGGTTAGATTCAAGGGATGAAAATAAGCAGCCTGTCCGGACACGGAAGGCGGCGCTGGAGCCTTTGATTGACTTAACAGATGACGTCTGTGCGTCGGATGTTTCGGAAAACGAACCCAAGACTGTCATTCCTCACATGAACGGGAATGCGAAGGCACTACAGAGAACTTTAAAAGAAAAGAAACTGCCAGCGCGTTTGGGCAGAGGGACGCGGTTAGAGGCCATAGTTATGAACATAAATTCAAGCAGGTATAAAGTGTCAGGATGCATACGCACCAATAAGAAGGCTTCCCAGTCGACAGCTAGTGATTCTAAGTTAGCGGGTGCTAAAAGGAATGACACCCTGTCGTCAGGGAAAAGGACAAACAGAGAGAAAGCAGTGAAACAAAAAGCAGTAATTCCAGTGAAGAGGGGCAAAACGAATAACACTGACAGTTGCAAAGACTCTACCTCTGATTCTGAAATCAATAAAAAGTCACATGGCAGCACACCTCCAGGAAGCCCGCAGTTTGTCGTGCTCAGAAACTCAAAGAAGGAGCCAGAGCAGCTTTCTCGGCCTGACTCCTCGGTGGAAGTTCATGTAGAGAGATTTTCCCCACCACCGTCAACACCGTCACCTTCGAAATCTCCGAAGGAAAGCCGAGGCAAATCCAAAAGTAAGGCTACAGGTAGCAAAACATCCCCCACTGCCAAGACAAAGAGGGCTCGCACTCCCAGGAGCAGGCGAAAGAAACACAAGCAGAGCCAGTCTTCTTCCATGTTCTCTCCCAAGGAGCCGGAGATCAAACTGAGATACGTCAACTACAAGGAGGAGAAAAGGGATCTGAGGCTGGACAGTTTCTCCCCGTTCATCCGCGTGGAGCGCCAGCAGTCTTCACCATCACTGTGTACTGTAATCAACTACCCAGAGGAGGAGAGGACGCAGCACAAGAAGGGCCAGCAGCAGCAGACTCACCCCGGTGGCTTTATTTCTGCGGTCGTCCCCAGCACTTCCTGTCTGCAGCTGGGCCGGGTGTCCATGCACAGCCAACACCAGCGCTCTTTGGTCTGCTGCCTGTGTGGGCTGTCAGCCAACGCCATGGACCTGGGGGACCTCCACGGCCCCTATTACCCTGAAGGGTACCAGCCAAGCACCAAAACACCAGCCAGCTCGTCGGGCCTCAAAGCGGACGGAGAAGACTCCAGCGACTCTGACTCTTCGGCCTGTAGCGTCAGAGGCAGGGGAGGGAAACGTGCCATCATGCCACGGCCTCCCAGGCCAGGAGGCCAGCTGAATGAGAAGGGCCTCCCGGAGAGCCGGAGGTGGTCTGGTGACAGCAACAGCAGCCCCGCAGCTAAACGTGCTCGCTCAGGCGCTGGTTCCTCCAGCGTGGAGGACTGGTACAGCCCCCCTGTGCTGCCTCTGGAGCTCTGCGAATACTGGCTCCACGAAGACTGCGGCATCTGGTCCGCAGGCGTGTTCCTCGTGAAGGGCAAAGTGTATGGACTGGAGGAGGCCGTGAAGGTGGCCCAGGAGACGGTAAATGTGCACCTCACGTCTGAATATTGTTACACAGCACCACATGGAGATGATGGAGCTGAAAATGAACAAAACATTGACGCTAACGCATTAATAGTCTGTCTGTTTATGTATTGTTTTCTAGGACTCTAGGATACTAATGGATTTCAGATGTTATCAAATCAAAGCATGAGGAACTGACAATTATGTCAGACAGGAAAAGATTAGAAGCAACTGCAACTCTGAGATGTGATTTGTACAATATGACAAATTTAGCATTGCTTCAGGGTGACGCTTCCTCTTCAAAGGTGTCTGCAATTATACTGCCTGACTCTCGATCCCTCTCAGCCTGTTCTTCAGTTTCTGCACACGTTTTCAGAGCCAACTCCTTCATTTCACTCATTATTCACGTAGTTTATCATAAATGAATGTGCACAGTGTATTTATATGTACAACCACCTGTTATCGTGGGATCAAAGTTCCATTTTTAGTTCCCATGATGCCAGCTGAGCAGTCTCAATTAGAACCGAGGAACACTGGGAGATGTGGCTGAGGGTAAAAATGTAGTGCACAAAAAGATTTCTCTTTCTGCTGGAGCTCAACCTAAACAAGATTGAAGAGAAATCAGTAAATATTCATATGTGAAAAGCTGGAATCAGTCGGTTTCTGGGCAAAAAAAAGTGACTTAAATGATCATTAAAATAGCTGCAGATGAACTTTCTGGCGGTCAGCTGATCATTCAGTTTCTTGAAGCGTCCAGAGCTCAGTCCACCGCAAACCATCTCTATTTTCCAACGTCCTCATCCTAAAATGTCAGCAAACAAAAAATATTTCATGATGTAGCCCATCAGGCAAATCGCCAGCACATTTGCCATATTCACGATCCCAGCAGGGATAACGTGTCAGTAATAATGAATACTTCAGGCTCCGCGGGCCGAGCTGCTCACTTACTCATCTTTTCCCTTTGCTTTGGTCACCACTGAGCGTGCCACATGTTGCCCGACGCCACATACATGACCAAAATTCAGTTAAAGGGTTTTCCGATTTGACGTCACCGACTCCCGTTATTGATGACAAATATGTTCTGCAGCTCCAGAAGGAAAAATGTGCGCTTCCGCACAAATCCGATCACTCGTGAGGTTTACTGGTTCACGTCTCATTGAAGAGGAGAGAGCAATCATTAATGTTAGAAGTAACATGTGTCAACGTCCAAATAAGGCAGAATACTTTGAGCTCAGTGTGTCAGTATATCTGAACGTGTTTGTACCACACGCAGTTCGCTTCATGAGGATGAATGTGGGACGTTTGTGTGCAGTGCTGATACATGACGACCTTGAGGAAGCCATAATGTGTCTGCATGAATTTAATTAGCTAACACTGAGTGCATAGAAGTGCTTGAGTGCTGCTTAAATCACAGAAAGGCCTTGAAGCAGCCTCCCTGCTGTGCAGCAGCTCAACCACACATTTACAGTAAACACCCTGAAAGCGCCCCCCCCTTTCTTTATGTTTCTAAGCGCAAACCTATTTCACGTTGCGTGTACTGTTTCTGTGTCTTCATTTCATCTTTTTCCCGGCTCTGCGTTACAGATGTGTTCGGCGTGCCGTGACCCGGGCGCTACCCTGGGCTGCTTCTTCAAAGGGTGTCCCAACAAGTACCACTACAGGTGTGCTCTGGAGTCAGGTGAGTGCTGCTCTCTGCCCTCCCGTCTCCACACATCACAAGGGGAACAAAGTGCAGTCGCTTATCCTCACCCTGGGTTTGTCTTTAATCTCAAAGGCTCGACTCACGCAGTTTATTTTCATTCATATGCATCCATAGTTTTAGTTTCACGTGTCCCTGCTTAACATTGTACCTGTTAAAGTATTATATCGAAGGCGCCCACGACTGCTGCTTTGTGTGAGAGCGTCTGGGTTCATGTGTATTGGTTTGCGAACAGCTCTTTTGAGAAGCGCGCTTGGCTGTTAGCACTTCCACAGAGCCTGAACTTGCACGTGTGGGCGGTTGAACCCTTTGGATGAATCAGTGTGGCATCTTCAACTCCTGTTCTCTTCTTGTTCTAGCAGACTGTGTACTCATTGAAGAAAACTTCTCCATGAAGTGTAAAAAGCACAAGGTGAGAAGAGCACTTTAAAAAGCACAGAGGTGTTTCTGCTGTTTTCAAAGACGGAACTAAATATGAACTTTTCCACAGAACAAGACATTCAAAGCCCCTCCAGGGACCCGATGGGACGACAGGTGACGAAGTTAGCAGACACCTCGTGAGGTGAGTACATCCCAGCATCTTCTGTGGCTCTGGAGGAAGTTTTCAAGTTTGAGGAAATGATTACCAGAAAACTAGCATATAAACCTGGACACGAGGGCCTGATGTAAGACGTTTAAAGAGTTGCATTATGGGAAGTGTAGGAGGAGAAAAGCGAAAGTCAAGTGGTGAAAATGTTATTCAGGAGGCAGCTCAGTGAGGAATGATGGTTTAATAATTCTGCAGAAACACCAACCACCTTTTTTAAGCGCTTTTGATGCTTACCGTTGCACCGTTATCGTGCATGTGACACCTGCAGTCACTTGTGGTAAATGTGGTTTAATAAGAACTCTGGGGCCAGACTGTTGCCTGTAGCTTTTCATCTAACTTCAGTCAGTAATCTTCAGCTCTCTGTAGCTGCTCCCTGACATATTTACAACTGTTCTGCTGTCCCAAAAATGCTCTAAATGACCTTTGTCTTGTTTTGTAGATGCATTTTTTGAGTGACAAACACATTGGCTTTCCTGTTAAGTCAACTTCTGTCTCACCAATTAAACACGTTCAGTAAGAAGCTGCAGCAGGACATGTTCACTTTGGATTAGCAATAACTTGATACATTTTTTCTGAGAATAAAAGAGAATAAAAGCTGTTTTGCCGGTAGCCGGTGCTTACAGAAAGCTCTGCAGTGATAAATATTTTAATAATGCAGACATTCTGAGGAAGACACTCTGCTATCAGACAGTCTTAGGCGCCTAGTTCTGATGAGCCGCTGCTTCACCTGTCGCCCAAACGGGAAGAAAATGTTTTTGTTTTGTTTTTTTAATCAATGAAATGATTCAACAACGGTAGCTTCCTGTGATTGGTTCAAATGAAGCACTCCAGACAGAATGGTTGCTTTGTCCTCTCTAGAGTTTGAGTCCGGCATTCACACCAACCCAAACAAACCACACCACGGGGGTAAACACTGCAGTGTTCTGTTCAACAGGATTGAACAAGACCGCCGTGAACCTACCAGCGCAATGTAGCTGCGATACTAAATCACTGAACAACTCCTTATTTATCAAGTGAAGGTCCATCCACATACAGGTTTTATTGCCTGAATGATTAATCCATTAATGGCGTAACAGCTTCCTACTGTTTGTACAGTTCTTCCAGAGAAACACACGGCTATCTAGCAAAGGACTGATTTATTAAAAAAGAAGGTAAATCATGATTCAACTTTTCATTAAAAACTGAACGAGCCCACAGAGTCTATGCTAGCAGCTCTGTACGACTGCTTAGACACAGCAGTGCTATATATGGCATTAGACGATGCTAACATGCTCAGAGTAAGCAGGTATAATGTTCACTATGTTAGTGTAGCTGATGGGACTGACAGTTTTACATGTATTTGGCAAGCGGCAACCTGCATGACTGTGAAGTGAAGCCATCTTCACAGCACAAATAAACCAATTGGCAACCGTCAGTGCTGGAAAATTAAGCCCACGTGGAAGTCCTAAAAACTGTCATTCCTCGAGCGACCGCGTATTAAAATGTCCAACTTCACAGCACAAATCAACATGTTTACAACCTGGTTCAGGCAACAGTTTTGGTCTCTATAGCTAATTTCCACGTTCATGGCAACTGTACTGAGGTTGAATTTATATAGAACTCACCTGTTCAAATTAGATTATATTAAGGCTTAAAGTTATGCAGAAGAGTTAAGAGCGTAACAGGTAGTTGCTGCTACAGATGGCTTGTTTGAGCACCCAGGCATCATTCAGCCTGGCTCAGTTTGGCCGATGATCCCCGTCTTTGCCCATTTATAGATTACCCAGGGAGCAGAAGAGACAGAACAGTCTCTGACGCAGATTTTGGGCTTCAAAACAGCGCTTGGAAACCTATGGGTGACGTCACGGATGCGCTGTCCATTCTTTTTACTGTCACTGAGGATAACCAGGCATAATGTTCACTATGTTAGTATAGCATGTCAGCATGCTAAGATTTGCTAATTGGCACTGAATACAAAGTACGACTAAGGCTGATGGGAATGTGTAAACCAAATAAAAAAATGTGACCTGGGATAGAGCAGTGTTTTCCAAACTTAAGGAGTCCAAAATGGGAGTGTGTTATAGACCTGGAGTTACATCCAGTAACTATTTGTTTTCTACACTGCTCTGTTCAGCTCTGATGCCGTGTGTCCCCTTTCTCCTCTCCCCTCACTCTTGGAAAAAGCAGTAGTCTGGTGGTTACCACCAGAAGTTCAGCATGGTGAAGTGTGGGTGGAGCAAAAGCTGTGCCCCATCTCTGTCCTGTTGCATCCAGAGACATTTTGATCTGCACCCATTGATGATGCCGGCCTAGAAAACTTCCACCTTGTCATAAAATATTCTTCCAGAGTTAGCGGCTTAACACTTCACTACAAGTTTCTAATGAATAGTCACACTGATGCCCTTGAATACAGAGCAGGTACCTTGTTTTTCATAAATTCATCAGTCTGAAATATGTTTTTTTTTTTTTTTCTTTTTTATTCATCCAGAAATTCACCTGCAACATCCTGCAGAGGCTCTACTATCCCCTTTTTGCTGGTAACCATGGCAACTGCAGACTGGGGCTTCTTCTGACTGACAGCTAGCACCCGTAAACCTTAACTTCATCCTCTGCTCTTCAGCTGCACTGTTAACCCCTCCTCAACACTGACGTGACCAGAGGAGCCCGGTCACCGTAAACCCCCCCCCCTCCCCACGTCGTCATCAGACAGTGAGACCTGCAGGCCGGGGAGGAGATCAACTTCACATTAAGTAACATGCTGAGTTTGTGTTATCACTTTGTAGTTATTTATATGGATTTTTTTTTTTTCCTGGATGAAATATTAATAACAATCAAAGATATTTAATTTTTTTAAAAAGATTTTGTAAGTATTTGATTATATTTGGTTTATTTATTCCTGGAGTTTTCTTATCGGCTTCTTTAGCGGATGTCAAATAGGTTCGATTGTGTTTTTCTTTTTCTTTTTTCTTTTTTTTTTTTTAAGTTATTCTAAAGCAGTTCAGTGTTTGAAATATCAAACCAGTCAGTGAGATGCTGGTTTTATTAAAATATGGGACAGAGAAAAGGGCTGGACGGTCGAGATATGACACTCGTGGAACAAGGTACCTTTTTTTTTTTTTTTTTTTTTTTCCTCAGTTCAGAACACATGGCGTTAACCTTTTTAGTTTGACAGCGAGCGGTGACACTGACTGAATGTTGAGCTAAGTTGAAGGGGACTGAACAGCGTGTGTTTGAATGTATTCTCCCCTCCGTGAGTGTGTGAGGGAGTTTTTGCTCTGAACATGTGTGCTCCGGCTGCAGTATTATCATCTTCAGCTGCCCCCTCCTCCTCTGTTTTGTCATTTGCTTCAGGCTTCACTCGTGTGGTTCTCTGAGGTTCACGTCATCCTGTGAGACACAGCTAACATCAGGATGAGACCATGTGATTTTTAATTTTTTTTTTTTTTTGGCTTAAAGCACTTTGACCTTTTTAAACGTGCCCGTGTTGTGTTCGTCTGCGTGGCCCTTAAATCAGCTGGTGTCTTAACTGAATCTGATTTGTTGAGAACCTGTCGGGGTGGGGAGGGGATTCCTTTCAATGCAAGTCATCTGTTTACGTGGACCTCTCATCCGTCGGAGCTCCAATCGTTTCTTTCTGTTCGGCTCCATCTCCTGGACTGAGAGGACCACTCGATTTCACCAGTGTCACTAAAGTTTGAGGAGGATGTGTGTTTTCTATGCTGACATCTTTGGTTTACATCCATCTTAATTACAACAGGCCAGGCTAGTATTAAGACTCCTGACATTTTTCTTTTTCCTCTTAACTTCGTGGGCCTAAATTGGTGAATTTCCACCAGAAGAAAAAAAAAAAAAAGCCTTATCTGACACACAAGAGGTAAACCCAGTCCTTCATATTCTCACTAGCTTTTGGTGCAACGACAAATCAGTGATGTACATCACCTTCCTTTGGACATCCTGATGACTGAAGGCAGCTCGCGTGCACTTTCCTGCTGCTGCACACTTTTGTTATTGATTAAAACCAGGGCCGATTCCTAACCAACCCTTCGACCACGCAGGTACGCACTGACTCTCTGGGACTCGTGTAAAACAGTGTAGTGAGATTAGCTCCCAGCATATTAGTATCTGTTCAATCAGGTGACAAGGTCAGGGGCTTCGGCCTGTTTGTTTCTAGAGGAATTAAAAAAAAAAAAAAGAAAAAGTCTGTGTGGTCAGTGTCAGTGTGACATGTCTATGTAGTTTTGCATAGCACCAGTAGGGGCAGCGTTGTGCTGTCTGAGATCAGTGTGTCAGTGTGTGAGGTCCATCAAAGACTCCATGTTCAGATATCCACACAGAGGCAGCTGAAGGCTTTGTCTCCTCAGCGTCTCACCAGCAGTACACACACACACACAAATCTGGAACACCACGTTTAATTTGTGCCATCCTTATGTTTTGTGTTTTCTGTTTTGTTGCAGTGAAATTTTTTTTTTTTTTTTTTAAGAAGGTGCAAGCCTGAAATGTTCACTATTTTTTCTATTACAGGAAGTTGTATGCATTGTACCAAATACAGTTTTTGGAATATGTTTTATTCTTCCAAAATGTTTGGATTTTTAGAAAATCTTTTGTCCGTGTGTTTAATCTCAGGGCTGAATCTCAGATATTCTAATGATTTGAATTTTTATTTTGTGAAATGTTTTTTTTGTTTGTTTGTTTTTGCTCATTGTGTGTGTTAACCCCACATTGACTGGAGCAATGATACATGTAGCAGGATGTGGTTATCTCCTCAGATGTAAAAGCCTTCTGTCCTGTTACACACTACTCATCACATTCCAACAGCCTCCTCCATGTGTCTGTCAGTGCTGTGGTGTTTTTTTTTTTTTTTTTTTAGGTTGAACATGGGATTAGGACTGCCAACTCGCGTCACTTTTTTCATGGTCTTTTTTTATTTTATGGCAACTTTTTTGTACCATCTCGGTCACCTCTTGGAGCATCAGAGGTCATGTAATTGTCAAAAATAAATATTTTGTTCAACGTTGTGGTTTTTCTATAAGATTTGTGTTTTTGTATTTCCATTTAAATATTTTGTAGCCATTTATGTCTTCAAATGAAGACCTACAAAATGAGCAATAATAAATAAAACATGAAAATGGTTCTACATGAATGAGCTAATTAATCACTAAGTGATGTGACAGCTTATTAGAACTCAAAGTTAATTTATTAATTTTGTAATAAATATATTTAAAGGTACACTAGGTAATATTTTTTAGCAGTGGATTAAATGGGTATATATAAGGTGACAAACCCAGAGCAGACATTTGAGCTTTATTATAGGAGAAGTTCAGGTGGTTCTAATAACATTAACAATGGCTCCATTGAAGCCAGGTGTCCCACGATATGACACCATCCGTTCATTTAATTATTTACACCTCCTCTGTGTCAGAAAAAAAAGCCTGTTATCGCTCATCTCTGCAGTCCTCTCAGTATTACACAGCAATATAGTGTCTTTCAGCTTGTTTCGGTTTTCAGACACACAACCTAAGGCTGCTATAATAAAAATTACTGTTTTGACAAATGGACCACATGTTTTTTTTGTATGTTAAAGGGATGAACCTAAAGATAATTACTTCAGATCTATGAACGATTTAGTGCCTTTCAGCTCATTGTTTTGTTGTTACAGCCTATAATTTTTTGTTTTGGTTCAGTCTCTTCATATATATATTAATGAAGCTGATGAATAAAGTGCATTCAGCAGCTAGCATTAAAGAGCTAGAGTTCCTTTATTTGAATCCAAACATTTAAAAGGTGAGTGAACACCATGTTTCATGCAGGGGCATTGTTAGCAGCTGTTGAATTTGCTAAGACAGGCTGGGGGAATGTGATTGGCTGAGGAGTGAAAGGGCGGGGCTTCGTGACACCAAAGGTTAGAAAACTTGTAATGCACCTATAGTGACTTATAAAATACATTTAAGGTGTGTATATTCCAAAGGGGGTATTGTTCATATATCATTCATGGACTAATTCGAAAATTTTCTTCTTAAAAACATGGAATAAATTGATTTTTTTTTTTTATGGCTGTTGACTGTATTTTATGATTTATATAGTGAAATTTTGAACCTGTCTTTATCTGGTGTTCAGATTTCTGTTCTGGAAATGTATGAAAATCACATTTTTAATGAGATAAACATAAGATAATTCTCTTCATGTAAATAATCAGCTGGGTAAATTTCATGGTCACCTAGTTAACTCATTAGTTAAAAAATGAAAAAAACAAAACAAACAAAAAAAAACAGTCTCAATACAAAAGATCACTCCAACAAGAATTCTCATTTTTTTATTGACTAAATCTCAGCTTACAGGAAGACAGTTGTATTGCAAAGACAGAACCGGATACGAGTTCTAGTGCTGTGGTCATCTACTCACTAAAACTCCACCAAAATTATGATGCTTTGAAATATGTCACTGGACAGTAGAGACACTGGAACTCCATTACAACACATTACGTTGTGGATGAGGTGAGGAGGCAGCAGCGACTGATTCAGACGTTGCGAGGAAGAAAAGGTGACGCATCCCTTCATGTCTGGTTTGGTGTGACTCATCCTTGCTCTCAGGTCAGGTGTCTTCGGCTGCAGCAGGTACTGGACCTGATCGTAACAGGAGTAACTTTCATCCTAACATGGCACTATACCAAAACATCCACTCTGACATTCTTAATGCAAACATACACTAAGATTCTTTAGCATCAATCCCTACCACTGTTATGACATATTGACCACTGGGTCTAAGAATGAGTCTGTATTCTCACATAGATTTTAGTGGTGAAGCCAAACACTTTTCATATTGACTTTGTCTTTTTTGAGTTTTATTCATTTTTTTCTGCTTGGCACGGTGCCACGGGTCAAATAGTCACTATTTTAGATCACTTTTTTTATTCATTCACTCACTTAACAGTCAACAGTCACTGCTAAATGACTGCCACGCTACAGTACACCATTAGAGATGACATTTAATGAGCTGTTATATGTAATTCAGTGGAAGTTAGTGGATGTTTGCTTATGACCAGAATTTGGCTATTTTGTCTAATAAGACTGATCCCAAATAGTCTGTTAATATATAACGACCAACCTCCAAAGAAGTCCTCAAAGAAGAAGTAAAAGTAAGCCTCCATTTTAACTCCGAGAGACAAAGTTAAAGGTACCCTGTGGAAGTCTGACCACTAGTAGCGCTATGAGCAATGTTTTTTACAGGCGGGTGTCCATTTGTGCATACAAAGACCTGCATGCACATCCTTACGCCAGTTTTATGCTAGAATTCCCTGACAGCTGGTGGCAGCGACACACCAACAAACGTATTACATCATGTCAGTTTACATGAAAACTCCACAGAGCGCCTTTAATATAACTCTGCACAGCACAGGAATATGTTTAGCTTTTTTTTTTTTAGCTAATATTGACCAGAGGAGTGACGTGGTGACCAACGGGGTGGCCAGGCTTTATTCTCCATTCGGCCATGGTAAAGAATTAAATGTCCGTTCTCTGTGTTTAAGTGTATAAGGCAGCGCCTTGGACTCCCAATTACACCGTCATAAAACACACTCATCTATTGCGTGCCCTGTCAGTTAACTACACAATCGTTGTCTATTACAAAAGGGAGGAAGCAAGCTCCGGAAACTGATCAGCTGAGACCAAATGATGGAAATCTAAGGCATTGAAGAGACAGAAAACAAAAAATCATTTCTGCAGCATATTTTATGGTTAGGTCATTTGGGTTCATTTAAAGAAATTACATGTTAACTCTCATTTGTTTATTTCTTTTGTTCTCATAAAAACTGGCCACCCCTTGGCTTCACCACTGCCAGATTTGTCACTCGATGTTTAATCAGACTAAATGGTTCGTTAGTACAGACATTTGATACGCAGTGGATACATCTGGAAAGTGTTCAGGAGAAGAAGAAGGGTGTTTTTATGGGGGACGTTGCAGTGAGGGAATGACAATGATGAGGTAATGTACAGGCCCATGTAACCTCTTCTTCCTACGGCCATGTGAAAGGCCTCCGCAGCTGAATCTGATGTGCTGGAGCTCACACACGGCAAACGCCGCAGAGCCAGTGCTGCTCGCAGCTGGCTGATGGAGAGCAAGCAGCTATAGAAAACAGCACGGCTACAGTGTCTGTATCAGGACCGTCCTTTGTTCTGAGTCAGAAGGCTGCCGATGAGGTCAGAGATTGTCACAAGATGTAGTAATTTGCATACTCGCTCGCTGATCCGGGAGCAGCTTTGATGAACATGATCCGAACGGTTTATGTTAGGGCTGAACCGATCCTCAGTCGGGCGTATTCAGGCTGAGGCTAGTGACTCTCACAAGATAAAGAAACATGTTGTTTGCAGCTATACTACATCTACAGAATACTACAGCTTGTGACAGGAGAAACACAGAGCAGGTTTTCACAACAGAGCTTTAGCACATACACGTTCATGCAGATTTATGTCTGGAAAGCAACACACAAAACGCCCATTCCTGTGCATGATCCAATGCTTTTTTTTCTTCAAATCATTTAGGTAATATTCACGATGAGTCAAAGAAAAGACTGATTACTCTTTTTTGCTGTTAATTTTAACGTGGTAAAAAAAAAAAAAAAAAAAACATCTATGCCACACTACTTCACTAAAAGTGGCAATTTAGAAGCAAAAATCTCTCCTAAAATTACATAATTTAATTCCCTACCTGTGATTTAAATTCAAGCCTCTCGCTCTATGTCCTCATGCTTTGCTTTTTTCAATTTTTTTCTGAAGGTGGTAAGATGTACACGACACTATTAGCAATATAATACAAATACAACACACTGAATAGAAACTAATTATTGTTCTGATTTTTTTTTTTTTAGCCCTAGGATGTCTCAGGAGATCATGATGGCAATATTCACTCTCGGACATAATGCAAGAAATTGTGCTACGGCAAAAATTCCACATCACAACATTTTACGTCTCTTTTTATCCTTTTTTTTTTTCTCCCCCAATTTTTTTGTAAAGCTGGTTCAAATTTTTTTTTTCGTAAAGGTAAGTTTTAGCTACGCTTCATGCAATTTATAAAAGGTGACTCTTCAACATCTTCTGTGATTTCTTTCCCTCGGATTGAATTGAAAATGCTAAGTGATCTGTTTTGTTTTTTTTCAGACAATACATCTTGCTAAAATTTTTAGAAGAAAACGTAAGCGATACAAACAGAATTGTTTGGAAAAAGTTTCAAAGAAAAACCATAAGCTATACAAACAGAATTTCGAGAGTGAGTAGAAAATAGTCTTGACAGTGAAGTCAGTGAAGTAGATATGTTTGACATGAAGAACAGAGACATCATAAGCCTTCTTTCGGTCTAGTCTTGACGTCATGGACGGGGAAATATTCCGCCTGAAAAGCATTGGTTAAAACTCATACATAATATATAACTATTCATACCGATATGTACAGCCAACCAAAGATGTTGCACAGAGAAGTGGATTTGGCGCAGCTATGCCAGAACATCAAATGTAAAGTCGAACGGAACACAAAGAAAGCTGCTTTACAAAAGAACCAATAGAAAAAATAGAGTGTGTAGTCTTTTTAGATTCAAATAAATAATCAAATCCTCAAAGCAAAATCCACTTCTTTCAGATTCATACATACGTAAAACGCACAGTGATACACACAACAAACACACTCGCACTTTCACATTTTTGTTACACATGAAACATTTAAAACCACCGCTCACTCGTCTTTATCTTAGAAGGTATTTCCTTGAACTCTGTTTTAGTCTTCTTCAAAAATACAAATCCTTTGTCCCTTGGCTTCATTAAAAACAACGTCCTGAAGAGATCACACACCGCTCTTCTACTTTTGTGTCTTATTTACTTTTTTTGCTGGAAGTATTGCTTTTAGAAATACATTTTGGTCTTCTTTTCGGATGGTTGAAGTGACAGAATCTCGAATGGAAGCAATTTTTCATTTTTCCTCTGGGTTTCACAAAACTGCATTTGCGCACATCAATGAAATAAAAGTGTAAATGGGGCTTTTTGGAGTCTCTCGACACCACTGACCAAAGGTCCTACCTCTTGAGGAATGTATGCATTCTACAAATACTTTCTAAGTCTTCCATGTGTGCTCTTCCTTTCTCAAGATGTTTAAAACGTTAGTATTCATTGTCTGTTTCTTTTTTTTCCATGCATGCACATCTATGTGGTTGGATGAGAGGTATAAAAGTGTGTACCAGTCTGTGATAACATTAACGTTCTGACGCCCTCAGACGCAGATTTCAATGGGCGTAGCCACCAGCATGCGACCACCCGGCGAACTGTTTTCTCGCGGCATTCGATCATAACTGTTGGTGGACGACACGGAGCTGTTGGTGGAGACGGACACAAAATGGTGGCCATTGCCTGGTTCCATCATCCCGCCCTTAGCCCCGCCGCCGCTACCCCTCTCCACCACCACCGGAGACATAGGAGAGAGGGGTGACAGCGGGGATAGAGGAGATAAAGTCTGCTGCTTCATCCTCTCCACAAGGAGCTCCTCGTCTTCCTCGCCGGATGAAGACGACGAGATAGTGCCATCCACCTCTCCGCGCACCCCTCCTCCTCCTCCTCCCCCTCCTCCTCCCCCTCCTCCTCCTCCCGCGTTAACCCTCTCTCCACCGCCTCCACTGTTGCTGTTGCTGTTGCCATTGTTGTTGTTCTCCGCGTCCAGCATCCAGGAGTGGCTGAAGTACCCGAAGACCTCTTTGACGGAGCAGCGACGGTCTTGTTCAACGGAGAGCAGCCGGCGGAACATGCGGAGGGCCTGCTCAGTGAAGCGCCTCCATTGGGACGGCACGGTGTTCGTCCTCCTCCTCTGCCAGCGAATGAACTCCTGGTAGAAGGAGTCAGAGGGCAGCGCCTTCTCCCAGGGGAAGTTGCCAGTCAGCATGCAGAAGAGCAGCACACCGAAGGCCCAGACATCAGTGCTGTAGTCCACACAGAAGCCCTCATGGCGGGACACATCACAAAGCTCTGGGGCCGTGTAGGGGATGGTGCCACTCACCTGAAAGACAAACTCAACAAGTCAACACCATGGTCCAAACAAGAGAGAATTGGAAGTCAAAGAAATGTTACTCACTCTTTTCACAGGTGAGCCAGCTCTGCGTGTCATGCCGAAGTCAGAAAGCTTGACCTTGCGGCACTCTCGGTCAAAGATGAGGATATTTTCAGGCTTGATGTCCCTGTGGACCAGCTTCTTACAGTGCAGGTAGTCTAGAGCGATGGCTACTTGGTGCACACAGCGCTTTGCCACTGCCTCAGGAAGACCAACCTAAAGGAACCAACAGAAGTAAGTGTAAACCACAATACTAAGGGTATATACACCAATAAAACAACTGTAACTACTGGCTAACCCTAACAAATGTTCTGTGTTTAATGTATTACATGTTCGTATCTAATGTCGTAGGACACGTGAGAAAATGTACAACACAATACACAGCCGGCGGTAACACTTTGCGATGCAGTGAGAATTGGTGTTGGTTTAGGTAGAGCACTGAAGTCACACTTGCAGTAGCTGAATCATCATGTTCAGGTTCGAGGTAATGTAGTTTTATATAAAGTTTATGTAAAGTTTTATTCACATAACTAGAGGCATACCATTGACAGGCAACCAAATGAAGTGCACTGTAACCTTGAATGAAATCAGGCAGATCACCCCCAGAGTGTCAACACCATGTCAACAAGAGGTGCAAGAGAGTTCTTGAAGCCGACTTTTGAAATGATGTCAAAATTGGATTAAAACTAATGTCTAATATTGTTTAGATGCTTCCCCATATGCTGTCCTGTAGCTTGGCTACAAGTTTATTTTTGCAAAAGCAATGATGCATAGAAGCAATAACCAGAATAATAGATGAGATGGAGCACCTGTGGAGGAATGATATCAAAGAGGTCCCCTGCCAGAGCGTACTCCTGCGCGAACACATAGTAATCGTCTGTCTCGAAGGCGATGCCAAACATGTTGATGATAAAAGGGCAGGGCGACAGGTAGAGCGAGATACTGTACTCCCGCAGAAAGGACTTCAGCTTGGTTGTCTTCTTCTTCAGGAACTTCAGTGCCATTTTTGTACCTTTTGGGGCGAAATTGAAGAAAAATAACCTCATCATCTTGTCACTGCAGATTTTTTTCTTTTTACTTATTTGGAGCATGAGTGTACATATTTGTGTATATGTGCCCCCTCACCTCTTATCTTGTGGATGACCAGGTCCACCTTGCCGTAGGTGCCCTTGCCCAACTCCCTGATCACCTCATAGTACTTGTTGACCTCCAGCCTCTCCAGGTTCTGGGCTGCAATCAGCTGCAGCTCGTCCAGGATGTCCATGTTGGCTCGAGACACCAGCGGCGAAGAACTCATTCTGGGGACTGTTGCAAGGGACGGACCGGGGGAGAAAAAAACTGTGGAACGGACGCTCAGCTAGGACAAGAGCACAGCAGCTAACACCCGGTGTCACTGTACAGAAACAAGAGAGGACAAACATTTTACACTGGTAAATATTTTTTATTCTTATCCTTACTTTTATTATTCAAATACAATTTATGGAGTTTCACCTGCAGGGGGTGCTATAGTAAATACAGACATACATTTAAATGGCCATAGACGTGTATGTTGTGGACCCTGCCTCTCACCTAGTGTCAGCTGGGATAGACTCCAGCCACCCATGACCCTTGATAAGGATAAGTGGTTACGGTAAACTGATGGAATTATAAATAATAATAATTATAATAATGATGGTAATAATAAGAATAACAACAACAACAACAATAATAATAATAATAATAATAATAATAATAATAATAATAATACATATTATTGTTATTATTTATTTATTTTTGTTGTAGTTGTTGTAATGTGTAAGTTTTCAAATTCAAAATTCAAAAAATCAATAAATTGTGAAATGCTAATAAATGCAATTGCAAAGCAAAAATTGTGTTTTATATTTAAAACAGACTGCTCATGTTTGTCACATAAAAACATTTTACATGACAGTTGACATGTGAAAACATCTGTTTTATGTGATGAATACACACTGCGGTGTAAAATATGATAATAAATACATAATCAATAAATAAACAAAAGATATGAGATTATAGGTGTGTCTGACAAGAAGATGAGTCCATTAGTATTCTCCGGTCATCTCTGCCTTGCACAATAAAACCAGTTGTCTGTCCTCAGTGTGGACACACAGAGGGAACATATGGTCCCCACAACTTTACACATGTACTCCTTTGGGATGTAGACAGGAGTGTGTGTGTGTGTATATGTGTGTGTGATATTTCTGTTGGTTTTCAAGGTCATCGATGGACAACAAGCCGTCGATGTTGCGGCTCACAGTCTGTTCTGATCTGCAGTGTGATAGTCGCTGAAAATGCTAATTATCTGCAGTGAAGGCTTAAGTAATTCTAAATGCTACTCGCCAAGGGGGATGCCAGAGCTGAGCTGTGAGCTGAGTCACACATACACACACACACACACACACTCACACACACACACACACAGCCAATAACAGTCCTTTCGAGCAAATCCATTCCCTGCTGCAGTGTGATTATTCTTAGTGATTGCTTTCTTTTTTTTCCTTCCTGGGCAGCAACTGAGCCAAGTCCTGACCCTCTATAGATCCAAGCGCATGTGGAAGAAATATAGGAGTTTGCGCGTTCACACACACACGCACACACACTTATTACATAACCTGAAGGGCTGGAAAGCAGCCTCTCTCCATCCCCGAGGAGACACTTGTGAATCTGCCTTCCTGTCGTCGCTCACAGGAAAAAAAACAGCAACACTTGGCCGTCATAGTTATCATCAACACAGATCCTTGTCAACGTATATGCACTTTTTTTTTTTTTATCTCTGTTCTCTCCAAACCTTGTGTTAAATGTGTTAAATCTCTTTCCATCATCTAGTTTCGAGACGCAAAAAAATAACATTCTGACATGAAGCGAGCGGCTGCGAGCAGACATAACCTGCCTCATCGTGTGTTAAGTCACCGGCTATGTGACAAAACACACACATCAGCAAACTGGTTGAAGTATGTTGTCATGCTCTCCACAGGCCTCCGTGCTCCTCTGTGGGAGTGTAATCTTTTTTGTGCGAAGCGGACAGGAAGAGCAGTTGATACCAGCAGGTGAAGACGGATGAGTCAGTTTGGGTGATAAATGGCAGCGCAGAGAGGATGTACTGCGATAAAAGCTCTTGGACACATGTGATGAACACACACACACACACACACACACACACACACACACACACACACAGGAGGGAGGGCAGGGGGTTGTAAACAGAGAAAGCCATTTGTTTCTGTCCAGCGTTAGAAGTGCTTACTGTAGCACTGTGGGATACATGCGGCACCTTGTGTGTGTGTGTGTGTGTGTTCTGCAGAGGAACGCAGTTAAGACAAGCCATCTGAATATCTTGTTTGACTTCATGTTTGTGGTGCGGTGCAACGTTTTTAAACCTCAGCTTGTTGTCAAGGGAACAGTGATGCTTTGGTTCAGTCTGGTGTGTTGCCTCCGTCCCGTCTAAGTAAATGTATGAGCATTGTAATGTCATATGCATTTGTTTTTTTGTGTGCAGTCTTTTCAATATTTTCTTATTTTATGCAGCATTGGTCTTCATACCTCTCTCCATTTATCTGTTTAGAGTTATATACTGAGTCCTTACTGTTGTGTTTTTAAAGTATCTTCCAGGGTAGCTGTGTAACAAGAATTTCACGGCCTTGTAAACAGATTTTACAGCATATAAAAACCTTTTGAAATCTTCCACCTGCAGCCAGAAACGCACAGCACACCACAGCCCGCTGTCATCACGTCTTCAGTTAGCATGTTACCGTGCACACACAAGGTACATACATCTGTGGATTGTCACTGTAAATCCCATAAGGTGTACAGCACAGTGACCCCCAGCACCACTTAAATCTGACCGTATGTAACTATGGAGATGTGGCCATGTGGAGGCTGTAAGAGCTGTGATAGTTGGACCTGAGTTCCCGCCCATGTGTCCTGTGCTGGTGGAGATTATTAATAGTGAATACAACATAAAGAAATTATACCTTGTTGTCAGTAACATATCTGACAAAGCCACCTGGGCTGCAAAGTGTTCTACTTGTTGTGCTTGTACCATAAAGATGATGAAAGATGATTACTTTGGCTATTAATGATCAATAATCTTCCATTATTTAAGTATGGACACTACACAGTGGATCAACAGATTGTGCAAACTACATCTACTGTTTGATGTGCTTTATTTCTCTTATTGATTTTAATAAACGTACCCAGAATTCTCTGGGAAGCAGAGTTCTGAGTGAATCAAAGTGAACTGAACCAAATTTCACCTTGAACCTTTTGAACTTAAAGGGCCAGTGTGTAGTTGCTGTGTTGTTGCTGATTGCAACCCCTCACCTCACCCTCTTCTTCCGAGCGTGAAAGGAGAAACTACAGTGATCACAAAATACATGAGAAACGCAAAATCTGTTTAGTTTGTCTGTTCTGGGATATAATGTCAGTTCAACATGGCGGACTCCGCCATGGAAGAGGATAGATATACAAGTCTTATTCTTAGGTAACAAAAACATAACTATTCTTATTTTCAGGTGATTCTACACTAATGAAAACATAGTTATGAATATTATATTCTGTAAAAAAATCTGACACACTGGACCTTTAAATACATTAAAATCATAAAGAGTGGAAGCGTAACCAAATTAACACACCCACACTCTGCTCAACTGTTTCATTTAATTGAGGTCAACACATTTCAGCTGAAGTTTTAAATGCACACGCTGACAGAGGATGGACTACATACAAAGCGTGATACAATCTTCATCGAGCTGCAGGAACACCACAAGAAAGACTTTCACTGAGGTGCTCTGTCTCATTCGCGTGAGAAACATTAAAATAATGTTTGAACAGGAAGAAACAAACATATTTTATGATTAAAGGAAGCAGTGAGTTGGTCACAATTTGTGAAATATCACAAATGTGTCTAAATTTGATGTTAAAATGTTGTAAACTGCACCACAGCTCTGATAACTAGACTTTAAAACATCCTGGTATGCAGATATCTGTAATGAGTTCTATCAAATTTTACCAGTCTGGGATTAACAAAGTATTTCTTATCTAATCTAAATCACATTGGCGATATTTAAATTACACGTCATCAGAGGTTGAGCATTCATTTGTGAGTGAGTGTGTGTGTGTTTGTGTGTACAGCCACCCCCCCAACAGACGTCACACACCGTCTCTCCTTATCTTTATGCTTTCAGCTGTGTTGGCCGCCCGGATGAACATGTGTGTGTGTGTGTGTGTGTGTGTGTGTGGGGTGTGTGTGTGTCTATCACAAAGAGAGCTGGATCTGTGTTTATATAGAAACAGCATTAGATTCATAGCTCAATGAGTCATCAGGTCAGGACAAATGTCGGCTCTCTATGTGGAGTGGAAGTCTGCTATCCCACTGTGTGTGTGTGTGTGTGTGTGTGTGTGTGTGTGTGTGTGTGTGTGTGTGTGTGCGTGTTTGCTGCGTCACATAGGCTCAGTGTTAACAATAGCTGTAACTCAATGCACAACTAGCTGCATTTCACATCCTTGGCAAAAACAACTGCAGAGCCAATAATTGAGCAGCACCCTGTCAGAGCTTGAATCTGATTGGATAAGGGAAAAATGGGATGTATGTTGCCCTATAGCAAAGCTTTTCCCCTGCAGCTTAGCGACCTTAAAGGTACAACATGTGTCTTTTGTTAAACATCAAATTATTTGTGATGTAAAGGAATATCTGCCACAAGGTATAGATGACAACAATGGACTTATTGTTACTACTTATGATGCAATCTCACTAAATAAAGACTACACCTCCCATAAGCGCTGTTGCCTTTAAACCTTCCTCCCTCTGAGGCAACCCCCTGTGGCCAAAGTTAGAAATAGAGGTCATGTGACACCCACGGACCCAGGAAGACTTTCTACCATGAATATCATTCCAAAACGTTAATAGAAATATAAAAAGTGAATCTAAAGTACTAAAAATTGAAACCATTAGGTCCATAAGTTACAGTTACACAAATAAATGTGCCGATATCTTCCAGCGCCACTGTTTTACACGTCGATGTGATGCTTGTCACCAGGTCTACAAAATCTTTAGCTCTGCTTACTATGGAAGAACAGTCAAATGACTGTGTGTAATATGACAGGTGCCATTTGTAGAAACCAACCTAAAGAGAATTATGACTTGACTCTGTAGTACGCAGCTCTGCGCAGCTTTTTAGTGTCTTTAAGCTCACTGTTTCGGTTTTACAGACCACAAATTACACTCTCACGTTTTCAGACACAGCACGCAACTGGTTTCAGTCAAAAAACACATCAGACAAACTTAGCAACTAGCTTAAGTTGAACAGCTAGCAGCTAAAGAGCAAGATATTTCCATCAGGAGTTGGTGGAGACCAAAATAGAAGAGAAGGAGAATAAACTTTGAATTTCTATTCATGAGGTGGCACTCCAAGTGAATGCTAATGTTGCTGCATTATGTAATAAGCAATTTTGCTAACATGTTCACCATAAGAACTTCAAAAGGTGATAATAAAAAAAAGGCTTGGTTTAGAGTTCCTCTTTAAAGCAGGTCAAACAGTGGGGGTGCAGAGGAAGAAGACTTACTTTAGATTAAATATACTTTATATAAGTATAATCCGCACACACACACAACAGGCTTATAGACATGCAAATGTGGAGGGCACCTCTCCAGCTACCAGTCAACACACATACTGTGGTCAGAGCTGGACTTGAACTGGCCACAAACCAGCCATCCTCCGGTTCCCAAGCTAAGTCCCTACAGACTGAGCTACTGCCACCCCATAGGTGTTCTTCTGTAATCAGTAGTGCTGAAGCGATTAGTTGATTAATCAATCAGTTGATTGGCAGAAAAAAAAGATTATTAAATGTGAGGATTTACTGCTGTAGTCTATTTTATGATTGTATTGGTCCATCATGATTAAAAATTGTCTCATTTTGGACATTTTATAGACAAAAATCAATCAATAGAGTAATTGATGATGAAAATAACTGCTAGTTTCAAACCCTAGTAATTAAACTGTCTACAAATGTATGTATCAATGATTTCCGTGCAACTTTAAACCGACCGTTTCATGACAGTTCTATTTTCCTCCTCAGGTCTGCACCTGTACACTCCCACAGGTTTTCAAATGCAACGTAATGAAAAACACAAGCTACACCATGTTCCTCTCAACTGACCACAGATCCCCTCCTCCTCCTCCTCCTCCTCCTGCCTCCTCCTCCTCTCTCCTCACTGACAATCCGTGCCACCAGGTCCAACACTCTGTGGAAGCGACCAGGGCCCACAGCTCACTAAATCCCAGACTGCTTACGCAACCAGCGGACAGAGTTGGCCGGCCGAGCACATTCAGCAAGCCAAGGCGATGATCACAGCCCCGTCCACCCCCGCTCGATGCCGCCATACTGCCCTCCAACAATTAGCGCAACGCCATCTTCATCCTTTTTTCCATTTCATTGACCTTTCAGTTTCCCCGACACACGAGCCACAAACATGCACATTCCTGCTGCTCCCATGTGAGGAGCATCAGCAACACAAAGGTTTTTGTGCCCGCATAGGATTTGTCTTCTGTTTACAAAAAAAGCTGACCACAAAGTGTGTGTGTGTGTGTGTGTGTGTGTGTGTGACCAGGCATTGACAGGGAGTGGTGTATAGGAGAGAAAATAATGAGAGAGGAAAGAGAGGGAGAGTGGCACAATGACAAGGGCCGTTGAGCAGCAAAGTACCAGCAAGCGTGTGTGTGTGTGTGTGTGTGTGTGTGTGTATGTGTGTGTGGAGAAAGATAAAGAGTGTGGTGGCCAATATCCCTGCACCACTAGCCAACAGCACCGAGTGACATAACAGCATCTCAAATCCCCGGTGTAGCAGATTTTTGACCACATTTCTAGCTTCATTTAAAGGTCAGGAAAATAATTATTCAGACCTTGTCCTTGTGTAACTGACCTCTGACCTCCTAATTAGGAATGCTACGACTTAAAAACCACCTCACACATTGTGGCTCTGCAGGGGCACTTCTGTGTTTCTGGAGGAGGTTCGTCAAGTCTGAAAAAAAAGTCCAAGGAATCGTTCAACACTTCAGGAGATGAGCTTATCTACTTTCATGCTGAGATTTAGACAAGAAGGTTGATACCACTTTTATGTCTGTACTGTAAATATGTTACCTCTGTCTGAGGGTAACAAAATCCGCCTACAAGCACCTTTAAATTCATCCTCTTGAAGCATTTTTTCAACCACAAGGTTGTGGCTAAGCCCACCCAAGAAACAGTCCCAGCATGCATCTCCACATGAAGCCGTAGCTTATTGTTTTTTTTACATTTTGGTTGGTGCACAGATTAAATAAACAAGGTCCAATGTGGTGATCAGTGAGTTTTAGATGTGTTTTTAGAAGACTATTCACTTTGGACAGCGTCAGGCTAGCAGTGTCCACCTGTCCCCAGTCTTTATGCTAAGCTAAGCTAATCGCCCCCTGACTTTAGCTTTATCTTTGACATAGAAATATGAGAATGGTATTTGCTCTTCTTGTCTCGGTGAGAGAGTGACTGCAAATATTAAAACAAAAAGTAGAGCTGGTCGATAATTAAATACTTTGTATTACATTTATATGTATGATCTACACCCAGAGCAAACTGGGGTTTTTTTTGCACATATGAAGAGTTTTGTGTTATGATGTGGGATAAGTGTGATTTTTTATTTGCCATATTGTGTGTAAAACATCCTTTCACATCGCGCAGCCCTACTTCACAGCTCAAGCTGTGGATTTCAACCAATGAGGCGGCACCTACACCAAAAATCCCTGTTTCTCCTACTCCCTGACAAAGCTGTGTGTTGGTATGATGAGGACAAACCCAGCCAGAGTTATCAGCGCCGCTGGCGAGACACCCTTTGGTGAGGACTGCTGAGCACCAGAAAGTCCAGAGAGTCTATGTGACCTACATTGTGATCCGTGACTCATCATGTTGAAGTGATTCTTGTATTGTGTGTGTGTGTGTGTGTGTGTGTGTGTGTGTGTGTGTGTGTGTGATGTGTCTGCTTTTACCATCAAGGAGCTTAAACCCACTTTGATCAGCTAAACACACACACACACACACACACACACACACACACACACACGTAGACAACCTCCCACAGTGGCTTCAGAATCCATAAAGCAACAGAAGATTACTCTAAAACAGGAATTAATTACAGGGTGCTTCACTCCTACGTTACTCCTGCAAAACAATAATTGTGAATTTCATTATTTTTCTGGGTGAGAACAGAATGTGCGCGAACAGGTTGTTGCAACCCAGAATTCATCTGAGGAAGGCACAAAAAAAAAATAAAATAAATAAATAAATGACTGGACGCCGGCCCAGCAAGCAACTGAAAGCAGCATGTGCAAGGAGGCAGTCAGGATGTAAACATTATGCTCTCTTATTATTCAGCAGACAGCTTCTGTGGGGCTACGTCATGTTCGGAGCCCACCTGCAGTGTGTCCTCAGACAGCACTGACTCGGAGGAAAATCACCACCGCTTAGTGTAACAGAGCTCAGAGCTGAGTGACAGGCAAACACACACACACACACACACACACACACACTAACACTGCAGATACCTGCCAGGCTGCCTCCTGTGTGCAGGATGCATGGTGGTGGAGGAGGTGGTGGTGGAGAGGGGGTGGGGGTGCAGCAGGCTGTGTTGTGTGATCAATAACACAGATTTATAGAAATATTGTAAACAAGATGAAACACCAACAGGCTGCAGTTTTTTTGTTGTCTGCTGGAGATAAATGGCACGCACGCACACACACACACACACACACACCATTATGGACCAATCACAGCATTGTTTTCAGTGTGTGCTGCTGCACATTTTAGGCCTAATCGATTACACACTGAATCCATGAAAAAAAACTGTAATGCATGCTGGGTTTTGTAGTCATAGTATAATTTAGTGAGTCAGATGTGGGATGTTCCGGGTGGAGGTGAGGATAGGTGGATAGATGAGACCGGGTTTATTCCGCCACTCACCCTTCAGTTGGTTCCCATATGGGGGCTGTGGAGTCCGCCCTGTCAGCCCAGGCTGCCTGTAAACACACGGGTTGATCTGAGCGCATACTAAAGCCAGGTGAGCCGGGAGAAACGCCTCATCTCGGTGTCCTGTGAGAAGCCTCCGGGAAGCGGTGTGACGGTGGATGTGGTGCCGAGCATCCTGCAGCCTCCTCCGGCTCTTCTGCGTCCTATTGTCTCCGCATCGCTCTGTCCTCTAAGGATGGGAGGAGAGGAGAGAGAGGGGAGGCAGCAGCCTGTAGTGAGGAGAGAGAGAGAGAGAGAGAGAGAGAGAGAGAGAGAGAGAGAGAGAGAGAGAGGAGGATGGGGGAGCTAAGCCCTCCCCCTCCTCACCGCTCTGGCCAATCACGGCGCTGCTCCGCCGGGAGCCGCCGCTGCTCGCTGTCTCCGTACAGACTACGCCGCCTTCAGGGGCAGTAGGAAATATCAAAACAGGTGCAGGGTTGTCGATTCATTGTATCCCAAGTTACAAAACACGCCCTTTTACAACACGACAGACACCCCCCCTGAGATAACTTCCTGATTAATATTTTTATTAAGATTTTAACCCAAACAATGACGATACCCCAAAACCTAATCTAAACGAGTAATTTTGCAACCACTCCGAGGGTGTGTCATGTAGTTTCTGTGTCCTGTAGGACTGTGGACCAGCAGGTAGACCTGGTTGTGGGTTAATCAAATGTTAAACTGGTAGATGTTCTGCTATCCTGTGTAACATTCAGTGACCAAGAAAAGTATTCAAAGTGAAAACAATGACTGAATATCACCTGATACTTTGAAAACTTTAAACTGGACTGCTCCCTAGACTCCATGAAGGAAGTGAGGGAGAGCATGATCGACTCCTCTCACCTCCTCCATGAGACTGTGGAGGTCCTTCAGCAACAGACTGTTACTAAGAAGGCGAGTCTATAACACCAGCATGACTTCATGTGGCACTGTTTAACTGTTACAATATCAATCTATAAATACATAACCTAACTTACACCTCACTTAAATCACATTACTTTCATTTATTCACAGTGTACAATGACCATTATAGTATAATGAATAGTATAGTATAATAATTCTTTCTATGAAATGATCATGCATATCAGTATACTGGAAAGGTGAATATAGTGTATATAACTTTTATATAAACTTTTATAATTTGCAAAATCTGTCAAATTCTCATCCAAGAGTGTGTTCTTGGACCACGTTTAGTCTCTATAAATACTCAGTGTATTTTTATGGAACTAATAGTTGTTATGCAGATGATACAGGTTTGTATAGCTGTATAGATGAACCTCATAACCTGAGGTCCACCTTTGGTCGTACACTCAGATCAGTTAATATTTTCTCATGCAAGAGGAAGCTGATAGATATTGTGGACTTTGTTCCAGCTCTGTGGAAGAAATTGGAAGTTGTTCCTGTTATAAACGTGTGGGTGTTGGATGAATCACTTTATGTTGAATGTTATGTTGAAAACCTTGAGAAGAAACTGAACTTAAGGTTTTTATTTTGGACACAGATCCTGTTTCTCTTTTGATGCCAGAAGAAGCTGGTCACCATCCCATCTTTATTTTTTTACTCAGTTTGTTTTATGTGACTGCATCAGCACGACGTCACCACATGTTGGATTTAGTGCCACATTGGTGAATTAGATTTCTCTGGCAGAATCCAAGATGATTGCAAACTTTCTTAATTCTGTCTGTCTTTAAACCTAACATCTCCCTTACATAAAAAGGTTTCTAACCTTAATGAAACTTGAAATAAGTGACCTGAAAATCCTAACTCTTGAGAGCTCTGGAGTTTACAAGCTGCACCTGAACGCCTCATGAGTGCAACACAGAAGGGGCATCTGTGCAGCGCAAGAGGGGTCCCACTTCTAATATAAATGTGCTTTTTTTTGTGGAAAAACAAATATCACCTGGTAGTCATCTCTGTTCTGTCTCATGACTGCGGCTCAGTATGAGTCTGACAAACACTGCAGCAACTTCACACTGTCTGAAGATGTTTGTCTCTTTCCCTCTATTAGGACATTATACAATATTATTCCTGTGGAAGGTATTATATTATATATGTGTTGCGTGATACTAGATTTTAAACAAATAGCCTGTAGGTATTTTTCATGAGCTCCTGCTGCATTGTCTATTTACAGATTGACACTAAAGCGTTTGTTCTGACCAGAGACGCTGCAGCTGGCTCATTTCATATATTTAGTCTCTGTGACACATTACCCATGACTGATTCTTTGTAGAAAACAGCCCTCTGGTTACCAAGTGGTTGCATCACAGGATGAAAATAGGGAGGTGCTGTCCCCGGAGGCTGTTTTGGATCTCTCCACCAACACTCATCACATGGATAATAAGTGTCCTGTTTTGCAAAGATTATCATCCTACGGCGAGGCTGTGGCTCTGATAGTGAGGTTCAAGGACCAAACTGGGGTCCGTTAGAGCGGTTCCACCAGGGTAAGGTCAGAAATTCAGTGGTTCTTTGGTTCAGGCTTGAACTGGGCAGTGAGTCAGACGGCCTTTTCTTTGAGGAATAATAACCGTTTCAAGAAAAGCTTTGTACGATGAGCGGATAGAGCCGTGCGAGCATCATAGAGATGTTCCGTGTGCGAAGTACAGCCTGTTCACTGTGACAGTGTAATTACCAGGAATGATGGGAGCCCGTGAGGGACCCTGTCCAGTCAGCTTCAGCTTCCACTTGATTTAACTTAAACCTCTGCTATAATTGCTTCATCTGTCAGTGAGGTTAAGGTGACAGAATTCGTTGTTGCTAATGACGAATTAGAACCTTCTGTAATCTATTTTAAGGAATAAAAACATACAAACTCTTACAGACAGAGAAAGGCTTTTATTTCAAAGGAATGCCAGAGTAAATGTGAGGTAGGGGGGGTAAAAAAAGGTTAAAAACATTCAGCATATCCACTGAACACTCACTAAAAAACACAGGACACTGTGTAGGCTTTGTTGCCGATAAAAATATCAAGTGACGAAGGAATGTGCTCATTGTTCTCAGTAGCAGGTAAAATAATAGACAGCAGGTTGGACACAGATTAAAAGAACTAAAATCAGTGCAGTTGGGAATAACTTTAAAAGGCAGATCAACGTTTGGCGTGTCAGTGGTGTGGGTTAATATAGTGCAAAGATCTCCACAAACGTACAAAGACTCATACAAACAGATAAAGTGCCAGGTCTTTGGTGTGGAGATGCTGCGCCAGGTTCTGAATGCGACACAGGCGAACGTTCTGGGCGTCTCCTGCGCTGTACACTCGGAATATGTGATATCGCTCCTTCTCCTTCAGTGCAAAGTCCAGCTCGTTGGCGGAGAGGTGGATGAATGACTTCTCTTTCTTTATAGTCGACTTCACCTCCACATACACCACCCCCGGCCCTCCTGCGGCTTCGAAGGTGAGTCTGAAGTCGTACGGCTGGCCACTCTCTCCGCTCTGATTGCACCACAGGACGTGCGCGGGCCGTCCGGGCTCGCCGCTGTCTCTCCAGTGGCACAGGAAGGAGTTAACCAGCTGCTCCCCCCACTCGCCGATCGCCGCCACGTCTCCTATGTCGTCGGACAACACCACCTACACAAGCACACAGCACCGTTTAGAAAAACCTTTTCTGACGCTCCACGGCTGAGAAATGACCACATGTGCTGAATGTACTGACTGTAGTGGGTCTCCGGCAGGTCAGTGCCATGTCCTCCAGTGTGGCGTGTGCATTCCACTGAGGGAAGTCCAGGTTCAGAGGAGGACGCTGACTCTCTGCAGTGGCTGCAGTCCCCTGGAAGGTACTGGACAGCACCATGGCGTCAGGGATGGTGCTGATAGAGAGACATAGGGAGGATGAGTTTGGGGTTATGTGCAGAGTTACAGTAAAAATCAACATTAGTTTTCAACATTTGTTTTTCAGATTTTTGGGGGGGAAATGAGGAGAAGAAGCCTACAGGCTGTTTGGAGCCGGTTGCTCGTTGGCCGTCTCAGCAGGCTGTGCAGATGGAGGTTTGGGAGCTGCGAGGCTTTCCTCTCTGTCCTCAGCTCTGTCAGACTCAGCGGTTTCACTCTGTTGACTGCGTTCTGTCGGTGGCAGATGAGACCAAATGGAAGAATTGAACACAGGATGTTCTGTGCATGTGATTACGGCATCTTTGAAATCTTTCTGATGGCGCAGGTTTTTATTTGTGGCAGTTTGTGGTCTTTTTCACGGAGCTTCGGAATGTTTTTAATGAACAGAAAAATGTTGATACAACACGCTCAGAAATCTAAACTAGACTTGTTTTATTAAAAGAAACTTCATCTGTAAAATGCTGCCAAGATGAAAATAATAATATCTGTCAATATTCATCTCACAGCTCCTGAATGTTAACATAGTGTGGCGCTCCTCTCATAGAACATCCCAGAGTTGATTATTAAACACTGAAGTTTAACAAGCATTCACTTGTAGTTCTGTCCTCTCCTTAACTAGTTTTGTATTATCTGCTGACTGACAAATACGTAACATTTAAGGAGCTAAAACATCTGAAGGTGAGTTAAAGCTGCACTAATTCTCTTTTTGGCCATTTGTAGACAACAAAACGAGCTGAAAACACAACATAGATATAGCTAAAACATGGCTCAAACACTAAAACACTGGTTCCTAAATTATGGAACGTGGTACTTGAAGGGAATTCATTTAAGAATTGATTTAAAACACATTTTATTATCAAAATACTGCAATATTTAGAATGAGAATTAACCTGAATGTAATTTTTTTAAGTTTAGAATTTCCATTTTTTTATTTTGTTTCTGTATCAGCATGTTACGTAATGACAACCAAGCATGAATAGTTAGAAGCTAAAATGTGATGGTAAATGGTAAGTGGTGGTAAAATGAACAGGAAATATTAGAAAGGGAAGTGCTGATCAGGATCCACCAAATTAGCTCTGGTCCTTTAATAAATAATCTAAATAAATCTTATTAGGAATAAACCTACAGTACAGTATTTTAACGTCCGTCATGATGGTGGTACTCAGAGATACTTTCTGAGGAGGTATGAGGTGTAACGAGGTGTTTGAGAAACGTTGGACTCATTTCGGCAGCAGGCAGCATTTGGGGCTGCGTTTCCAAAATGTACTTTTAGCTTTAGCTGCTAAATGCTAAACTAGCTTCACTAGCTCGTTGCTAACTTGCTGTCTATCTGCTCTTCACTGCTGGGCAGGTGGCGTGTAATTGGTTTACTGACACTTACTGAACAACTGCCTGCTGTTTGTGGGCCAGAAAACCAAAACAATGAGCTAAAAGACACTAATGAGCTCTGCAGCACTGAGGAGAACCGCAAGAGCTGGTGATAATTCTCTGTGGGCTTATTACTACATGTGACACATTAATTGGTTCTGCTGTGAATACAAAACTATTGATTAGTGCAGCTTCAAATTCAATATTCTGTTTGCAGCTTACAGGATTTCCAAAGTAACTTTAAACCAGTGTGAACATTGGCAGTAGGAGTTTGTTTCTTGAATGTAACCTGGAGGTGGTGGTGTGTTGGAGGTCACAGCAGCAAGGTTAGGTTGGACTGGATGGCTGAGGACTCTCTGAAGGACAGGCTGGTCTGTAGGTCTGCTGCTCCTGAGTGGCTGGTTTGCCTCTTGTATGCTGCTGCTGCTGCTGCTGGCTGACTGCAGTGGACTCTGGCTGCTTCCTCTGTGGGCGACGTCCTTCTCCGGGTCTCTGTCTTTTGGCCCAGCGGGAGGCGGCCACATCTTCATGACAGCATCTACCACGCCACTGTCTGCATGAACTGCTGGTACACAGAAATTGTGGGAAATTAGAAATGTACTGTGAGGAAATGACCACGCTCAAACGACCGTCCTTCGAAATGTACCTGTGCGACTGGCTCCAGTGTTCAGTATGGATGCTCGAGGAGGCCAACAAATCAGCGTCTGTTCCCCATCCTGCTGCGCGGGACGAGGTGGCTCCTCTTGGATGCTGGTGGAGGAGTAACTCCTTGATAGCACTGAAGCAAAACATTTTTCAGTTAGCTCAAACCAAAATGAGAAGAAGAAAAGATAAAAGCAGTAAAACACCAATCATATATAAGCCTGTTTTATGCCATAAAAACAGATTTGTGATGAAGAAAAAGCCTTTTGATCATATTAATCCTTGATATGTGTGTGTGTGAGAGAGAGACAGAAAGTGTGTGTGTGTGTGCTCTTTGCTGCAGTGAGGGATCTGCTCCTCTCGCTCTTTGAGCCCTGGCAACAGCTGCTCTTTTATGTCGCCGCACACAACAGCGAACAAACCCAAATTAGCATATGTGAGAAACACACCAGTTATTTTTATGTGTGCGTGTGTGTGTGTGTGTGTAAGTAGAGTGTGTGTGTGTGTGTGTGTGTGCAGGACTGAGACTGAGAAGAAAAACACTGAATATTATGAAATGATAATGGAAATCGGGGCAAGTGTCACAGGGAGAACCGGAGAAAGAGCAGATGTAAGAGATGTCACTTTCATATAGACTCGGAGCGTTGTAAGAATTCATCTCATGCTCCGGTCGGAGCTCCGACTTTAATGCTGGTGTTCTGCGTCACGCTGTCGTTCTTACACACTTTAACACTGCGTGTACGTATCCTCCAGTGTGTTCTCTCAGCATTAACACCGGTGTGGACGTGTTCATGCAAGTGGTGCAAAGAGTCTCTCCACACCTTCCTGACCTCCCTGTCCCAAAAACAGCTGGACACTGAAACATCCCAACACTGAACGTTAGGATGTTTTGTACATTGTGAGTGTATCAAAGCCTCAAATGTCTCTGTGCCACTCAGCTTCTTTTATGGTCACACTGTTGCACTGGCTGACACAATCTTTACCACAAACTCGCACACTATATTCATTTTTGACGCGATGCTGGAAATATTTTCTTTGCGGCACCATGTATTAATCCGCTGCTGAAAATAGTCCACAACAAACGCAGCATTTCCTCCTGTTTGAGTAATATTAAAACTGTCAAACGGCTTTACGCAGTTTGTTGATGAAAGCAAAAATAATGAATAGACTGTAGAGTCTTAAAACACAGAAATGAGTTCACAGTTTTGCACTTTTCCTTGACCTCGTCTTGAAGCGTGTTGGTTTTTTGAAATGGTCTGTGGTTACATAAGCCTGACAGACTTTCACATTTTGTTCTACGACATGAAATATGTCAGTAAATTCCCACCTTTGTAAATCCTGAAGCTTCAACGTGTCTTTAAAAAAGGTGGTAGCTAACAAGTGACTAAGGAGGTTGTTGGGGATGTTAAATAATGGGTTTTTGTTGACCAGTTGACGCTTATATCCACAAGTGGCACTTATAGAATAACCAGTAAACGACAGGCACTTTGGATATTCTTCATTTCCTTGAGACACACAGTTCCTTTAAATAATAATATGACCTCATTAGAGACTTTTAGACTTTTTGTACAGCACAAAAGAGTCACAAAGTCAGTGTACCGACATTAGATAATGTTATCCACCATAAACTACTGGTCATATCAGAATGAATCAGGCTGCTGCAGTAAAAACCCCTGAGTGTGCTCAGCATGGGGCTGGTTAAACGGTGAGTGCTCAACTTGTCCTTTGTAACAGGAACTTTATTCTATTTCTTCTGTTAAAAGTTACATCGTCCTGCTTTAAGTGTAGGGATGAAGTTTGTGGGACTGTGCGTACCTCTCTCCAGGCTGGTTTCTGGTTTGGGGGGCTCTGGGACCTCCCACACCTCCTCCTCACTGGGCAGCTCTCTGATGTCCTCCTTGAGCAAGAATCTCTTCAGGGATTCTGAGTCCTGCAGACACAAACACAGTGAATGAATGCGTGATGACAACATGCAGGATGGGTGAGGTCTAATCTCGATGTAGGATATTATGTTTGTTTTTGAGTCAGGAATAATGGAAATTCATGATTCGGGCTATACTGAGGATTAACAATCGGGGAAAGAACTCCTGAATAGATTTGGGCTTTCTCCTTCCAGACTCTTTCCTCCAACAGAGGAAGTGGCGACGATCCCAAACTTGATGTCTCATCTCATTAAAATGTTGGTGACCTAATTAACATGTACAGACGGAGACCGTTTGATCAATTCCCGGCAATAATCTAAAAGTTAAAGTAATAAGCGGATATAATAAGTCGAGAGGCAGATCTGGAAGCATTTCCCCCTAAGCCTTTCATCATCATCTGAATCAGGCTGACTCCAGTGTATTAAAGCGTGTTACGCCTCAGAATCACATCATTAAAATCTTTAATCAAACAGCCAAAAATTCCATTTTATTTACTTTGGCAAATCCAGGCACAGAATTGAAATCAAGCTGTTGTGTCTTCTGCAGATTTCAATATCGATTATATAATGCAGCACAGTTCTGCAGCACGTCCAAAAGAAGCTGCTGCACCAGGCAGAGTGTTCAATAGAGAGGGGTCAAAGTTCAGGCCTGATGTGAGCCCTGTTAACCTTTTCACTCTCTCACTTTGGAGCCTGTGCTGGTGCACTGCTCCACTGAGACGAGAGCAAGTTGCCATGTAATGTAAACGTGACTCCCTCCGGGGGGAAACGGCCTATTAGTTCCAGCTATGGTCAGCTCTGCGGTGGCGGCGGCGGCGGTGGTGAAAGTGTGATAGAAAAGTCCGAGAACGACAGGGTGACCGTGAGTGAGGATGTGGACGAGTGATCAATGTCTGAAGGGATCATATATCACTTACGCCGAGTGAGGTTATCAGGCCACTCAGGAAAGGCATCAGCTCTTTCCTGTGGCTGCTCTCTGTGCAGAACAGTTTCACCAGCTCCCTGCAACACAAACACACACACACACACATAGGATTAGGCTTGCTTGTGTGCATTCAGGTTAAAAAAAACGACTGTATTTGGGGAACACCATGGTGGCCCTCCATCATGACTGTGATGAAAAAGTTGTATTTATTGTGGAGGGGTCACTACCAGTGCAAACAGGACACCAGAGGTTTGGTTACAAAATAAAATCAGGAACAATTTAATTAAAGAATAAAAACCAATATTGTGACTCTGACCAGACCTTCAGGATGGAGTACTCCACACTTTTAACAGACACACAGATGCTAAAATCTGCTCTTCATGATTCTCATTCACAGTAATCTCTTTACTCTCGTCCTAAAGATGTAACCTGACCCAACAAGCAATGTAACCAATAAGAAGCCAAGATTTAGTGAAAAATAATAAACAGCCATTCCTCTTCTGTTGTTCAACGTACAACGACAACATAAATCATCTCATCTTGGAGTTACAACAACTTTTATTTTGTCACACAGTTTAGATTCTATCATTTGTAACAAACACCTTCATACTGACTCTTGGCCACTTAGTGTTGGATCCACTGTGTTATGTTGACAATACTGAGATGCAGTTTATTGCAAGGAAGCAAGAAAATCTATTTTTCTTTTCCATCACATTTTATTTTTCTACTTTATATGTAATCTTTTTTAAAACAACATCCCCCTTTTCATAAATTTCATCAACCGCAGATTGAGTTAGTTTTATTTTTTGAAACAAAAAGATAGATGAAAAGAATCTGCTGTGTGAGTTCAGACAAAAGGACCCAACAGTTGCCAGTTTGAGACTCAAGATGAGGCCGAGGAAGAAAAACACTGAACTGCTCCAGTGAAGCATTGCAGGAAAAAGTTCTCAGTAAACTTTGCCTAATTTAACACAAGTTAAGTAATTAAATCAGATATTAGGAATTAGTCTGACAACAGAAATGAGTGTTGAGACTCTTTAGACTCTATGCTTCACACACTCTGATGGAGGCAGATGGCCATCAACCATAATATAAAATAACAACTACTGCAAAACCCTGTTAAAAATCCCATTAGATTAAATTAGTTTTGTTTCTGTGTTTATATTCAGTTTGCAGCTATTTGCTATAACATTATTTAGAGCACTGGTTCCCAATATGAGAGTATCAACCCCCACTTAAGGTCATCATAGCTGTGTGCAAAAATGAAAACAATACTGATGACAGTAGCGATCCATAAAACCAAAACAATGAGCTGAAAGATGATAAAACGCCCCATGAATGAGGTGATAATTATCTGTGGGTTCATCAATACAAGCAACCTTTCGCACATGCATTTCATACATTTGTTCATGTAAAAGGATTAAAACGGATAATATAAACTTCATGTCCCCAAATGCTGCTCCCAAACACACACACACACACACACACACACACACACACACACCTGCAGATGTCCAGCTTGGCTGAGAGGTGATCTTTCTGGATATAAAGCTCCTTCATGTCCTTCAGCAGGCAGATCACATCCTGCAGCTCCACCACCTCACTGTCGTCAACGTCCAGCTGGTAGCGAATGTACAGCTTGCCCACCTGTAACCAATCAGACAGCAGCTTAAATTGGACGTACAGCGAGTTCCTGATGACATCATGTTTGTGCTTTGTCCTCACTTTCTGTGCCAAGAGCCCAAGACTGCGTACTTCATAATAACTTTTGCTGTATTCTGCTTACACCGACTCTTCCTCTTCCTTCCTGTTGCTTTCCTCAGCTAGAATGATCTGATTTTGTACTCTGTGATAGCTTACGATTACACAGACTGTAATAAAGAGTGATATTAATTATGCAGGTTTGAAGTGGAGCAAGTGTGCGTGAACCAGAGCGTTTTTTTCAAACAGGCAACATGACGTTCAACTTGTTGAACGCTGCTGATTCACGGTGCAGGTTAAGGTTAAGGTTAAGTGCTGTAAAGGTGTTTGTCACACAGTAATGAAGGAGAATGTATATTTTTAAGATCAGAGAGTGACAGAGAGAGAGACAGAGTACTGATGAGAACGCTGAGCGGAAATCAGGACTGTCACATCATCAGAAAGCAGAATGCCTGTGAAAGGCAATTCCTGCACTAGCTGTATAATGAGCTCCTTCCTCAGTAAATTAGGTGGTAATTACACACAAAGTGCAAATTAAATGACAGACTGACTGCAAATTTGCCCTGTGCTTTCACTCGACAGAGTAACAGGGACGGAAACTGAAAAGGAATGTAGTTTTAAACCAACAATGTGTGATCTTCTGACCTGTCCGAAGTAAAGTCTCTTGATTTTCTCTCCGATGTTGTTGCCAATCAGCTCTGAGTAGACTTCAGACAGCTCGTCATGGTGGTAGAGGAACCTCTGGATGTAAGGTATGACGCAGCGCACCATGGCCTGCATAGACGGGCAGGGTCTCAGGCTCTCAGTCTGAGGCTTGGCCTTGACACACTCGGACAGCTGACGGATCCCGCAGATCTCCAGGAACAAAAATCGGTCCTTCTCGTTGAAGGTAGGTTCGACGGTAGATTGGTCTCTCAGCACTGGAACGCAAGTATGCAACAATCGTCAGCATCTGCACTTCGATTACAGTTGTGCAGTTTTGTGCATAATTCCTATTGGGTATCGTCAAAAGTAATCAAGTAGTAATCTAACATGAAACATATGTAGAAAGAACTGTGGCAGCAGCGTACCGATGTTCCCAGTCTTGCTCCTGCGAAGAGTCTTTTTCTCAGCTGGTGGCAGGTTGAGCAGACAGACCTGCTTGTGAGGTTTAAAGATCTTTTCCAGGTCTTTGTTGTCAGCGATCATGGGTTTGCGAGCCAGGCTCACCCAGCAGTTATCCTTGGTGGGGAAGACCCTCTTATCAGACACCATACCTGAACACAAGGCAAAAAGGACAGCAAGGGTCAGCTGGAGGCCTTCGTGTTCGGACATTTATTGCGCAATTAATTGGAAACAATCAGAAAAAATCCACATCAGTTGCTCCACAAAGCAAAACCTCAAAACTTCTGTAGACTTTGCTACATTTTGTGTAAAAAAATAAACTCATAAACTGTCAAGAAATGAAATATTCTGACACCTGTCCTCCTCATTAAACAGAAAAACACAACAGTACACCTTCTGTTTCTCCCTTTTACTGAACCAGCCGCATTTCCAGAGGCCTTAAACACACCGTATGTATTCTTGATGCTGGTAAATGAGTTCAGACTTCTGTCTGTGAGAACTCACACACACCTTCAGACGAGTCCCTGATCACATTAGCACTGTAGCTCACTCTGCTGCCGCTATGTCTCCAAACGCGTGCGCTGCAGACAGTACAGTTTCTGCTTTCAGTCTCCAGTGTAAAGTAATTCCAGACTGCAGCAACTAATTCCTCCCAGCTGCTTTCACAACATGTGCCGCCCTGACAGGTGGTGGACGATGCTTGTTTGCGGCAAATACTTTGCAGTAAACAGTCACACCAATAGGAAGGCTAACAGATTAACCTTGTTTACTCCACCTCTCTTTATAATAAACATACTTTTGTCTTTTTTTAGAGGTGACGGGGGGGTCTTAAGAGAGAGACAGCAGGTCAATAGTATACATAGAAGTGCAACCATTTTGAGCAGACAAGAATAATCCTTCCAAGGTGTCACATTAAGACACAGAGAGACATCACAGGAAAAAAATCATGCTGTGATTTGGCCTCAAAAACTGTTGACAATCAAACAATTCTATAAAAATGACATTTCCTGGTGACTGGAGGGTTAACACCTCTGTTCTGGAACTTGCTCAGAAACCTTATTATTGTAAGTATGGAAAGCCACAAATCCTCCTGTCCTCTGTCTTCAGTTCGTTTTTTGTACAGTTTCATGAGGCTGATCATGTGATTAGAGGTCACAAGAGCTCACTGTATACAGTGTCCTCAAGTTGAAAAAATGCTCTCATTGCAGTGAAATTGCTACTATGGGGACTAACATCATCGCAGAGTCTTTCAGGCTTTCCAGCCATTCCCAATTTATGCAATTCCAATACTGTTTGAGGACCCAGAAATATTCAAATATGTTGTCATGATGAAGCTATTTGCCTTTCAGTGGTTTCCTTGTTCATCCCCTCCTTCATGTTTCTGTCTGTCCCTTTTTGGTGTGTGTGCTCTGCTGGGTGTGGCCTCTGACTCACCTGCCTGTTCCATCACTGCCTGTAAGTCATCATCCAATCAACCAGTGTAGCATATTCAACCCTCTACACTCCACCAGCTCACGCTTGATCTCCTTTTTTGTGATTCTCTGCTGACCTTGTTTTCCCTGTACCTCAGGATCTCTACCAGCTACGTCCAGCCTGCCTTGTTATACACACCTGCCTCTAGATTCCTGCCACCTCAGCCCTCAACCACATGGATCTTTTTACCATCAGACGGCCACTCCTCCCTGCACCATTCCACTCTCTGTTTGTACTGAATTACTCACCCTTCAAGGTGGAGCAGTAACCCTGATCGAGCCTGGGCTGGAAGATTTCCTGGTCACCAGATACTGGAACAGTACACTTCTGAGCTGTTGAAGATAGAAATATTATTATTATTATTATTATTATTATTAATAATAATATAATATAATATAATATAATATTACAAAGTGAACAGAGGGAGGATGTAACAAGTCAAGAGGGAAAAAGCAGTTGTTGAGCAGAGCGATAATTTACTGCAGACGGATGGGACGTGCAGAGTGAGGAAATATGTGAGTTGTCGAGCAGCTGAATGAGAAACTCAACAAAAGAGTCTAAATGTCCTTACCAAGTCTGGCATAGAGCACCGACACATCCTGCAGCACCTCAGCAGTTGGTATGGGAGACGACGAACAGATCAGTTCCAACAAGCCGACATACTGATTCATGTTAGGACTGTGATCCACATTCAGCAGCTATACATGAAATCAGACATGCATGCGTACATTAGTGATGGTGGAGTTTGGTCTCAGAAACGGCTACAAACAGAAGTCAGTTTATTAAAACAACCGCAAAGTGTCTTTATAGTAAAATCATGTCCCACCTACATTCCAGCAACCTGCAATTATCTCCTTGATATCTGAATATAAATGACAGGTGACTGACAATACATTATCCCATGTAAGTAACTGACATTAAAGGTAACTGACTGGTCTGTGATTGTCAAATCATAGCTTATCAACTGTAATCAGGCACAGCAGGCCTGTCAAGCTTTGGATGGGGTTGTAGTAAGAGAGCTACTCAATATTTAAAGAGTCTAGAGGGTGGAGTATTTGTGCAAGTCTTTCAAAAAACAAAAACAACAGAGTAAAAGTGGAATAAATGGGTTAAACTGTGTGTTTATCTGCTCTAACGTAAGCTGCAACCATTAGCACGTCCCGCCAACTAGCTTACTTAATAAAGTAGCATTACTTCCATGGACACGGACTTGCCCATGACTAGCACATCCACTGTGTTGAAACTGGTCCTGGATGCCACTATGTCAGTAAGCTATGTAACTATAGCTTTTATAGATACAGCTCTAAAGTTAGTGACTCTGTCTTGGACCTTTAAGTTTACACTTCAGCAACCCCAGAAAGCATTACAACCTTCTTTTTGTTTGGAGCATGCAGCTTTAGCCTCAGTCTTTTAGCATTAGCCCTATATCATGTACAGAATGCTTCTATGAAGTGTTACAACTTTCTTCTTCTAAAATAAGTCAGCTGGAAATATTAAAAAGTCAGGCAGACACAACGTTTTCAACCAACGCACAAAGCTAACGCTAGCTTTATTACTTCAACCTTCAGCCAACCTCAGAACCCGTTGGTTATTGTCTGAACAACTTAGCCTCTGTGGGCAATGGCCAGTGTTACGGGGCTTCTGGTGTAGCCAGTGGATATCCTGGGCCAAGACCTACTCTGCGGTTCAATTAGCAACTTGATACACAAGAATGGTATACCAGATACATTTGTGCTAATCTCTATGAACAGATAATATCTGCATTTAAATTCAAAAAAGCTAATAAAAAGCTCAACTATCTTCAGATGATAGCTGATGGATTTACAGTTTTGTATTTCAGCCAATGTGTTCTTTCCACACAGACTTTTTACTTGCATGCTAACAAAGCCCACCGAAGCATGATTGGTCAATACTCGGACTACAAACAGAAACCAGAATGCTTCTGTTGCCAAAATCTTGGTCCGTACAGATTCTGTATTCATATGCAGAAAATGACACAAGTAAATAAAAGTGACAAAATCTGAGACATGGGATCAGAAAAATGTAAAAGAGCAGCGTACTCTGGTGAAGAAGAACTTCATCCCCTCCAGTGGGGTGTAGAAGGGAGCCAGGACTTTGGGTTCCTGGACAGGGCTGTCTGGTTTGTGAGTCAGCGACCTATAGCGCTGGAACATGCCTGTCGTGTCACTCCAGCACACCTCCTTCAGATGGTAGAAACGTCCTGAACACCAGTCACCATTTTTCCTAGGGAGGGGTGATGGCAAAGTTTGACTTGTGGTGGCTAAATTTAGACAAGAATCTAAAAAGATCTGCTGATACAGCTGACGACATACCTGTTGTACTCTACGAAAACAGCAGGGGTATGCTGGAACAGCTCCTTCAGGCTGTTCTGGGGACAGTTCTCATGCAGATAGGTGTAGACGTCGTGGATGTGCTGAACTGTGGAAGTGAAGTGCGCCCCCTCCAACTCATCATCAGGTAGTCTCTGCTCATGGTTATCTGCTTTTGGTTTGACACACCACTCCTTCAGGTAGTTAATCAGAGCATCCACTGAGATAGTTTGTCTCATTCCTAAAAGAGGGAAAAGACAGTGACAGACAGATTGTCTCTTATGTAACTGTCTCAAAATAATCTGCAGCAATTATAGAATAACCAGGACAACAGGGATCTACACCACAGCAGACACATTTTTACCTAGAGCTTGGGTAAACCCGCTGGGGTCTATGTCCACGTAAGACACATGAGTCCCCAGGAGCCTTTTGACCTCAGGTGAGCTCAAGTAGACGGAGCTTGGACAGAGGTAAATTTTCTTTTGCTGTTCTCCTTCCAGCGGGCGGTATGCTGGCACCCATTCAAGGCAACGCAAGAAGTGGTAGAAGGAGGATGTGGTGCTTTTGATTTCTTGTCCATCACTGTCAATCACCTTGGCTGTTAGGTACTGAGAGTAGCAATGTCTGGAAGAATGGGAAAGAAGTGGAAGTCACTAGGATGCCAGGAAATAATGTTTCTTCAACAAGATACATTTAATATTTGATCATATATGATTAAAATTCATGGATGACAGCTTCTGCAGTAGTAGCTCAGTGATTTTAATGCTCAACAAAGTGGCAGGATGACCTACATTCCTCTGCAGCTCTGCACGTGCTAAATGGTCAGAGTTAAATGCACTGAGAAATTCTTATCTACGCTCTAAAGAAAAATCAAATTGTCTCAAATTGACCATCACAATAGATGACAGTTACGCTCCACATGCGCCTGCAGAGCGATGGTTAATAAAAAAAAGTAGTTTTAGTTTGTGTTTGTTCTGTGATAGGCAAGCAAACTGTTTTAATGCTTCCCTTTAAGTAAGAGTCAGTAGAAAATTGCAAAGGTATAGATTTTGTTACAAAGCAATGTCAGAATAGCTGTTGTACGTAGATTATATCGATGTTTTGGATATGAAATTTAACACTATGGAAATCTGCAGCACTGTTTCATCTGACACATATTAGAGAGATTAGCCAGGTCACAGCAGTGTGCAAGAGAAAGAACCATGTTTTACACAGCAGTAAAAAATATTACAGCAACTTAAAAGATGCTTCTTAAAGTTACTATATTGGCATAAAACACCACTGACTGACGAGCCCAAGTCAAGTGGACTAATTCTTATTAAGCAGGCCTGTTATATTCACAAACTCACGTTCATTTTTCATCATTAATCTAATCGCTGATCATTTTGTTTGCTGATGACATTAGACTTTATTTAACCCAAATTTCTGTAGGATGAATACACCCTTGCAGTTCATCATTCCAAATTCAGCAGCTCCGTTGCTTTCCAGATGTGCACATCACATGTCAAGTCTTATCAAATTTTGTCAAATATCTCCTTCTGATGCATGATTATGGCATGGATTATGGCAAAAATAATAACAGATTATTTTGATCTGGACAATGTTAATGTTACTGTATGATTATGTATCATGATCATGAATTGATTTTTTTAAATTGCACTTTACTTTCACATTTAAATAAAGAGAGCACTGATTTCACCTTGTTAAAAGTAATCTTTGCATCAGTGTAAGACAAAATATAAATAAAATGTTTATTAATAAACGGTTTAGCAGCCAGTAGTTTCCATTCCTTTTAGTGTAGTATGAAAATCTTGTTTGAGAGAGGTAATCCATCATGAAAATAATTGATATTTTTCCAGTTGTGTCTTATGTTATCTTTGTGTGATAAGGCAGCTGCAACTGATCTGAGTTATCTGCAGGTGCATTAGAGTGCTGGTGGTACTGTAGAACAGGTGAGGTGAACACAGTGGAAAGCATAACGTGAACAGCAGCATTGGAAAACTCTGCAGTGTGCTTTGGGAAAATGGTCGTCAGTGATGTGAAGTATAAATGATAAATGATGCAAAAACGATGGTGTGTTAATTATTCATCATCACTGTGATATAAAAAGGTGACTGCTGGGAAGCGACCTAATTCAACCTTTAACTCCTGTCCTGTAGTTGTACTGGCAGTATGCACCGTTCATTAGTATGTGAACTCAGGTGACCTCCTAACCTGAGCTGCTGTGTTCACACACATCTATAATAGGAACTCACGAGATGACTAAATCCGGATGAATTAATCCCCACACTGATCTCTGGGGAGCTCAAACAATAGGCTGATGCTGTTTTTTTTTCTCTGAGGGAGAAAATAACATGCCAACAGTCAAACAATGTCCTCACTTCATCCCAGTAAACACTTAATGGTCAGAGTGGAACTGATCCTGACTAACCTTGAAGCCATTAACCTAGCCACCTCTAGCCATTAGTTTCTCCTGCACGTCTGATACCCAGTGAATGCACCTGCTCATGGATTAAAGCAAAAAAGTCAAGTCATATTCCCGTTTGCAATTTGTGAAACATGTTACAGGTTATGTTTCTTATATAATACAATGAATAACTAAATTAATAAGATTTCAGCAACACTCCACACATAACCATGTTCTCTAATGCAATGTTTTACTGGAGGATGACTTGAAACAGCTGCTTTTGCCAAGCTTGTCTCTTGATTTACTGTTTCAAATAATCAACCATCTATACCTACATCTACATAGCTTTTATCATACCAACAGCACCAGGAATAAATAACAATAAGTGAAACTTTTGCAGCCTTGTGACAAGTTTCAGCCTGATGGTGAGCTTGTACCTTTCTGCTACCATACTGTTAATAATGAAAGGGAAGCTCTGAGTTTTCGGTTTTGTTATATATGTTATAATTTCGTCATACAAACCAAAAACTTCTTATTGAGAAACATTACAGAGTAACTATGGCAACTCACTGTTACCATGTAACACCCATGTAACTCACTGTACCAGAGGGCAGGGAGAAACACTGAATGAAGCCAGAGCATTTGAAAATAGTTGCGTGAGTCTTGGTCATTGCATGAGAGTTGGCATCCCGTGAGCCAGTCAGTCAACGTAACACCGTACAAAGTGTGGAGTGAACAACACCGAAAGTCGCAGTGAACGTGTGGCCCCCCTCTAGTAGTTGTGGCCCTAAACTAAACTGCATAGACCGCTTATGCCTGCGGCCCTCAGCTGTCTTTCATTAAAAGCAAGTCCATGCTAGCTAAGCAGCTAAACCTTAGCGCTGATGCTCTGTGATTAGATCCCAGCCTGGTGTGGGTCACGCGCACACACACTGTAGAAAATACCACTAGTGATGAAGGAATGACGTAAATCTGTCGTACTGACGAAGAACTTTAATCCATGCACCTGCTTCTCGAGTCTTCCACTGGACAGAATATGACCTGTGAGGAGAAATGAGTAAGTGAGTGCATGTTACCCAGTATCCCAGTTGGTTGCCAGCAACTTCAGCAAGGTCATTCTCTGCTGAAGGAGCAGGGAGCCAGGCAGCTGGGCTGTGGCCAGTGCACGAAACTCCTCACAGGGGTAGTCATCGAGCACACAGTCCTCCCTTGGATTCCGGCGCCATGATGCACTTTCTGCTGACCAGGGACCAGAGTCCTGGAGGAAGAGGAGGAGGAGGAGGAAGAAAGGAAGGTAGAAAAGAGACTGTTATTACTACTAACATATCATGAAGCCTTTAAGCTGCTGTCACATCACATGTGGAATCACTGCACATTCTTGTTAGCTGCATCGTACAGGGAGCTACGCGGGGGCAACAACGTGAAAAACTAATGCAGGGTAGCGCATCTCTTTCCTGCTAGCTGCTCTAACTCTTGGCTTCGGAACTGAATGTTACTTCTGAACCAGACCCTGGCACGTTGCCCACTGCTGTTGTCCAGTGTGATTGACTCTGCTGACAGCGCTGTCAGCAGCACGGCAGGAGAGACGCTCTGCAGAGTGTTAAGATTTTATACCAGGACACACTTTTTTATTTCTCTGACAGTGTGGAAATCTTGATATTTCCGGATCACACATGATAAACAAAAGCATTAAAGTAAAATATGAGACTCACGTAGGCTAAAATGACACTCATTGGATAGCGGAGTGAATAATACATTTCTTCTAGTTGGAGGTGAGGCAAGAAGAGAAAACATCAGTGAGTTAACCACAGCTGCCTTGACTAGTGTTAAGTTTACTTATTCTGTGTGACTTCTGTGTTTGACCACATTAGTTTCAAATTAACTTTGGTTGCCGCGGATTGAGCAAGCGGTAGAGATCAACTCCTGTGTTCTGCAAGGCCAAATTACAGTTTGAACGAAATCTGGTGGCCTGATTGGAAGAGAGCAATTATATATGTTGCAGTCTACCGTCTGAAACGGCTGTCTGACGGCACGTTAAATTGGTGAAAATACACTTCCATGCTGGTTCACCTGTCTGTGACTCCATAGGTAACACACTGACCTCAGACAATCCCACTTCAAATAACCTAAACCATCCCTTTATGGATAAAACTAATGACAAATATACCGAAGACATTCCCTTTTAAAAATAAATTCTAACTTGAGTTTTCTCTCCTGATCAGCTTCTCAACACATTAATGTGTTTTAACTGCAGTGTTAACCATAATAATATTAGTTCTATATTTTCCCATATTACATAAAGACAACATAGGTCACACAATAACAGTGACATGGAGTGTCATGGTGAATCCACATACTTTGCTGTGGCCCAGGCTAAAACAGGCATCAGGAATCGGAGACCTGCACAGCCTCAGCTCTGTGTCTGTGACACGTCTCTTCAGTCACCTGCTCTTTCTGCTTATCTTCAAAGCAGCTATTGATCCCTCTAGTCCTAGTGTGACTCATAATGGTAAATATCTTCATCCTTTAATCACTACCTTCATTGTGGTGATGAGTCACAGTTAGTTTGCAATGCAGCGTGTTTCGGGAAGATTGCGCTTTGCCTCTGGTGTCCATGCGACCAGTAAATATTGAGTGCTTGCACATCACATTCAGAGCCCTTCATCATCTGAGCTCACAGGTGGGGCTGTCATGACCTCGGTCTGGTCTGATATATAATTTTGTTTTTGCCGCATGAGTCGAGTGTGATCCCTAAATAGTCGAGGTAACAGTTCAGGGATGTCCTGCTCACCAGTTCTTTAGCGGTGAGAGTTTGTCGCTCTTTGCGGATGATGAGACCGTCTCTGACTCCCAGTCGGCTGAACAGCTCTCTCCATCCCGCTACATCGCTGTCTGTCTGTACGTAGCAGGGACTCAGCAAGACCCAATCGTAGCCTGGTGGAGGAAAAAGTAGAATAAGAAAGGACAATAAAAAAAAATACTGTAGAGGAGACATGAATCTAGCGAAGAGCAAACAGGAGATGAGACAATCAAAGACAGAGAGGAACCGAAGGACTGACGTGTTTAGCTGACTGGCACTTGTTTTTTCCATTTCAGCTGATCAAATGTTACTTTCAGATTTCTTTTATAATAATAAACTAAATATCTGGATTGACCTTGATAATTTTCTCCATTTGCCGACCTTTTATAAACAAATTGACAAAAAAAACCAAAACTGTACGATAAACAATCATGGAAATGATTGTTTCATTAACTGTCCGCCTTACGTCTAGTAACAGCTATGTTACCCTTGATCAGCTGTTACATGCTATAATTTGACATACACCTGACAGTCACATATATCATGTATTCTATTAGCCCTAAAAATGGACCCCGCTTCTTCTCAGCAGTTCGTTTTTCCCCAGTCTCACTCTTCATGCCTAAACCTAACCAACACAATCCAATGAATGCAAGAGTTATGTGTGCTGTGCTGCCACTGGGCAACAGCCAAGAAGAGAAGCTACGTTACTGTCTGCCAGCCCATTTAGAATTTCAATATAGTATAGTATGTAAGAATATACGGTTGTAAAGTGCAGAAGGAGGAGAGTTTTTTTTTTTAATTTTTTTTTTTTTATCTTTTATAGTTTATCTATTTGAGTAGAAAAAAGCTGAGCTGTCATCAAACAAACTTTCCAAAATGGGAACTTAAATGTCCTTAAACCATGAAAAGAACAAATGTCTGTGGCTGATAAATGTAAGTATTTAATAAGAATAGTTACTCAAAATGAAATAAACAAAAACACTGTCAAGGTCTCCCTAGTTGGTTGTTATCCTTCTGTTAGGGCACAATGATGAGGTATCCTCAATAACGTTAAATGTTTCTGTTAAAAAACTCTGATGTGTTTAAATGGGCAGAAGATCAGAAACATAGTAAAGAGAACATTAGTTTGTGTATTCAGCCCCTCTCCCTTTTTCAAAGTCGAGGCCAAGTGTTCCGATCCATTTTCCACTCCACTACCACTTACATAACACACACACACACACACACACACACACACACACAAACACACTACTTTGTTCAATACTCTCAGGCATTTCATGCTTTCTTTAACCCTGACAATGGAAGCAAACCCTCACATAATCACAAGCTACTTTCCACACAAACGAAAAATACACACACACACCCCCATATGAGAACACGCAGCTGATGTCAAAAAATGTCCCCAGAAGAAAACAGGAGACGGCAGCTGGGAGCAGTAAGGCAGAAGTTTTGGTGATAGTTTTGGATAATTTAGTCAGCTTTCTTTGACCAACATGGATGCTGAACAATACCTCCAGACGTACAAGGCTCGTGCTGAATTTCATCAACCTTTTTTTACAAACACAGTGTGTGCGTGTGTGTATGTTGGTGGGTTTGTCCGTACCGGGCAGTTGCTTTGGCAGGTTAATGTTGCCGTACTCTTCAGAGTAATGCACCCTTTCACTGGCCAGGCACAGCAGACCCCTGCTGGTGAGGACGGGTACTGCCATGTCAGAGTATTCCTGGCTGGAGGAGGAATGCTGCTTGATGAAAACCAAGTAGCTCACCACCACTGCCTCAGACTTCGACTGGTGGTGGAATCGGTGGAGAATGGAAAAAGAGGACAATAAAAGAAAAAGAAAACAAAGAGACATTAGAGAGGACATATATAATATAATTTAGCCATTTTTAAATGATTTGAAACCTGTATTGTAAAATGAGGTCATTTCTGTGATCATGTAAATACAGTATGGTACCTTCCACTTGTTGTTCTGTATTGAAGGGTAGATGTGCTGCTCCAGCAACTCCTGAGGCTCCAGTTCATGAACTCCGAGTCTCCTCAGCAGCTCCCGAACCTGCTGACTCTCCAGAGGCTCCAGACAGCTCAGCAGAGAGGGGTGAACTACGTTTACATCCTTGTACAATGCAGACAGAGGTCCTGTGTGTGGTGAGATGACAAATAAGAGGAAAGCTGCATTAACAACGCGACAAAGATGGTGATTTTAACCTAAATATACCAAAATATGCGTGACCAAAAACCTCCTGTGACATGCTTTTCTACATTCTGAGACTGGCATCTGAACCGTTTCCCCACTGATCTCTGTACTGTTCAATATTTCAGAAGAACACTGTGTTTATCTCAGCTGGCTCTGTGAAGCAATCACACACAACTCTGTCCACTTGACTTCACCTTTAAGCAGAGCCTGAGGTTTGTGCTGAATAAGGTTCACTCAAACTACACTCACTGACCTGAAAACCAGCTGAAAACCAACAGAGCCAAGACTTTAATCCCACTCATAATATTTCCTGTCAACTTTCATTTCATAATGTTCTTCTTCTGGTCTCAGTGTCAGATATACTTATGTTAAATGATGGAATTTACATGCCGCCCCAACAGAGGAGAGACTGTGTGAAACCTTACTGTTCTCTATCATGCATATCTGAATAAAGACAATGACTAAGGTTTCTGAAAATATTATCTTTAGATGTGAAAATGAGGCATTATGTAATTAAAATGTATTAATCTGCATGTATGTCCAGAACAGAAATCTTAACCTTGGATTAGAGGTTCAAAAAATCATTTTGTTAATATACTGTGCTCAAAGGTTTTTACCAATGACAGTAAAAAGAATGGACAGTGCATCAGTGATCACCCAGAGGTTTCTGAAGCAACATGTTTAAACTCAAAATATTGGCTGTCCTAGTTCTTCCTCCTCTGGGCTAATCTAAAAATCTTAAAGACATGGATCATTGGCAGACCTAAGATAGCTCAAACAAGCCATCTGTAAGTGTTCTGCATAACTTTAAGGCTAAATCTAATTTGAACAGGTGAGTTGTATATAAATTCACCCTCAGTACAGTTGTCATGAACGGGGAAATTAGCTATAGAGACCAAAACTGTTTTTTGTACCAGGCTGTAAACATGTTTATTTCTGCTGTGAAGTTGGACATTTTAATACACCCCTTATGGAGACTGACTCGTCTTTGTAGCCAGCCTCAAGTGGCTGTTTGAGGAATTACAGTTTTTGGCACTTCCGCATTGGTTTCATTTCCCAGCCATGGAGGTTACTTCTTGGTTTTTACATAGAGAATGTTTGATATTTCTTTTCATCACTCCATAAAATACTGTCAACAGCCATAAAAAAAAATCCACTTTCCACATTAAGTGAAATCTACAGACATAAATAGAAAAATTGAAGTAAAACAAATCTAAGAAACCTAACAAATCTAAATGCGGATTTCCACTAGTCTCAAATAACCCATGTTATTGAAGCTAAACAGCTAAAAATCTTAATGTTTTGTCGGTTGTGTCTCACCACAGGTAAAGCACATTTGTGCCTCTGAGTTACTTCTAAAGGCACTTACATCAGCTGCTTACATCAGAGTGTGAAAATCAATTATTCATGCTTTCCATTCTAAACCTCTGCTTTGGGTTCTGTCTCTGGATGTGATGACGCACAACACGGGCGGCGTGCCTCCGCTTTTGTGTGTGTGTGTGCATGTTCTGATACGAGTGGCTGTATGTCTGCTTATTCTTAGACAGAGGTTAAAGCTTGTCGTACAGCTACCCCGCTGTCCTCAACATCCGTGAGTGTGCAGACACTGGGCTCAGATGTCTCACATCTGACAAACAACGCGGGATCTGTATTTAGAAATGCCTCAGAGGTCGCAAAAAAGATTTTTTTTTTTCTTTTTTACAGCTCAAATTACCACCTCAGTTTTTTGAGTTTCTTGGTATAAATGTACCAAATAATCCAATGTGCTATTTTTATTCATCTAATAAATTCACACCATCATTTTCGGTTCCACTGTTTCACTGCTGAGCTTTGTGAGCACAGCCGGGAAGCGTTACTTCTCACTGTCACCAGGGTGATACATATTTATCTATTTTTGTTTTTCTCCATCCGTTGATCACATTTTTGGAAACTGGAAACCCGTGTGGAAATCTGTACCGCCCTATTTTCCCACTGCTTTTCTTCTTCTTCTTCTGTGTTTTGTTGTTGTTGTCATGGTTGATTTAGCACTGTGCAATCAGGAAGGAACATGCATAACCATAAGTTCTTTGCAGGTGCTGGGTAATAATTATCCGCACTAAAAGACAAACCATACACATACACACACACACACACACACACACACACACACACACACACACACACACACTGCTGCCTTCTTTAATTCTACATGCCACTGTACTCTGTATATTGGACCTATTTTTAGTGATGTTGCAGTGTTCTGAGGTCTCAGCACTTCATTTGGTGAGAGATTCGAGTCTCCAAGATATGAAAATGAAACCTAAGTTGAGTTTTACTCAGTAGTTTTAAATCTGCACACACACACTCATATATATATATATAAGTATGGTCGAAATGTTCAAAAAAAAATAAATAAATAAAAAATAAAAAAAATATATATATATATATATATATATATGTGTGTGTGTGTTTATCTGTCAATACTGGCCTTTTCAGATTGAGACAACCCAATTAAATCAAGCACACACACTTCCATTGTCGTCATGGCAATAGGGAGGGGTGCACCCCCAATAAAAGAAAGCATCTGAGATGTCTAATACATTGCCACTACCACAGAAAGTACAGGAAATTACCTGTCTGAGCTTGAGCTTTCTTCTTTTTGGTCTTGTTCTCCTCCATTGGAAAGAACACTCCCTCACCATTTAGTGCCACCACCCGTCCGTTAGCCAGGGGGATTATGGGTAGATCCCTGAGGGTTTGCAAGATGGAGTCCGCCTCTCCATAGCCGTGCTCCATAGCTCTGAAGTTGCAAACCAGCAGCCTGGCCAGCTGATGCAGGCCACCGTCTAGAAGGCAGTGGGGGTTGGTGTTGAAAACGTAAATGGGTGTTCAAAATGACAAAATGAAGAGGGGTGTGTATGAATGCACACCTGTCAAAGCGGAGCAGTTTAGTTTAAACATTTCAAAAGAATGACTGATGAAGTACTCTTATTTATGTTCTATTATTTTCATGAATTATTTTATCTTCTACTATTTTTATTAGCAAAAACAGTCCCACCATGATGGCTTAAACATAGCCTGATATACCAACAAGGTCAATAATGATGGAAATAACAGCAGTGCATTAGTTAGCAGATATCTATAGATGTATATCAGACACTACACATGTGTTCACATATTATATGGGTATAATAAATGACATTTTGAGGCTAAAGGCTCCAAAATCTCACCAGAGTATCTGATGCTATCACGGATGTTTCCATGTTTCTGTCATTAAATGGGGTTATTGTGTTCTGATAATGTGGACTACCAACAATGGATTTAAAAGGGTTTCCTCATTTTAATGTGATGCTGTAAGCTGTTGTGTTGGCAGTAAACACTGCCTATTAATGCATCTGAGCTGCTGTCAAATCCCTGTAATTCACAGCCTCTCGTGGTATCAGTATACGTGTAATTATGGCACATTGGTCATGTTGCATTCTGCCAGCAGATATTGACTGACTTAGCATCAGATTTCTCCCTTCTACACACCTGAATTGATGCCTTCCACTCTCATCAGCTCCTTGGCCATGGCCGTGGTTACCGTAGAAACATCAGATCCCCGCAGGTATTGGACTCCTAGGTGCGTGAGCAGGGAGTTGGGCAGGGAGTTGCTCAAACCCGGATGGAGATAAGACAGAGACAGATGCCTTTCAAGCTCCTCTCCGCCAATCACGTCACGGATCACAGCGTCATGACAGACGGCCACTTGGGATGGCAGCTTGTACACAACCTTACCATCTGGGAGAGAAAATGTGGAATTATGGGGCGAGACACAATACTTTCAATCGCGAGCAAGCTGAGTGCAGAAATATTTTTTGTTTTGTGTGTGTTGTTTTTTTGTTGTTGTTTGATTTCAAATGTGTGTGTGAGTAACACCTGAGCTGAGTGTAGGCAGGAAGGGCTTGCCCTTGAGCAGATGAATAATCTGCCCAGCAACTGGCTTGAAGAAGTCCAACACCTCGTCGGGCAGGGGGATAAACTGCAGGAACTGGCAGAGACCCTTCAGACCCCTGAACTCTGGGTGATTCTGGAAGAGAGAGAGAGAATACAGATACTAAACACGACAGCCATGTAATAATAAGTGCTATTAGTTATTACTGTTTTATGTTTTGGACATTGTATACTTGAAGCAGTGTGTACTAGTTGCATAGAATCATGCGACAGTAGAGGGAGGATAGATTTAGCATGTCCAGTTGTTAGTAGGACGTTCCCCCAGCGGGGAACAACAGATGACAAAAGTTTGAATTGCTTTGAGCAACAAAAGAGAACAAGATGCCACTTTGAACTTTCTTTACTCAACACTTTCAACATGTTTCGACATTATTTCCATTAGTACAGAGTCATGTGACACTCACCAATATGCTTTTGAGTTCTGAGCTGCTTTTCTAACAAACAGTGTTTTTGTTTGCTTATTATTTTAAGTTTGTTTCATTTTGTCATTTTGCGATCACTGCTGAGCTGACATCAATAAATTCCAGCACTTCCTGCCTGGCTGCTTCACGTTAAAAGTCCCTGAAAACATGATTTCAGAATAATCCTACACGAATATGAAACAATCTACCGAAGTTGTATAAACGGGGCAGTGCTGAGTTTCATTAATAGTAACATAAGGTCACTCTCGATCTACAGTGTACAGGTAATTCCATCCCTCAACTACAATTTTTTTAACCTTAATTAATATATTCTATTTGTCCTCGGTCAGTTGTTGTATTTGTAAATGATCAGATTTTCTTGCAGGGATCATTACAGTAACATCTTATTTCATTTGTTTTGTTAGTGATTTTCCCCACGGCATCATCTTACAGTGAACACATCCATGGCCTGGAGGAAGAGCTGAGGTATCTCAGAGCGAAGCCACTGGTTCCATGAGCTGTCTCTGTCAACGTCTTCCCGAGAGGAAGGGATGTCAAAGTCACCTGGAGAAGAATTAATGAGTGAGATTTATACTTTGTTACACAAACTGAGAAAGTTTTTTCTTCCATACATTCACAGTTTTCGAATTCTAAACTCAGTTCTCACCTTGGATGATGAAACGGAAGCCGAAGCTGCGAAGGGGCAGGTAAGCAAACACAGGTTGTTTCTGTGGCTGGCATACAATGTCACTTTCTGTGATGTTGCCATCAAGCTGGAACGCCAGGGCAAGCTCGGTGGACTCGACGTCCTCTTTGATCTGGAGGAGAGGAAGATCACTGTCAAAATAGATTCGGCGGCTCACAAACAAGCTCTCCCCGTATTTTCTCTCGCTCACTTTCATCTTCTCTCTTACATAACCTAACTGCAGATAGCTGCCTGGGAAATGGAAGAAGAAAGGTGACTGAAGAAGAAGAAAGAGTAGCAGGGATTATAGTGTCGTTTCAGACTGACAGATCATTCCAATCTGTGTGGTGGTGGTGATGCTTGCATGTGTGATTTTTTTTTTTCACATATTCCTGCTTGATGTGAGAACCAAAAGAGTGAGTTTCGACAATATCTGGCAAGTTGACGAGAGGGAAAGACCTTTACAGAAGTACATTTTCGAGGTGCAAAGCCACAGTGAGTTTCAAGTGACTGAAGACTGAAACAGATGTCGTCTTCTTGTTCTGAAATCTAGATATGATATGAATGCCTAAGAATGAAGCAACACAATGAGATTTGAATGTTAAGTGTGTGGGCGTTACCTTCTTGGGCTGCACTGTAGTTTTGACCACTAGCCAGCGCTCGATGCCCTCGGTGTGCTCCACCTCTAACACGTTGTGACTCAGGTCTTTACGAGTCATCGTCACGAGACGCTTCTCGCTCTGCAGAAATATGTAGTGGAATACCAGGTGATCCTTCATGATTTGTTTCATGTATGAAAATGACACCAGCTACGCGTGTTTTCATACATGGATGTGAGCAGATGTGTAAGATCAAGTGCAAGAGTTACCTGATTGTAGATGGTGATGGAGCGCAGGCGGTGCAGGAACAGCAGCAGGGAGGGGTGCACGTCATGAAACAGGTTCCTGGTCTGATGGCTCTCGGAGCGCAGAGGAAGGCAGATCTTAGTGGTCCAACTGATAACGAGAGCATATTCACTTATCAAAATCATTTGAAAGCTGCACTGATTAATGTTTTATATTTACAATTGATCAAATCAAATCAAACACTTACAGTACATGTTATGTGGAAGGGGTCAGTCATTAGGAACAAACCCACATAGAATTATCAACCAACTCAACAGCTCCATGAATCTTTTTTTTTTTTTAGCATCTTTCAGCTCACTGTTTTGATTTTATGACCAGTTCTCAGCTAAATAGCTCTGACAAACCCACAGCACAGAGACAGATAGACAAAGTTATCAAGTAGCTGGTAATCACAATGTAGCATTTAATAGTAAAAGAATCAGATATTTTCACTCAGGAGTTGGTGTAGATCAAAATGGAGCCACAAAGTAAAGTGGAAATTGGACTTTCAACCTAAATCAGCTGGGATAGGCTCTAGCCCCACCGTGACCCTGATGAGGACAAGTGATTACAGAAATGGATATATGAGTACGGAGCCTCGAAAAGCCTTACATTAAAGTCACTTTATACTTCATTGAGCACTCAAAATTCTTTGGCGTGCCTATGAGACACATTTCAGGTTTTTGGTTAACTCGAGCTCACAAGATGTATATATAGAGAACCAACACAACAAAGCATCCTTTCTCCTTGAAGCATTAAGTGCAGCGCCCCTGCTTCAAGTATTGTGCAAGGCATGTTTTGCGCAAAGGACGGTCTTTGTCGGTCTCTTGTGCATATTGTAGAATTCTAAGCACTCGATGGAGTAAAAAGCTCACTTTAATGTTAAAATATAACATCTGTGTTATACATGGGCCTGTCTTACAGAAGACATTTTGACATGTCACAGTAGGAAAAGCACAGGTCTCACTTGAACAGAACAGAGCCATTGTTGATGTTACTAGCAACACCTGCGGTTTTCCTGCTATGAAAATTCTGAATGTCTGCTGTGAAAAAAAGTCTTCTGTTTATCACTCATCCAACCTGTGTGGATTCATGTCCGTCAGCTGGCTGTCCAGATGCCTCTCATCTTCAGCCCAGTGAGGGAGGATGTATCCCATGGGGCCGCACGTCTTGTCGAAGCGCAAGTGGAAGCCATTGGAGTGGATCTCAGGACAGTCTGTGACTTTAAACACTGACTTGAAGCCAATGCCCTTTTGTCCTGTGAGCAGCGGAGCAGAGCATTAACAGGCCACGTTCAGACACAGTCACATTTTCTGACAACAGACAATCAGCTGACTTGTGATTGGGATGAGCCTTGACTTAGATACTTACCTATATATCCATATTTGTGTTTGCCCTTGGTGCTGCGACCCACATCACAGATGGCCCTGATGTTCTTCTCCTGGAAGCCGGTCTCATTGTTGAGAACAGTGATGCAGTCTCTCTCCACCACAAAGGCCAGCGCTGGAATGACACCAGCCTCTGATGGATAACTGTTGTCATCGGCATTCTGAAAAATGGAAACAAAGGCAGCAGAATAAGTCATAGTCAAACATATTTCAAATCAAAAGTGTAAGACATGGAACTATATTCAAAAACTCAAGTGGCTTTAACTCACAGAATATTAATCGTGATGGGAAAAAATCATTTTTTAATCAGTAGTGAGTCAAAAACAAGTACCAGCCAGACATTTTTTTTTAGTTTAGAGTAGTGTAATGTGTATGTAATAAAGATGTATCTTCATCTTTAAGGGTGTAAATATAACAGAAGCCACCTGAATGAGTTCCAGGACAAAGTGTGTGTCTTTGCTGTAAAGCTCAGTGGAGAGGCGGTCCAAGCTGCGGCCCAGCCTGTCCTGGCTGACCTGCATCAGCTTCTGGCCTTCGGCGTTCAGTTCCACACCGATACCAAACTCACTCTTCCTGTCAGACAAAAGTAAGATACAGAAGCAGAAAGTATAGATCAGCCATGGACCTAGTGTAGGTCATTTAAAGGGGGACACTGTGAGAACAAACCTGATGTCCTCGATTATGGATCTTTGGAGATCTAACGTGGTCTCTGATTGGCAGCTGGCATGATTAGACATTTCTGACTGTTCGTCGTCATGGCCTCCTTCAGCTTCACTGCTGACGTCTGATGTCACCCCGTTAGGCAGTGAGGCAAACTCATACAGCTCCTCTTCATCTTCTACCTCCTCAACCTCTACGTCATCCTCGCCATTGACTAGATGTAAAACATTTAGCAATTAAAACTAAGAAAGGGAAACTGGTACGTTCTTTATTCAGCAGTACTAAATCACTAAATGAAAATGTGCGTTCCTGTGGTGGAGTGCGACTTTGAATCACCTTGTTGCACGCTCTGGCTGAGATGGGAGGAGGCAAAGCTGTGGTCCATGATGTTATCCTCAAGATACTCATCTTCACTCGTATTTAGAGCTGACAGACTACTGCTCTCAGAGTCGATCAAATTAGACTGAAACCAAGAAAAAAGAAACGGAAATTAGACGCCGAGTTTGCCAGGATGAGAATAGAGACAAGACAGAGAATCTACAACTATATAACAGGGATGCCCATGTATGTACTAGAGCCAAACTCATACATCACGACTGAACTTTAATTTAAACTAAATTATTTGTTTCACAGTTTTACTGTGGTGAAACCCTGAGAAATAAAATGTGACGATCAGTGTGACCCAATGAATTTTGGTGGTTGTAAGTGCTGTGCAGTCATTCCACTACCCTGAGTTCACTTACCAGTTACACTACACACTATGCACACTAATCTTCTCTGTTAATTTCACTGATGCTATCTATTTTCTTCTTGGATTCTGACCTTGATCTGTTCTACAGCAGCTGTGTGCATGTTGTGGTTTTGGCTCTGTGGTGGGTTCAGTTTTTTCAGGTAGTCTTTCTCCCATTCTGTGATGCCCAGGAGGATACCCAGCTGATGTAGACAGTTCATGTGCCTCGGGTCAGACTGGGCAACGGTGATCAGGATCTGCTTAGACTTGGCTTGGCCAAGAACATGTGAGAAAGGCACCAAAAACACCTGAAAGTTGCATGCACACAAGAACACGAACACTGTTTCTTAATCAGAGTTGCAACAGAGAAGCACTTCAGAAATCATGTTTTTGACATTTTGTTAGGCAAGGTATGTTGTAATAATTCTCAGAAAACAAATGAGTGAAGAGGAGTTATAATCTTGTGTGTCTTCTAATATGAAGAAGAGAGTTCTGAGACTTGATGAGAAGCCAGGAAGCTGCTGTGTCTACTGACTTGCTTGGAAAGTCTGTGGTTGGCATGACAACTGTAAGACTGATAACAAGCTCCTCAGCAATTTAGGTGAGCAGATTCAATTCACAGGCCAACGTTGCCCACTCTTTTGGTCACTGAAATGTTGTTACAGTGTTTGTGTTTGTTTGTTAAAAGCTGTGTTCCATCTGTTTCCTAATTATTCACTCTGTCAACAGTTTAAAAGAAATGAAAGGCCAGCCTCAGTATCTGTGCTCTCCAGTACTCTTCATACGTTTCTTTAATACGCTGAGCATAACTGTTCGCGATGCTGTACACCTACAGGTCTTGTTTTAAGCTCAAATGCACAGATTATGAAATTCACTGATTATATTTCAAGTAGATGAGGGTGGTTCTAGGATATCAGAGCCTGAATTTCTATTTCCTGTTGAGCCTTCATAAGGAGCCATGGGAGGAATTTAACAGCATCTACAAGGACTGTTTGCTCTCACCAACATAACTCCTCTCCAGAAATAACAGAAGGTATACGATTTGCAAGGCAGTACGACTGACCTGCTGCAAAAGAGCCTGGCAGGTTCGTGTGGGGATTCTCGTCAAACACGCCAAGAGGAACTTGGCCACTCTGCTGTAAAATGACACATCCTCTTCAGCCTGGGACAAAACTAAGAAACACAAACATTATTTGAATAATTATGATTATAGTTATAAATATGTGCTATGAAGTCAGTCCCAGCCCTGACGCATAACTACCTTCTTTAGCCATAGCTGCGTCCAGGGAGCTGCGCATGTGATTGGCCAGCAGGGCCGTGGGAGCATTGTCGATACCGTCGGCTACTACCATGGAGACGAGGTGACCGGCTGTGCCGACTGGGTCGAGGTCCATGGCAGCATTGGAGAAATGCTTGTCCCCTGTGTGTGTGGTGATCCTGAGCAGCAAACCTGGCGTCACCTCCAACGCTGCCAGGCCTGTGTTAGCTGAGTTTGAAATGTTGGTAATATTAGTTCAAATCCCACAGCTCCATCCTACCATTTGTTGCTGAAACAACCACATTTACCCACAAGGGCATTAAAACCATCACTTACAACCGTTTCTATGTTTGAGAATGAAAAAAAGAAGTGTAGTACATCTATTTACAAATGATCTAACCATACACAAACTCACTGTGGCTGATTCCTACCTGCATTTCTTTCGATGAACTCTTTGAGGGAGCCGTGAAAGGATTTAAAAATCAGCTCCCACTGGCTCCACTCACTTAAATCCTCCAGCAGAGGGCAGGAGAGCAAGCTGGCCAGGGCCTGGGCCTTGGACATCTCATGTCCGCTGTTCCTGGGGGAAAAATTCACAGTTTAATGCCTTCTGTGGCTCTGCAGGTAGCTTTCCAGAATTATAAAAAAAAGAACTCTGATGGTGTTATAGTGATGTCATCAGGGTTACCTTAGCTTATGTTTAAAATAGGTGACAGAAAACCTGTCTGCTGACCTTGATGTGCAGTGTTTGGCGAACAGCGCTGACTCGTAGTAGACCGGGCTCAGTCCACCTCCAGCAAGCGTTCTCTGGCGCTGGACCAGACCAGCCAGCATGTGCAGGGTGCCGTAGCCCAGTTCACGACTGTCCCTCACCCTGTAGTGGGACCTCAGTGCTGACTCAATGTGGGAAAGCTGGGAAAAGTGGGGTGGATGTTGATGACATAAGACACAAAGACAGAATCATAATACTGAAAGAGGAAGAACTTTATTCTAAGTGTCAAACTTTGTGTGTGCCTTTAAAGACTCACTTCATCTGGATCAGTGGACGATATGTCGCCACACTGGTTGATGAACTCAAACACGTCTTGTCTGGTTGGTCTGAAACCACTGCCTGCGAGTGCCATGTTGCCGCTGCCCAGAATCACAGTAGATCCCAGTGTGTCCTGCAGCAGCTGCACACAACCACAGACTTTTCAAGGGCTGTAAAACACCTTATATAATACACACTCATACAGACAGTTAATAGGGATAACTTGTACCTGAACGTGTTTAACCAGGAACTCCAGAAAGTTGCCTTGCTCTAAAGAGAGGAAACTTTTAACCTCAAAGTGTTTGATCAACTTCTTCTCCAAAGAAGCCAGGTGGCCCAAAGTGAAGGTTGAGTTCTGAGAGGACAGGCTGTCTTTAAGGAACTGCTTCATTTTGGCTGAGAGACACAGAGCAGATACATGATTAACAGACATTAATTCATAATTCATACGTGTGGCAGAAACACTATACCTATACTATACTGCATGAATACCTTCACTGGGGATGGATGTGGTGGGTTTGTCCTCTGTTTTAGTTTGTCCAGTGGATTTGGATGCCTTCTCTTTGGGAACCAGGTCTTGTGGAACAGCCAGGGAGCCTCCGCAGATGGCCAGCTGAAACAGAGCCTTTGCCAGATGGTTATCTGACACCTGCAGCAGGAAGCTCTGGACATGCTGGTTGAGAAATTAAACAAAAGTAACAGAGACATCAGTGACGTGACATCACAAGTGAGTTGTGTTCCTCTGGTACACGACCTTTTTAGTTGGCATCAAATTGAATTTGTGTTTGTGTGTACTAAAATGAAAAAGAAAAACTGAATTACAAAGTTACATCGAATTGCCATGGCGTAGGAGTAATTCAACATTCAACAGGAGTTAGCTAACAGCTAACTGCGCTAACCAGGCTACAGAGGGAGTATCGAGAGCGTAGCATCATGTTCCTCACAGAGATGTGGCTGAATGGACTCACTGTGTGGTTGTGGCTGGTAACTTTGTTTTATTACGACTTTCAACTTGTGAGAGCGGATAGGGGAGCAAATGAAAGCGCAGCTGCTATGCACAAACTCTGAGGAAGAGATGAAGGATGAAATTATCTGATCCATCGCAACACTGAACTGTCACATTTTCTGGCTTTCCTCTCCCCTGACTGATTTAAGGACAGGATAGGAGTGCAAAGGAGAGAGAGGGGGAGCGACATATAGCAAAGAAAGCATCCGTAGACCACAGGCCAGAGATGGAGCAGTCACTGCAGGAAGGACGCGGGGATCTCACTCTACCAGCTGAGCCAGGTGAATATGCCCAGTGTGGGTTCAATAAAGTCTGTCTTATCTGATCTTATTTAAACAACATACATCATCCCACGCAAAGCAAACAGACTTAAAATTAAGTCTCTTAGGACTTTCAGAATGCTTCTGCACATGTTCTGAAAGGAACCAAGATCAGGGATCACATTTCTCCCATTTTGGCTTCTTTGTATTGGCTATCTGCTAAATCTAGAATTTAAAATTCTTCTCCTCACTTACAAAGCTCTTCATGGTCAGGCACCATCTTAAAGAGCTCATAGTTCCTTACTACTTTAAGAGTAGACTTAAGACTTTCCTTTTTTTTTTTAAACATACATGTGTCATTAATGCATGTTAATGCATCTTACTAATTAAATCTATCTATCTATCTATCTATCTATCTATCTATCTATCTATCTATCGATCTATCTATCTATCTACCTACCTGACCAGCGTTTATGTATGACAGTAAAGTGTGTGGAATTTATTACTTTATTACTAATGACTAATCATGACTAAACAATCAATGACGCAACATAAGGTGGGGAGCAAATGTGAAAAACAAGCATGCCAGATTGTTTCTGCCTCACTTACTGGCACAATTCAACCAAACCTGAAACTGGCAGAAAAAGGGCAGAATGCTCACTTGGAGTTGCCACTTTGGCTGTTTCTTTTTTCTTTTTTTTTTCACAACACAGGTTCTTTAAAAACGTCCCATATTTATGTGTACTTTTGTTTGTTCGGGTTTGTTTCTATGGTTTAGCTAATCTTCCATTCGCTCTTATTAAAGGAACTCTTAATGCTACATCACTCAATGTGCTTCCAACTTTCCATCTGATGATATGATGATGTTGGAAAACAGAAGGGGGTGTAAATGAATATATATTATGAGATATTCATAATATCATGTTTACCTATATGTTAATTTAATGATGATGAAAAAAGCCTGCTGATAAGTAGGATAGATTCACCAGGATGAAGATAAATCCAGAAGTTAAGTCACAATCTTAATGTCTAGCCAGGACTCATTATCATCAAAAACTAACTATTTTGACACCTTTGTTAAGGATTAGGAGATTATGAAGGGTGACATTTAGTTAATGAGTTCAGATCTGTAGAGCAGCTCTGTAGCTCTGATGGCAAAGCGTTTGTGGAACACCCAGCAGTCCAAGGAAGCAAAGATATGAGACAACGGTAGGTTCCAAACAAGTGGACACAGAATGAGCAGGCTCTCTTGATACACCTAAGGAAGTATCATATCAACAAAACAGCACCTACCTTTGCCATCTTGGGATTGAACAACCCCTCTGCATTTGTGAAGACTGCAAGTACGAGCTCGCTTGCCGACATGGAAGCGTACTTCTTCCTGAGGTCCAGGCTGCCTGTGGAGGAGAAGAAACCTGCTCCTTGGACTGGCTCCAGCGCGTTCTTCTTTAGCTTCCTTAGTCGCTCATTCGTCTCCTCCTCCAGCTCCTTCTGGATGATTTCCCTGGCTCGCTCCAAGATGGTGTGCTCATTACGACTTGCTTTTATTAAGGTCTGAGAAGGAGCATTAAACAAGAAGAATGAGAATTATATATGAGTAAACTTAATCTCCATGTCCACCTGATAGGATGCTGTGATTTGCTGAGGTTTCAACACCTCTCTCAATGGTCCACTGCAATGAAGTACTGTAAGCTTGTGGTTAATGGTTGCTATGATGACACACAGTTACAGTAGCTACATCTACTACAAATAGACAGACTTGGTACCTCTGTCCAGTGGCTGTTCACTAAAAGTCTGTTCAAAACACAAATGAATCAGGGAAAAGGCCTCTACGAGCGCTGACATGAGTCAGCTTTTTTTTTTCTTTTTTTTTTATCTACATCATGGTGGGATGTGGTACAGTAGAACTAATCTGATGGATGATGGATTGGATCTGAAGGTCACCAATTCTAAAACTGAACCTTTCCTAAGTTGTCAAAATCATCTAGAAACATGTGATCTTAGTTTCAAACATAGCTTTATAAATGACACTGAGAACACACAAAAAAAACATATACATAAAATGAATTCATACATACATACATATAACAGCCAAATGTATAAAAACCTAATGGGAACACTGACATGAAAATTACTGTGCATATTCATGTTGCTCATCAATTTAAACAAGCCAATTATTTTGGGCAAACTTTATTCTGAATAATGTTATGTGTTATGTTGAATGTTGGCTCTATGAGTAGTAAAACCGTCAGTGTGTAAAGTTGTGAAATAATCTTTTTATACATCTGTTTTGTCCATAAAGCATCACACTTTGGACCGACTTCACCCCCAAAAAACAAACAAAGAACAAAAACCAGGCTCTGAACCAAATCGTGGGTTTGGAAAATCGTTATGGTCTTAAGTGACAAGAATTCAAAGGGTGTGCAGAATAAAAATATCAGAAAACAATCTTTGAATGTTATAGATGGTTGGCCTCTTACCGCTATGGGAAGCCCTACACTGTGTATCCTGACACCCAGCTCGTAGGGAGAGTCACAGTTGTAGTGGTCAGCCAGATACTTCATGAACTCAGCTAGGTCGACTTTCGGCTTGCTCTGCTGCCTCCTGAAAAGGCGAAGTTGCTAAACAAAGGAAACAGTGAAGACACATTCAGTTCAAAAGAATTCAGTCTGGATGGTCTCATCACACGGAACTGTTAAATGCTGCTCTGTTGTTTTTTGAAACTTAGATTTGATCTCATGGCTCAAGGAGTAGGAAAGCTCCAAATATGACACACGGCTCTTTCCTGCATGTGTTTGCTATTCTCTGGGTTGCTGGCTTTAACTGATTTGATGCAGGTGATACAGAGGACTTTGTAAAGCAGATTAATGTGGCTCAAACATACAGTCTGTGGGACTATGTTTTCTTCAAGCTGTATGCCACAGTTCATGTATGTTGTGAATGTTTAGTAGTTTCAACAACGTATCACACCTTTAAGATGTCTACAGTCTCGATCTGGTGGATGTCATCATCCTTTGTGTTACTGTCGATCTTGAACATGCGGTGGACGAGGGGGAGTTTGCAGAGGGGCCCCAGGTTCAGCTCCTCATAGTGTTTCTTGTCCTTCAGTGCGGCCAGTGATTGGCCCAGCTCATACAGGGTACAGATGGATGTCACTGATTCAGTGCACTGACAGAAAGAGAAAACAAACAATGTAATAGCAGCCAAACATTCAGATTAAAACAAGGATTAGCAAATGTTTGCCAACCTCTATGAACATGTTGACCTCTCTCATGATGTATTGAAGGTCTTTAAGGGCCGGAATGGACCAGGGTTTTATCCTTGCTGCATCCGAAGAGGGGATCTGCATCAGCAGACACACCCTGGATATCACCTGGATAGAGTTGCAGAAGACACCGAAGGGGCGATGAGGAAATGAAATGTGACACTGAATCTTGACTGGGAGTGCTGAATGAGTACTCTAGTCTTTTGGGAGGACTTTCTTTGTTTCAGGAACTTCAGCAGCTTGAATGTTGATAAGATTCCCTAGACCTCTGAGTAGATAAAAAGGGCCCTTGAAGAGAGCAAACCAATGTATTTCCGAACACGTTAAACCATTTCTAGAAGATTCTGAAGTTTGCTTCCTCCTTACCTTCTCTTTGGTGACCAGCTCGCCCTCTTTGGCAATTTCTCGTATCACATCTTCCATCAGACTGTTGACCGCCTCCTGATTCAGGACACTTTTCCTCTTCCTCCTCCCTGCCAGATCCTCCTCGTCCTCCTCCATAGCCTCCACTGCCCGCAGATTAGCTCCATGGACCTCTCTCAGCTGGGCGTGATATGCTTCTTTGAACACGGGGACACCGCCCTCTCTCTGGGTTGCAGCTCTGGGTTTGCTCTTCTGCTCTCTGGTCAAACTCACATCTGCCCCCAGTGCTGGGAAGTTAGCGGCAGACAGGAAATTGGACACAGGAGCCTGTTGCAGCTGCACCTTTTCAGGCTCTCTGCTCAGATCCTGTGCTGCTGTGGAAGGATATAGCAACACATAATTGTTTGTTTGGATTTGTATGAATAAATAACAATATTATTTCTTTATGTGTGAAGCTGAACGCTGTCATGTTTGGCTACCTGCAGTTGTCTCCGGCTGGAGTACAGCCACAGGATCTGCTGTTGGTTTACATGGAGGGTTTGATGCTTTCCATGTGTCATACAGAGACATGTACTGTGCCAAAGGAAACTGTTCACTATAATGCTGAACATAGCAGGCCTGGAGTTGGTCTATTGAAAGCCCAGTCAACTGGTACTTCCTCATCACCTGGAAAACATCAATAAACATTTACAGAGCAGCTTTACACACAGTAACAGTGAAACAGTAAAAGCTGTTCAGGTAAAGGGTCAATTTGTATATATGTATGTATATATTAACTTTTGAAGGTTTGTTTACATCAGTATTGGTCAGCTGACTAACACAAAATACCTTTATCTATAATCTCCATAAATAGCTTACATCATGATTACCAGCGTGGAAACAGCTGGCGTGAGACATTTAAAGCTTTTCATTTAAATGGTTTCACAATATTTCAAACAGGCTGCGCAACAATACAACCAAGAAACAACAACAACAGTAAATGACTGGTCCTTAGGTGTCTTATTTAAAGCCTTAGCTTTCCTGTTAACATTAAGTTAACCTGCTAGGAATCGCTGGGGACAGAAAATATGCTCTTGGGCACCTATTCCACTTAGTTAAAAGGTGTCATTTTGATTGTCCATGAGTTATTCTGACTTAGTCCCTCATACTCTGTCCTGCAACCATAAATACTTATTAGATCATCAAATGTGTATCATTCCACGAATGAACATAGTCCCCAACAAATAGACAATGTCCTCTGGTTTGAGTTTGCTAAAAACTACAGTGCCCAGCTATTTTAGATTTAAAAAAAAACAAACAAAAAAAACATATGTTTGAGATCTGTTTTTAAAGATTTACGCTTATAGGGACTAATGGGCTTGTGACTGAGTGCGGCAGATAGGAAAGTATTGCCTCTGGAGGTAATTTAGTTAATTCTGTAAAACACAGCAACTGGGTTTAGGTTTATCAGATTAGATGAAGAGTTGTTTAAATCACAGATCCGACAACACAGAAAAAAGATTTAACAAAGCATGTGATTGGCTCCAGGAAACAGTTTATAACCAGTCTTTAACTCTAAACTGTATCTAAACTAAAAACAGTGCAACAGCCCCTAATATTAGATTCAATTACTTCAGTTGTGAATTTGAGAGCAACAGTAAATTAAAAATCCTTTTTGGTTGATGGGTTCATTTCGACCAGCCTGAGTATATATATATCTTTGTCTTCAATACTGACCTCTGTGACCCTCTGGTACAGCTGCTCTTGGGTCAACTTCTCAGCTGGCATGGATAAAGTAAAGACTGTGCTAACAGGAACAGGAGAGTGGATGGAAATCAAAGAAGGACCTAAAAAGTCCAGCCCTGTCTGAGTGGTAGGCACAGAGTGAGAGCTGACATTCACCTGTGGCATTGTAACAACAGGGGTAGTGACAAGTGATTCAGTTCTCTGTGGTGTTGCAGGCCTACTGTCATGTGTAGCTTTTGCTAATGCCCCAGCTCCAGCTTTGGCTCCAGCTTTGGCTCCAGCTTTGGCTCCAGCTTTGGCTCCAGCTTTGGCTTCAGCTTTGGCTTCAGCTCCGGTTCTGGCTCCAGCTCCGTCTTCAGCTCCAGGTCTAGCTCCTGCTCGACCTCCATGGTAATGGTCCTTGTGAAACACCACTTCCCCCTGCATAACCAGATCCTCATCCATAAAAGCTACCAGGCTAGCCATGGAGTTGAAGCCAAGGTCTCCCCTGGACAGGTTCTTGTGGTATGTCTGGCTGTAATACATTGACAGCTTTTTCAGGGGGATCCCAGCAGAGTGTTGCTTCACCATGTCCACTATATTTTCCAAAACATCCATATTCTTGCAGTCCTGTTTAGCTTTTGTTGATGTCTCAGCTCCAGCCTGCTTGGCATGATGGTGTTTTTTGTGAAACACCAGTTTCCCCTCCACAATTAGATCCTTATTTAGAAAGGAAACCAGATTAGCAATGGAGCTAAAGCCCAGGGAGGATAAAGACAGGTTCTTGTGGTACGTCTGGCTGTAGAGTTCAGTCAGCTTTTTAAGGGGGATCCCAGCTGGGTGCTCCATCACAAGGTTCACTATATCGTCCAGAACCTGCTCCATCTTGAGTTGAGCTATGAGGGGAAAAAAAGAGACCACCGTTAAGAGACAAACACTGCAAAGTTTACTAGTAGTCTGTGCTCTCAGTAATAAACCACACACACACAATGAAAAAGAGGCAGGTAGTTTAGAAACAGTGGTACCATTACTGCAGCGAGCACTGACAAGTTTATTTTTCAGCTGTAAAACGTCAGGAGTCACTCATTAACCCACAGAGAACTCAAGTGGTTCCCCTCAGCTTGAAGATTTGCAGTGTTCATCTCCACATTTTTACTGTTTTAGTTCATTCTCACCACTCTCATCTGTGTTCATTAAAACATGCCAAAATACTAAATATCTTAAGGCATCGATGCTTAAAAGGAACAAAGAATTTCAGAAGAATTTCACAGAAAAACAGTTGTACAACAACTTAAAATGACAATAAAGACATCTAGAACTAGCAAAGTCTTCTGATTTCCAGATTTAGATGTTGAAATTTATGTTGCATGAACAAGATGTAACAGTCTGTCTAAGAATTTGATCCAATACTCGTACTGTAAATGCTCTTCTAGTCACTACTGACAAAAGGCAAAACCTCAGTGTCACTTCCTTCATCTTCACCACATCAAACTGTCGCTCTTTGCAGCCCAACGCCAAAACAGTATATTGATATGTCATGCATAAAAATAAATAATGTGGATTATTGTCCCTTCTGTACAGAGGCACACCCAATGAACCATTAGTGTTTGGTTATGGCTATAAAAAGCTGACAGCACGGCACGCAATGTTTTTATTGATGCCATAAAGTTGAATATGACTGTAGCTTTATAATATAAAATCATATAAATATATAATATAAAATCAATGTACTGTATTTTTTTTAAATTTTGTTAAACCATGGCATGAACATTACAGACATAATCAGAACTGTACCAAAACATCAAGACAAGCCCTCTTGTGACACTTCCAACATATACAGAAGCACACATAGAGTCCACAGTACAAAGTTGCTTAGCAGAGTTATTATCCGTCTTACCTATTCTTTCAAATGACAGGATCTGTGGTTCATCTCCCTCAGACGTTCAACCTCTGAGAATAAACCACCAACTCTCCTATTTCAGCTTATAAACAGCCCTCCCTCCTCCCTCCTCCCCTCCCTGCTGTCTGTGTTTCTTTCTGAGCAAACTATCAGAGAAATGAAACTGAAAGTTACCGGCGAGCTAATTCAAGTCTATGGCCAACAGTGACCAACAGCAGCCACACTCTCATGTTCCTGGAAATGAAAACACAGCTGGGGTTGCACTAGAGCAACACAATGTCTGTCTTTTATGACCCGCAATAAAACAATTAGACCGAGGCAGTAATTCAAGTCTGCCAATGCTGAAACGATATCTGCTGGGACACAAAGTTAGTGTAGGGCTGCACCTAATGATTATTTTCAAAATGGATTCATCTGTCGATCTTTTTTTTTTTTTTATTCATTGAGAGGTAAATCAGACCAAGGTGACATCCTCAAATGTGTTGTTTTGTCCACAACCCAAGGATATTCGATTTACTGTCATAGGGGACTGCAGAAACTAGAACATATTCACATTTCAGAGGTTTTTTCTCAACAAGTGTGAATTTGCAATAGTTGTGATCACGTACGCATATGAATCCACGAATTCATACATTCACACATCATTACGTGAATCCATTTAGAAGCAATAGGCCTTTTTGTTGCCCTCATACTGACACACATATTTTTTGCCAATTGGCACGGACACAAAGACACACACTTGACTCCCATGCTGAATTTCAGCCTCTGAGGGGCAGAAAAACTGTGGCTGCCAAACCAACTGACCAATCTGGCCTTTAGAGCTGCTAGAAAGTAACTCAAAATGACAAACAGTTGCAGCTCTAGGATTGTATAATCAAGACTAAGGGGTCAGCAATGACAAAACAGAAGGGAAAACAAAACAGGAGAAGAATGAGGGGCTGACGTGACCCAGGAAGGGAGGGTAGAGAAACAGAGACTTTGAGTTTCACATTCTTGGCTTGCCACAGCTGATCCACCTCGACTGCTGTGTAATACACCATGTGACCTGATAGCACCAGTCAGCGTGCCTCTTGTGAAAACAAATGTGTCTCTAAGGAAACGAAACACACATAAAATATGCAAATTTGGCGATGTGAACTCTTGCATGACTTTGTACAAAGTCAGGTGCTGGCAAATCTACCACTCCTCTTTTGTTCCTACTTCCCACCTAACCAGATTGACTGGTGGCAGCTGAGAAATGGAATGCATAGTTACCTCCATGTCCCATGTATGGCACACAGTGCATGGAGTATCACATGAAAGGCACTGATAATGGTGATAATACAACCTGAAATGAAGAGACAACAGTCTTTACCATGAATCAAATTAGCATTGCACTGCTATAGTAATGTGGAGCTCACAGTGGACCGAAGGAGGATCAAAAGACAGACAGAGATTCCATGCTTTCTTCTTCCTTGCCACAATGCAACCAGTCCAGTTTAGTCAGATTCAGGCGCTTACTGTAATGACTAATATAGTGTTTCATAATTCATATTATTTAACCACTAAGCTATCATAACACTAATTACATCAAATATAAAATATTACTATATGATTAACAATGTACACTTTTCTTTCTCTACCACAGAGGCAATGCTATTTACCCCAACTGTCCAAACACACTCCATTTGATCTAATTTCTACAGCTAGAGCTCATTTTCTTACAGTGTAACTCTTTCATGTTGTCTGTTTCTGGTGTCTTTTATTTGGGTAACATTCGGGCGTGTCATGCTTGTTAAATTCTAGCAGATAAGAGGAGCATGTTGCACATGTCAGGTGAGCTCGCTTCCTTTTCAGTTAAGTTCAGTTAAGTTAAGTTCAGTTAAAAGGGCTCCGGCTTAATTTTTTCTTCTTCAGCAGACGCTGACTCACTCATTTCCATTCATCAGATTTTGTGTGACTCTCTCCGGACTTACAAAAGACTAACTTTATGTACTCCTCAAAACTGACCATAGTTTGATGTGTAAAATTGGTGGAGTTTGACTTTAATGACTAATTCTAAGTTAACATCTCTTCTTTACTATTCATTGATATTAGACAACTGTGCAACCTTTCCACTTGCAATATCCAAATACAGTAGATGGCAGTGGTGTTGCAAACTGCACTGCTTAGCAAATCAAATGTTAAAAATCTCGTACTGCATGTTACTCTGGCCCACAGTCTCTGTAGACAGCTCTTATGCAACAAGGTAAAGTACTCTGCTCCAAGAACAACAGAGGAAGGTGTACAAGAAGTCAGTGGGAGGTGACAAGAGCTGTGTGCAGACTTCTGGTAACAACAAGCCACCTACAACACACCACAATGGTTAGTTTGTGACTGTGGTCAGTGCATTATATCTTCTCTCTCTCCTCAGTTTGGGCTGTAAGCAAATGATGCTGATGCTGATGAGAACAAGCAAGAACAGACATCAAAACATTAGGTTCGGTAACTTGTTGAGCCTAAGTCACTGACAACCACACACCGCACAACAGCTGGACCTACACTAAGTGGAACACAAGTCACATTAGCTGTGAGTTTCATAGTTTTCCCAGCAAGGCCTGGCTCAAACAGTGGCAGCAGCAGCTAGCAGTGGCACCTCACAGTCAATGAACTGCTTTACCCGCAGAACAGCCAGATCAAACCAGTGTTTGTTTTATTAGAAGTGTACCTTTAACAGTTAACTTGTTGCCTTTGTCGTAGTGCTTTATAGTGCTACATGACACTTTGTTAGATTGTTCGAGACAATTACGACGTTAGGTACCTGCATACTTGGACACAACCGTCTGTTATGCTGATCCTGCCTCATGCCTTTATTTTGACTGTGTAACCTGTTAAGGTGGTAAGGACTACGACTGTTGGTAGTTGTTGATTTTGCTCAAATATGTCACAACATGTAACAAACTGTATATTTGTTAGCTATTGCCAAGGCAACAGTAAATATTCTTGTATGTGCTGATGTAATGTGAATGAAGTTAGATTGTGAATATATACAAATATCATATACTGAATTTGAATACATTGTTTTAATAGTGACTTGCACAGGGTGTGCCCAAGTGGCAACCTCTATGGCTGTGAAGTGAAACTATGTGGATGTGCCAAAAACTGCAGTTCCTCTTACGTCCACTTGAGACTGGCTACAGAACGAGTCAGTGTCCATAAGCCCCCATGTTAAAATGTCCAACTTCACAGACAGAAATCATGTTGGTAAACATGATCTCTTTAGCTTATTTCCATGTTCATGACAACTGTTCAAATTATATTAAGGCTTAAAGTTATGCAGAATTAGCACCGTGGCTGCTTGGCTTGACAGGTGGGTGCCGTTACAGACGGCTTGTTTGAACAACCAGGTTTCATTCGGCGTGCCTCAGGTCCGCCAATGATCCATGTCTTTGCGGTTTTTAGATGATCTTGGAGGCAGAAGAGGGCAGGACTGGCAATGTGGTGGCAGCCAATGGCGCATATTTTGAGCTTCAAAATAGGCCTTCAGAAACCTATGAGTGATGTCACACATGCACTGTCCATTCTTCATACTGTTTGCAATACCATTGTATGCAATATAATCTTTGGGTTCATTTATTGATTTTTAGACTAGTCATAAGACATCAGAGAAATGAGTTTTAGTCATCACTCTTAATAATTATTACTACTTACATATGCCTAATTTACTTTTAGCTGACCTGATTTTATTATTTTGGGATAGTGTGTTTTAATAGCCTACAATATTATCATTGTTTCCGTGTATTGTACACTACAATAAGCCAGATAAATTAGCAGTTGCGCCCAGAGAATATCAGCAAAGGCACTGAGATCCAGCCCAGTTACAGTTTTCCTTTATTATTTCAGAATAAAACCATCCTCCCATTTTTAAATTATGTTTATCTTAAGTCTGATGTAATTAATGGAAGCAACAATGACACCATTTGATTTATATCACAGTTGTTTATGTTGCAAAGCTGAATAAAGAAATAAATAGCACGTAGAGGTTATTTTTCTATATAGAAAATACTATTTCAAAGCATGACCACATACACTAAGGAAGAACTATATCAACAATAACAAATATAACAGTAAGGAAGGGAGAAAGACTGAAAGACGTCACAACAAGCCTGATACAGCGTCAAAACTAGTTGACAGCTACAGACACCTGTCACACGGTAATGTAACTGTAACGGAGCTTCTCTGGCACGTGCAATCCCAGCCCCGTTAAAGTAACGTTACGCCAACTAAGTTAACCTAAGTCATGTGCCAGCGTCACTTTAACACCAATAACCAAACTGATATATATATATATATATAACTTACTATAATAGCAGGTTAGATATGGCTGACCTGTTATTGTGCCAGACAGTTCCCTTTAGTTAGTTGCAGTTGTCAGCTGTGCGTCTTCGCCTTCTTTCGCCATCTTCAGTAAATTACCATGGCAATAGAATCAATGGGGCCGTTTACTTTAGCTAGCAGCTATCCTGGCTAACGTTAACAAATAATACCAGATATATTATGACATAGCTTTCAATTAACTGTGTTAGTCGATAAATAACGAGCGTTAAAATGGACGGGGTCACAGTATGTGTGGTTCGGAATCTTTACATTGTTGCAATTAAGTGCCATATGGCACGAAATTAAGAAGCGAAACTCAATAGATTTTTATATTGTTTGCCACGGCTAGCGGTTAGCAAGCTTACGTTATGGTGCATTCATGTTCCGCGAAAAAGATAGGAAATACGGGGCTCTCCTCCAGAAACACGTTCACGTACAAAAATCGCTCCTAATATCATTTACTTTAGCTGTAAATGCTTGCTCGTCATCGCTCTGTGTTGGTGTATGTTTCTTGAGAGTTGGTTGTTGTGTGTTGACATCTATTTTTTTTTTTTTTTTGTGCGTGATTGTTTTAATAATCGTGCTAGAAACCTGTAATGTCCCTGATAAGGGATATTTTTCATTCAACCACTATCGCCCATTATCCCTTATTGGCTTTAGTGTTAAACAACTGATCGGTTACACACAAACAGACAACTAATCTATCACGCTGACAGGTTTCAGAGCGGTCCAACTGAAGATTGTGTTAAAACGTGATATCAATATTGGAGGTGCATCATGCAGTGTTAAGATTCACATTATGTTAATCTATAGCATAATAATTCATAGAGACTAGTGTCAATTTCTCCTGTACTTATATACATATACGTATACTTAATTTTGTCTCTGTGAACAGCATCAAAGCACTCAACTTCTGCTGCTGTTACACTCAGTGGTAGCAGAAATTTACTGAAATTTCTCAACATCTGATGGATGGATTGCCCTGAAATGTGGTACAGATATTATTGGTTCCCTGAAGATGAATCCCTCTGACATTTCCTCTAGTGCCACTATGAGTTTGACATTTTAGCCAAACAAACACACAAAAAAAACCTGTTGTAGCCTTACTAAGAAAAATTCTATGGCTTTCTCTTCATACTTTTAATGGTAATCACTGTTTAATCATCAACACTGAATAATATTCTGTAGAAATCTAGAGGAGAAACAGAAGATCTGCATATTTTGACACATTTTGACATGAAAATTACTAAAATCTCTGAAATGAACCTGTAGGTGACCCCTGACCCTAATTTTAATAGGCCAATCAGTCCTATCAGGCTCAGCTGTACATTAATGCTAATTATTATAATTATTATGTGGAAAAAATAACAGAGCAGACGAGATAACAGACACACAATCCTCAATTTTCATATATTTATATGTGTTGCCTATCTTATTTATATAGTACATTCACATTTATTCATTCAGTAACACTTCTTCTATACCCTGTATTTACTTGTCACCTTTAAACACAGTTCTTTGTCATTTTTACAGTGTATAGCGCACTTATTCTCTATATACTTATATAGTACATATATACATCTTTTGTTATATTTTACTGATATCACTCCAGTTTTTCTTAAAAATTTGTTTTATCGTATTCTTTTTCTTTAGGTTATTTTTTTTTATCTTCTATGTTCAGCGCTGTTATTGTAACTAGTGCTCTGACCTGTTTCTCTTGTCCAACACAATTCATTGTAACATGTATCATTGTAGCTGGAGCATTCCTGTGTCCTCTCCTCCCTGTCTTTCTTTATGCAGCTATGCTATCCACATAGCAACTCTGACATCTGCTGGTGATGTGGTGATACAGCAGACCAAAGTACCATAAGGTACCACATTATTTACCATAAATAATGTAGGTAATAATAATAGTGTAGCGACCCGGAATAATGGAGCTACGGAGCAACTGTCAAATGCCAAAACAATAAAACAAGCAAGCAAACAGGCATATAACGTTATTACATTAGTTCTCTCAGGGCTCTCTCCAAAACACACACACACAGAATCAGCTTGGAAAAATCACAAAAGACTTTGACCTGACTTGGACTTCAACACCAGTGACTCCTGCTCTTGGACTTTAGCCTTTTGACTGAGGGGAGATTTCACTGTTTTTGTTTTATACCAAGACCTCAGACCAGGTCCAGATCCAAAACCACTGAGCCTAGACCTCTCAAATCTGGACTAGGTTAATGTACAGACCCTGAAGATTCATAAAAACACAGTCTCAGATTTGTGAAACCTTTATTCTATTTGTGAAAATGCAATAAAGACACATTTCACTGTTTTTTTCAGCATGTAGACCTCATTAGACCAGGTCCAGATCCAAAACCACTGAGCCTAGACCTCTCAAATCAGGACTGGATTAATTTACAGACCTTGAAGATTTATAAAAACACTGTCTCTGATTTGTGAAACCTTTATTGAAAATAAAGGAACAAAAACAGGATAGTTCCATTTTTTGAACATTTTTTCTTTCATGTCAAACCCCGCCTCGCCATCTCATTTTGGACCTCGCGAACAACTGAGGCATATGTCACCATCACGGCCCACTTCATCAACGAGGAATGGGAGCTTGTTTGACGAAGTACCACAGCCAACCACATGCTGAAAGAGAAACTGAGGCTTTTACGACTACCAGAGCACAAGCTGATGATGGACGTGGTTACCAGGTTCATGTGTGGTTACTTTTCAATTGTTTATTTTGTTTTTATTAGTAATTTATTTTGTCATGAATGTAAAGCAGCATTCCGCATCCATGCTGTGAAGGGCGCTATAGGTCTCTAAATAAAGTTTCTTACTTTTATTTAACTACAGGTGGAACAGTGCGCATGACATATTGGAAAGATTCCTCAAGCAACAACTGGCCATTTGCGCAGTCCTGCTCTTGAGTGAGGTGAGAACGACTGAGAAGGATCTGTGCACTCTGAGTGACAACAGCTGAAAATGTGGTCTGACAGAAACAAATCGTTAACTTAAGGAAAACCAAATTCATGTTATTCGTCAATTACAATAAGAATACACAAGTACAGTTACAAGTAGATGGGGTGGACGTTGAAAGAGTATATGAAAACAAATTTCTTGGGGTAACAATTGATGATAAAATAAACTGGAAGTCTCATATAAAACATACAAAGCAAACTGTCAAGAAGCATTTCAGTTCTGAGCAAAGCAAAACACATTCTAATACTGGTTATAGAGACCACACAAATTCACTATTCTTAAAATCAAAAACACTAAAATTCACTGACCTGGTTCATTTCCAAACAGCACAAATCATGTACAAAGCAATAACCAATCTACTTCCCGGAAACATTCAAAAATTGTTTTTTTTAGTTTTTAGAGTTGAGGGTTATAATCTGAGGGGTGAGTTCAATTTAAAACATCAGCGGGCACGTACAATATTAAAAAGTTTTTGTCCTTCAGTTTGTGGAGTGAGGCTGTGGAACAGACTGGGTGCGGAGCTCAAGCAATGTCCAAGCATGATCCAGTTTAAAAAGCAGTACAAACACATGGTTTTCACAAGGTACTGGGAGGAAGAAGGGCTTTAACAATTAGGTGTTTTCATAAATGATATATGATTTATGTATTTGTTTAATTTAATTCTTTTATCTGTCTTTTCCTTTTTTTATGTTAATATATATGTTTGGGTAGAAAGAATGCTAATTGAGTAGTGGAGAAGGGTTAGGTTTAAATAAGCATACTTCATTCTACTCCTTTTCGGACATGTTGCGTTTACATTATTATTTTTGTTTTGACTATTGTTATTGTTGTTTTGACTATTCTTATTGGATTTGTTTGTTTTCAGTTACTTTATGTTACTCGCACATGTTCGAAATAAACTGAAACTGAACTGAAGTGCACTTCTCCCAGAGCTAATCTAAGATTAGATTAGAAATACTTTATTAATCCCAAACTGGAAAGTTGCATTGCAGCAAATGCATTTCACCCATAGTTACAATATACAACACAATGATGTAGAAATAAAATAGAAAAGAACAACCTAGATAAATAAGAAGCTTAATTGAGAGCCATATATTGTGTAATTGATGCTTTCAGTTTTCAGTTCAATCAATTCAATCCAAGTTAATGGAACACTCAAGATGTTACCAAAATCACACTGTCCCTTTTAAAATCTTCCAGAATATGATGCAATCATATCGAATTGTATCATTGGATGAATATCATGTATCGTATCGTGAGATTAATGTATCGCTACAGCCCTAATAATAATAATAACTTTAATTTATATAGGCCTTTCAAAGGACCAAAGGTCGCCTGCTCACTGACTTCATTGAATTTCCTTTTGGGATAAATAAAGTTTCTCTTTTCTTATGTTTGCTCTACATGTGTGTGTGTGTGTGTGTGTGTGTGTGTGTGTGTGTGTGTGTGTGATGTAGATTAAACATGGGCCAAAATTGACATGGCAGCAAGTCAAAATCAAATACAAAACATTCAGCAGAATGGTAAGGGCCCTGACTAACAATGCACAAGCGTATATTGTCTGTACTGTTTTAGCAGTAAAAAAAGAAAACAAACAGACAAGGCACGGGTGGTGGGTCACCAAAAGCTAACCTCACCCCAGCAGAGGACATAGCCTTGGAACTAAATAAAGGCAGGCCCGTGTTGGAGGGGATCCTTGGAGGGACAAGCATATGTCCCTCCCAAGATGCCACCTGCTTCATACAAGGTGTATTCTTCCATCTCTATGTGGGACACAACCACATTCATATTGAATCCATTTGGACTGTCTGATTTTGGTTTGCATATTGCCTTGCATTTTCTGGCAGCACTGTCTCTCTGTTAGAGCCACCAGCACAAGCACCAGACAGTGCTGATCCAGTGAGTACTCCATCAAAGGCATACTGTAGGCCTGGCATGTCTTATATCTACTAGCTTTAATATGAATCCCATTAACTGTGACAGGGTGAAGGCACCAGTGCAACAGCAGATGACGCCAATGATGATGAGGAGGAGACCTGTAACAGGACACAGATGCTGTACAGGAGGAAAGCCAGCCTGGCAACAATGGAGTGTCCTTCCATTAATTGTGAGTATTAATGGAAGGACACTCCATTGTTCCCGCCGTGCAAATTGTCTTGTCTGTGTTTACAGAACTCACAAGCTATCAGACAATTGTATGCCAACCATCTCCGGCGCCAAATACAACTAGCAGATATAGACATGCAGTACAAGAAGGAAAAAGATGGAAAACCTTGCACTGGAGTCCGAAATTAAAAAAAAAGAGGACAATTAGAAAATTGGACCTTGAATTAAAAAAAACTTGAGCAGGCTGTAACACAAAAATTAATCATTATTCTCCTTTCCTCGCCCAGCTCCAAGAAGATGACACATCTTAAATAAAAAAAATAAGAGGTGAAACAGAATTTTCCTTTCTGCTGTGACAATGGCGTGCCAATTCTTGCGAGATGTGGTGGATGAGGAAGCACTTGTGCTCAGGAGAGCCTTCAGGCGAGAGAGATTCTTCAGGGACCGGTTGGACCCACTGGCCTTCCCTGATGACCATCTAAGGTACAGGTTTTCTGCAGATGGCATCAGGTCTCTGTGCAGACTGCTGGGTCCCAGGATTAAACACCGCACAGCATGGAGCCATGCACTGAGTGTGGAGCAAATGGTTTTTGTGTGGCCTTGCGCTTTTTTGCAAGTGGAGGCTTCCTGTACTCAGTGGGGGATGCAGAACAGCTGAACAAGGCCACAATTTGCTGCACAATAAGGAGTGTGCGTCTGGCTGTCAGTGTTGGGTATAGTTACTTTGGAAAGTAGTTAATTAGGTTACAACGTTACCATCAATTAAAAGTAATCCGTTATGTTACATTATACTGATTTCTTTGTGTTACAGGTTTCCCCAGTGTCACTGGCACACTGGACTGCACACACATCAGGATAAAATCCCCCTCAGGTGCCCATGAGGCTTTTGTGAATAGGAAATTCTTTCACCACATTAATGTTCAGGTGAACATAACCTTTTGATATTGCCATTTGATGAACACTGTACATTGCTTGTGATGTGCAGTGATTGGTTTAATAGTCCTCATCTTTTGATTTCAGATGGTCTGCAATGCTGACTGTCTGATCAGCAATGTTGTAGCAAAATGGCCTGGCTCTATCCATGACTCCAGAGTCTTTCGGACCTCTGAAATCCATCAGCGCCTATCACAGGGTGAGCCACACAACCCCTATTAATAACCACTTTTTACATCATGGCTGTGTCAAGAATGTCACTCTGTTTATGAGGGTGTAATAATGACATTTTGTGTTGAATTCTCTGGTGTGTTGGTGGGAGACAGGGGGTATGCCTGCCAGCTTTTTCTCCTGACACCATTCACAGACCTGCCTACAACCATGCCCATGCCATGGTTGTAGGCCTGCATGGGCCAGAGTTGAAATTACCTTTGGCCTCCTGAGGGCACGCTTTCAGTGTTTTCACAAATTAAGGGTCAGCCCTTTGAGGGCATGTGACATTACTGTGGCTTGTGCTGCCCTCCACAGTGTGGCCTGCCTGAGGAAGGAGAGGGCCCCCAGAGTGCCACCAGCCATGGACTGGGACAATCTTGCAATCTTCCCTGATGACAACAGTGGTCAGCTGGTGAGAGACCTATGTGTCAAATTATTTTAGTTAATATGCATACTTTAAATTTAAGTAAAATATGTCCTGCAGTGGCAGAGGATTTTTTTTTTTAATTTAAATTGATTTGGCCTCTTATGATGTTTGTGCTGTATACTGTGTGTATACAAGCTTGCAGGAAGGCTCCATTCATTTGATGTGTATGGATTTGTCCTGCATTTATTTCAGTGTGCAGACATGCAGGGTGTATTATATACAGACCTTTGAATGTGTACAGTATTTATCCTTGTGTTGTATACTATGCTTTGATTCTGTGCTTTCTATCTTGTAGAGTCACTGTGTAACTTCAGTTTTGAAAGGAGCTGATAGTTTACCTGTTTTGATTTATCCTTATTCAATAAAGGAACATAATGTTACACTTTGTGTATTTATATTTATATGGGATGCATATTTTATACAACGGAGTATTAGGGCCACACTGAGGAAGAAAAAAAAGTCATAAATTTATGAGATGGTTCTTTCTGTGGAAAAGCATGCATTTTCTTGCATATTCTTTTTAAAGTCCTGATAGTTATGACAATGTGATGCTGATGTGCCAAAAGATCAATTACCTCCTTGTTTGTGAAACCTATACTGAAGTACAATTCCACAAAATGCTCCATGGCCCTCATTTTAACAACTCTCCTCCTCTAAAACAACGATATATTGACAATAACAATAACAACAATATTATGATTTCTTGTAAATTTATGACTTTATTTTCAGTCTGTGAATTCTTTTTTTTTTTTTTTTCTGTGGCCCTAATATTCCGTCATTTTATATATAGCCCTATCCTCTGTGGGAAACTGTAAATTATCTAATGGTTGCAACATCTAAAATCATTTATCCAAAATGATCACAAACGTTTAAATAATTCCAGTGGGTCTAGTTATATGTGAACAATGCATAGTGGGCAGTGGAATAACTATTGGTTTCCATTCGTGGTGACTGCTGACTGAGATAAGGGATGAGATTAAATAGATCCTGGAACTTAGCCTGGTCTGGAGCAGGCTAGCTCCACAGAATAAATCTTCATAACATATCCTACTGCCCCCTATCCCGCTTTTGTGCAACCGGATCATGGATGAGTTGAGCCAGGATAACCAAGATATCCCGGCTTAATCCCTTAGCCTAGTTTTGTGCAATGGGCCCCAGCTGCTTTTGATTATTAAAGGTAGCTCCTTTCCTGTAACCTCAGTTACAGTCTAGGGGTGCCTAGGGGATAACGAAAGTAGGCCCAATCTTCCCCAAGTCCCAAGTAGCCACGTACAGCGATTTGGTTTTGAAGGTAAAGAAAATGATTTATTTACAACACTCGCAAAGAACATATAAATATAACTAAGGAAGTAGACTTCAGGGTGGACCCAAGGCCAAAATAACAAATAAAATAATCCTGTCTAGAAATAAGATACTAACCTAAGAAAACAAATGACAATAGACTTACCCTAACTACTTTAAACAGTAGAAAATAAGATCAACAAAACTTGCATTCCACCCCCTTACTATTCAAAAGAAACTATCTACCAGCTCAAACAAAGTTTTTACAAAACCGAAGTGCATTAACCAATTTCGGTCATTTCAGAGTTGAATGTGGATATGTTTTACTAATTCTGTTTGTTGTGTTTCTCACTATTCGTTTCGGTTGTTGGACCAAAGGTAAGTCATTGATTGTTAACACCAGAGCAGTCGGTGTTTATCACCTTTTCTTATACTTGTTTCTTGACATTTTAGTTGATGAAATATTACATCTGAAAAAACATATTGTTTTTTAACAAAACTGTTAAATCACTTGGGATCATCAGCAGCCTATGAAGTTGTGTGTTGTGTGCACGCCCGCCGACAGGGGGGGACAAACAGGTCTGCTGTCTGCTATTTTAAAAAAGAGTCACATGAGTTACATAAAAGCTTTTTATTTGTTTTCTTCCTATTTGTCCTTGAAATAGTGGTCAAGAACCCCCCACCCCCAACACAAAAATGGTTTGGCCACTGATCAAAATTTGATATTGCCATTTGATTTGAAGTTCAGTACACTCAAAATGTCAGGTCAGCACAAGTCCGGTGCTCAGAAAAGAAAAGAAAAGAAAAGAAAAGAAAAGAAAAGAGAAGAGAAGAAGAAAATAGATGTCTTAAAGATTTTCTTTCTTCGAAACAGCACAGCCAACGTTTACCAGCCTTGTAACGTAACCTAACAGGCTAGCTCTAACGTTAACATCCATTAGCTTGTATAAAAGTCTGACAACACTTTTGACATCTTTGACAGAAACAGTTGAGTTCGGTAGCTCCATCAGAGAGGATGAGACAGAGAGGAGAGAGATCCAGCTGCGGTCAGGAGAGCGAGAGAGAGAGAGAGTCACGGTGGAGCGGGAGGGGTCCGCTGCCCCTCTGAGCAGGATGGATCAGAGTCTGATCACACACTTCATTTCAGCAATCCTGCATTATGGCCAAGTAGAATGACCGACTCTGACAGAGTGAACCTCATACGTGTGATGGCAAAACGAACGCCTTTCTCAGAGAGGGCAAAAGAATTGCCAGCAGATGCAGAGGGCAGGGAATTCCCAAACTGTTTGACATATTCCACATCCCACAATGGAAGAGAAAAAATCGACGGGGACTGGATAGTATATAGCAGCTCAAAAAGGCATTATTTTGCCTACCACGCTTGCTGTTCTCCTTTGAAGTAGAGAAAAAGTCAACTAGTGCGCTGAATTCCACAGATGGGATGAAAATATCGAATGTAAAATACAGAAAGCTTTATGAGAGATTTCCAGAATATGAAAGAAATCGTGCACACAAACATTGTTATTGGAAATGGAAGAACCTACAACATTCTGTCCGACAGACTTCTGCAGGGGCGTAGCCATCATTTTAGAAGTGAGGGGGACAAATTGTTCAGAGGTCTATTGAGAGATTTCTCATCCTCTCGCAAACCACATAACCACAAATAGCACAGCACCAGGGAACTGACTTTAGTTCCTTAAAATGATATACTATCAAAATCTAAAATCTAAAGCTGCCAAACTCTGGCTGAGTTGACACAGAATGACCCTGGAGCATCTACAGGGTGAGTAGCCAGATAATTAAGTGCCAAATGACAACCAAAAGCAAAAGTTCTGTAAAACACCATTCCTGTATAAAATGATCAGCACCTGTTACCTCTGACAAGGTAACAGCGTAATAAGCCACATAATTTAATTTAATGGCAAGAAGTGACAAGTGAAAATGACACAGCAATAAACATGTCAGCATTAAGATGGAGCTATTTTGTCTTTTTTTTTTTTAATCATCAACTATGACTGCACAGATGTGCAAAATTAATCAATTAACAAAAATAGTATGACCTATGCCAGCTGCCTAATACTGCAGTCAAATAATATCTGCAGATAAATAAATAATAAACAAATAAACAAAAAGTCTCTTTGAAATTACATATAAATTACATCTTTACATCTTTGGTGCAAAGTTCAGCTTTGTCACATATAATCATAGAAGCACAGTCATAATAAAATGCATTTCTCTATGCTCCAACAGTTTGTTAAAAAAAATATATAAAATACAGCAAAAATAAAATAAAATAAAATAATGGTTACTATGGAAGTAATGTTCTTGTTCTTGTTGATTAACGGTCTGTTATCATGTATTTTATGTTATTTTCTCTTTTATTGACCACAAACTCACAGATGCAACACTTTTGTGCATTCAGAGGAGACACACATCAACTTGAGGAGACAGAAGTGTAAACCACATTAACACTGTTGGTTTGAACTACTGTCTCACACTGTTTTTATCTTGATGTTGCTCGTAGAGCTGCAAACTTGTACTTGTCACTAACAGGTAAACGCCTCTTTCAAATGTGCAGCTTGTCAGAGAGCTGAGGGGAATGTGTAAAACATCAAGTTCAACTTTAATTGTCACATTTATGCACATTTATCATGCAGCTACAATTATAGTGAAATGTATTTCTATAAGCTGAGCAGTTCATTGAAAAAATTAAACAAATAATAAATAATAATAATGGTTAATTTAGTCATAATGTGAATAAAGAGAAAAGGCTGCTATCTGGATACATAATGATTCTCCTAGTCTTATTTTTGTAATGATGATATAGATGTTTTACAGGCAGGGTAGAGCAGCACCCATTGTGGTCTGGTTCAGTGTTGTTTGTGTACCACACAGTGATGCTCCCTGTTAATATGGAGGACACTCCCGTAAGAGAATTGAAACTTGAGACTTATCAAAGCAAATTTAAAAAAAACTTACTCCAATATTGTCTTTGTCTTTGATTACTTCAACAGAGTAATAAAATGAGGTTAAGAATTAAATATGAGCAAATAATTGTAATATATAAAGGAACATCTAACAAGAATATCACACAGAGATTACCATGTTACAAATATTTAATCAGAATAGATTCTTGTTCATCTGGTTTAAGTTCAGACGACACAGTAAGTCTATACTGAACTTTGATCAATTGAACTCATATCAGTGTTTGTTCTTTCTAAATGTGTCTCTTTACAACTGTAGACGTGCAGCATTGTACAATTAGAGGTACTATAGGAGCTTGATGAGTGGATGAGTTGCATGTGTGGAAGCAGACCAGGTGTGGATCAGTGGAGCAGTGCGCACCTGTTGGTGTTGAAATGCAGCTTGCAGTGTGTGAGTGCAGCTCTATAGGCAACATCATGATAAAAATAAATAGAAGATGAGACAGTAGTTAAGACCAGTTAAGACCAGTAGTTAAGCAGCTTGGAAGATGGACAGGTAGTTCAGCAAATCATTTCTTTCAGGCTGAAATGATTGGATGGGTTCATTACAGAATTGCACAGAACAGCCACTGATTTTATTTTATTATTTTCTCACATTTTCTAGAGCATTGAATTCATGAATTGCTGAATTAAAATAAACATCACCTTCCCAAGGTTAGTTTTGTCAAAAAGCAAATGTGCATGAATGATGAAAATTTACTTGAAATGTAGCCAGTAGATTTTTTAAAATCAGCATCAAAACTTCCTGTTTAATGTGGTTAAAGCAATGTCAGTGAATCAGTAAATCAGTTCATGAAATCACTGCAGCACCTGAAGGCAGCAGGACACATTATGTTAACAAATCTGCATCATGTGACTCATGAAGGCTGTCAGACCCCACAGGGTTCAGATTAAGGTATTTAGTAGCTCCCTCCTCAACCAGCTACAACAAAAGCAATAAAATGCTGCTTATTACAGCTGTATTAATAAGAGTAATAATTGAATATATAATAATATATTAGTCACAGGAGACATTTCTCTGCAGAATGGGTGCTTTTACTTTTGATGTTTGAGGCTGGAGAAGTAATAAACAGTAAAGTTGGAGTGAGCTGCAGGTTCAGGTGATAATTCTCTGCAGGTTCATCACTCCCCAGTGACACCTTTCACATTGTCTCCTTGTTTTTACCACGGTCATTTCATAAATTGTCAGTTAAGAGAATTGGTTCTTGATCAAAGACTTCTGGGTATTATCAGTGAATTTGCAAGTGTGGGAGAGTGAGAGAATTTGACGCTGGAAACACTACTGACTATTTGAACTGTTGCTACAGTGTTGCTTCGGGCCACAAAATGCCTGATCACTGATTTCACTGATGGTAGTAAAGTTACAGACATGAGTAGAGGGGAGAATTACAAAATAAAACAGGAAACACGGTACAGGAAGGCTCTCCGTAATGCACCAGAACAGCCTATTACTCTTCATTAATAGAGGAAAATAAGAACAACCCCAGGTTTCTCTTCAGCACTGTAGCCAGGCTAACAAGAGAACCACAGCTCTATTGACCCATCTATTCCTTTAGGTCTAACTAGTAATGACTTCATGAGCTTCTTTAATGATAAAGTATAACCTTAGAGACAACCGCCTTGCAGCCCGACAGGCACTGATCTGCATTCTGATACAGCAATTTTGAAACAGCTGCAAAACCTGATATATATTTAGACTGTTTTTCTCCCATTGACCTTCATCCAAATAACTAATGAATTTCTTCATCTAAGCGTCAACCTGTCTCTTAGACCCATCCCAACCAGGCTGTCTTACCGGAATGTCTTACCTCTAGTCAGCCTTCTTTATTGGATATGATTAATCTGTCTTTATTATGTCAGGATATACTTTGCAGTCCTTTAAAGTAGCCCGTAATTAAACCTCTTCTTAAAAGCCCACTCAGATCCAGAGGTTTTGCTTTAATTTAGACCAATATCAAACCTTCCATTTCTCTCAGATACTTGAGAAAGCTGGCTAATAATCAGCTGTGTGACTTTCTCCATAGAACAGTTTATTTGAGATTTTCAGTCAGGATTTAGAGTGCATCATAGCACAGAGACATGCTAGTCAAAGTCACAAAATGACCTCCTAATGGCATTAGACAAAGGACTCATCTCTGTACTGTCCTGTTGGATCTCAGTGCCGCATTGGCACCATTGACCATCAAATTCTTTTACATAGACTGGAGCACATCAAGTTGGTATCAAGAAAAGGAACTAGCCTAAGCTGGTTTAAGTCACATATTTCTTAAGATGATCTCAGATTTGTTCACGTCAATGATGAATCCTCCATGCACACCAAAGTTTGTCACGGCGTTCCACAAGGTTCTGTACTAGGACCACTTCCATTCAGTTTATATATGCTTCCTTTATTAGGAACATTTTCATTGTTATGCTGATGACACCCAATTATATTTTGTCGATCAATACAATCCATTCAATCCGTTAACTAAACTCCAAGCATGCCTTAAGGATATAAAAAGTTGGATGAACAATTTTCTGATGCTGAATTCAGACAAAACTGAAGTTCTTGTAATTGGACCTAAACACCTCAGAAACTTTCTTCCGGAGACTTGGTTACCTTAGATGGGATCACTCTGGCTTCCATCTCCACCGTAAAGAATCTTGGAGTTGTTTTTGATCAGGATTTGTCCTTTAACGTCCACATAAAACAAATTTCGAGGACTGCATTCTTCCACTTACAGCTTATGCAGCCAAATCAGATGCATTGTGTCTCAGCGGATCTGAGAAAACTAGTCCATGCATTTGTTACTTCTAGGCTGGACTATTGCGCTCTTTGTTATCAGGCTGCTCAAATAAGTCTCTTAGGTCTTTGCAGCTAATTCAGAATGCTGCTGCACGTGTTCTGACTGGAACCAAGGTCAGAGATCACATCTCTCCCATTTTGGCTTCCTTGCACTGGCTACCTGTTAAGTCTAGAATAGAATTTAAAATTCTTCTCCTTTCATACAAAGAAGCTCTTCTTGGCCAGGCACCATCATATCTAAAAGACTCATAGTACCTTACTACCTCTAGACCCTGCACTCTCAGAATGCTGGGTTTCTTGTGGTTCCTATAGTTTCCAGAAGTAGATTGGGAGCCAGAGCTTTCAGCTATCAAGCTCCTCTTCTGTGGAACAAACTACCGTTCTGGGTTCAGGAGGCAGACTGATCAACACCTTTAAGAGTAGACTTAAGACTTTCCTTTTTGAAAGCGCTTATAGTTAGGGGCCTGCCCCCTTCTGTCTTTCTAGTTATGCCCCTAGCCCAGGCATGGTAATGGATGAAGATGCAGTCACATCTCCCTTTACTGAAAACCCTCTCTCTCTCTCTCTCTCTCTCTCTCTCCCCCCCCATCACCATTACCGTCAATGCATGTTACTAACTAAACTTCTTCCCTGGAGTTTCTGTGCTTTCTCATCCAGCTGGTTCTCGTGGATCGTGGCTGCTGCTGTCGTCTGCTGCTGACGTCCACTATATATAGCATCACTGTCATTATTGCTACCATATCTCTACTACAGTTTATAGTTAGTTAATGATTTACTGCTGCATGCATCTGTGTCCCTCTAACTCTATCACAAATCCCACTGCTACTGTAATCATTCCTATCATTTGTGTAATTCATTGTCATTCTATCATTCATTGTAATTGTACAATATGTTTGTGTTGATTTGTTCTGTACACGTGACATCCATACCATTCATTGCACACTAACAATATACTTTCTGGTAGTATAGTGCCTCTGTATCATTAAATAATAAGAACAAACTAAAAAAGTTTCTAAGCATTAACATGTATTCATATACATTCTATTTCAACAACTATATACAAAGTAAAAAACCTGGCCAGACACAAACAATTATTCAAAGAAGAATATTTTATATGTTTCTTAACTCAAAGCACATCTGTTGTGGAGTGTGCATCACTTCAGGAATCCCACTGGGTACATTGTAATTCCTTGTTGGTCGGCTGCGGTGGCTGTTCCAGACTGCGTTGATCTCATCTAGCTCTAGAATATGTGTGGTTAAAAAAAAAAGCACAAGATACACATGCTTGTTGAGACATGAATACAGTGACACTTCATATTACAGATAATGTTTCACACTTCATACAACATTGGGTCTCACACAGTATTAATAATTGTATTTTTAATCACGAGTCACAAAGTTAATTTCTATACTTGACCTGTCCACTGTAGTTATAATTAATGAGTAAATAACAATTTTTGGAGCTGTCCAATGTCAATGCTTCTGAAATGTTTATCAGCTATGTGCAGCTTGTATTATTTGTCATATTTACATTAATGCACATCTCTTGGACTCTCTTGCACATTACAAATATTCTTTACACTTCATACTGTGACATTTGCACACTCCCTGGACAATATTTTGCATGTTATCACAACTCTGACTCTTTCAATAATATAACATACAGTATGTAACATACTGACTTTTTACTGTCTTATTAATATTTCTAAGATGTTATTCTCTATTGTTTATTTTCATTCATGATAATCAACCAGTTCTGATTCTGATAGCCTGATCAAGCTGGCTGGCTAACATATAGGCAGCAGGTCACATGCAAGATAACTCCTCAAAAAAACAAAAGCAAGAAAAAAACAGAAAATTGTAGGTCATTCAGCTTTTTATATCCTTAAGGCATGCTTGAAGTTTAGTTAACTGATTGGTTTCATCAGGCTTGATCGATAAATATAATTGGGTGTCATCTGCATAACAATAAAAATTAATGGAGGTTAAAGTTAATAAAGTCGTCGTCGTTGTCTTCTTCCACTTTATCCAAGGGCGGTTCACGGGGCAGCAGCTTCAGCAGGGAGGCCCAGACTTCCCTCTCCCTGGCCACTTCGTCCAGCTCCAGGGACGTGCCCGGAACACCTCACCAGGGAGGTGTGTCAGAACCTCAATAGATGCAGAGCCACCTCGGGTAAGCGGTTCTACTCGAGCTCCCACGGATGGCGGAGCTTCTCACCTATCTCTAAGGGAGAGCCCGCTTGTATTTGTGATCTCATTCTTTCGGTGAGAGTAGGAATGTAGATTGACTGGTAAACCTTCTTTACCACGACAGACCGTCGCAGAGTCCGCATCACTGCAGAAGCTGCACCAATCCGCCGGTCAATCTCCGCTCCATCTTTCCCTCACTGCGTAGACAAGACCCGAGATACTTGAACTCCTCCCGCCCAGAGGCGGGGATCTCGTCCAGCCGGAGGCTGCACTCCACCCCTTTTCCGGCTGAGAATCATGGCCTCAGATTTGGAGTGCTGATTCTCATCAGCTACTTCACACTCGGCTGCGAACCGATCCAGAGAAAGCTGAAGGTCGCGCTCGATGAAGCCAACAAGACCAGATCATCCGCAAAAAGCAGTGACCCAATCCTGGGGCCACCGAACGTAGCCCCTCAACGCCCTGACTGCGCCTAGAAATTCTGGCCATGAGTTATGAACAGAATCAGTGACAAAAAGGGCAGCCACAATGAGTCAACTCTCACACTGAAACAGGTCCGACTTACTGCGGCAATGCGGACCCAAGCTCTTTCCCAGAGTGAGGAACTGGGCGGCCCGTGATAAGCGGGTCGAACCCCACACTCAGGCACCCCCACAGGGCTCCCCAAGGAGACACGGTTGAATGCCTTTTCCAAGTCCACAAAGTACATGGAGCTGGTTGGCGAACTCCCATGAACTGTCAGGACCGCGCCAAGGGTATAGAGCTGGTCCACAGTTCCGCGACCAGGGCGAAAACCACTGCTCCTCCTGAATCCGAGGGTTAGACAATCTCTTGCGGACCCTCCCCTTTTCCAGGACCCCGCCAAACACATTCCCGGGAGGCTGAGGTGTGATCCCTATAGTTAGGAGCACACCTCTGGTCCCCCTTTTTGAAGAGAGGAACCACCTCGGTCTGCCAGTCAGAGGCACTGCCTCCGATGTCACACGATGTTGCAGGCGTGTCAACCCAAGCCCCACAACATCAGAGCCTTAGGAACTCCAGCGGACCTCATTCACCCCAGGGCCTTGCCACCAAGGAGCTTTTGACTACCTCGCGATCTCAGCCCAGAGATAATGGAAGCCCACCACAGGTCCCCAGACTCTGCTTCCTCAGTGGAAGGCGTGCTGGTGGGATTGAGGAGGTCTTCAAAGTATTCTCTCCACCGACCCAGGAGCGTCCCCAGTTGAGGTCAGCCTTTTATCCCCACTGAACACAGTGTTGACAGTGCACTGCTTCCCCATACAGGCACGCCCAGATAGTGGTCCAGAAGTCCAGCTGCCTGCGACAATGGAGGCCTGGAACAAGGTCACTCGGAGTCAATGTCCCCCGCCTCCCGGGATGTGAGTGGGCTCCCAGAGAGTGCGAGTTGAAGCTCCTTGACAGATTCAGCCAGGCGTTCCCAGCAAACCCGCACAGAGACGTTTGGGCCTGCCAGGTCTGACCGCCATCCTCCCCCACCATTGGGTCAACTCTCCCCAGGTGGTGATCAGTTGACATCTCCGCCCCTCTCACTTCACCCGAGTGTCCCGACATATGGCGCAAGTCCGGCCGATGCGGTGACCACAAAGTCGATCCTTGAACTACGGCCAAGGCGTCCACAGTGCCAAGTGCACTATGGACACCCTTATGTTTGAACATGGTGTTAGGTATGGACAATCCATGGCCGAGCCCAGTCAATAACAGAACACGGCAGGTTCAGATCAGAGGCCTTTCCTCCCAATCACGCCCCTCCAGGTCTCACTGTCGCTACCCCCAAAGGACTCCAAAAAGTGTCTCTGACCCCCATGATTTACCTTTGTCTAGTTTTGTATTTTTCATGCATTTAAATTATTAATAAATCTTATAATCAGTTATAAATCATAACTATATATTTCATTCATTATTACTTTCATCACAACACTTCATTTATTAATACAACGTACTTAATCATCATACAGCTTCGTTATTATAATCTCTACAGACTGCCTTGCACCCAGATGGAAAGTCCCTTGGTATCCTGACGCACTTTGCTGTCGCACTGTGTGTGATTCCTTATTTTTTCTCTTTCAGGCCTGATGATGGAATGTTTTCCTTTCCACTTTTAGGGCCTGATAAGAGCCTCATATCACCTTTCTGCTGGTTTTAGTGAATCCAGGACTCTCAACTTTCTTGACAATTTCAACTAAATTCTTTGTTTATTTTATTCCATTTTGCTGCAAGTATTTTCTCTTGTGAAACAAAGGTATCAGTGTCTATTGCAGGCTAACACTGCTGCTCTTAACTCGGTCTCTTTTTATTTTGATCCTTGTAGCTCATAGAGATACTCACTTTTCTAAACTTAGACTTATCACAAACAGATCAACACTTCTTTGTGTGCAGCTTAGAGCTGGTGCAAGGTGTGAAACCATAAGTTCAGCTTTAATTGTCACATATAATCATACAAGCACAATCATAGTAAGTACATTTCTCTGAAGTCCAACAGTTTTGTTCAACAATCTAATACAGTTTAAAAAGAAAGAAAAAAAAGGTTATAAGTAATGAGAAGCCAGAAAAAGAAGCTGGGTATAAGAGCGCTGTCATGTTTATGTCTTTCTAAAGTCACTGACTGAGGATCCTCTCACTGTGATCCTCAGGTCATTTGGCACAGAATCACTACCTGTATCTGCTAGACAAAACCAGTTCACATTTAAGTTTGTTCCACAGTTTGTCATGTCTTAGTTTGATATGTTTCAGTTTTTCTCTGGTGTGTAAATGTTTGTTTGTGCTTGTGGTTTCACAAAGATAAAGGCTAGATAAAATAATTTATGCTTCTTTACTGGAACATTTTGTGCATTCAGAGAGACACACATCAACCAGGAGACAAGTGTAAACCACGTTGGCTGCTGAGTGTTAACTACTGTATCTCCACTCTATTTTTATCATGATGTTGCTCGTAGAGCTGCAAACTTGTACTTGTCACTAACAGGTCAACACCTCTTTCAAATGTGCAGCTTGTCAGAGCTGAGGGAATATGTAAAACATCAAGTTCAACTATGTCATTTAATCATGCAGCTACAATTATAATAAAATGTATTTCTCTAAGCACTAATAGTTGCTAAAAATAGAAAACATAATAAATAATAATAATAATTACTGTGGAAGCAATATGAGTAAATGACTGAGTAAAAGTGACTGAAATCACTCAAAAAATGTTAGTATATGCATTCCAATTTCAAGGAAAATGTCCATCCATTTGAATGACATAGTTTTAATATAAATTAACTAATACACTTAATGTGTTTTACAGTAGTGTAATGTAGGGAGGTTCATGCATTTAATATTAATGAAGCCAATTTGTTTTAAAACCCAACAGTGAAAATAAATGCAAGTCATATTGAGTTTTGAGTGTACAGACTCAGTATGCAGTGAGTGTAACAGAAGAAAGGAGATATCAGCCAGAGAGCACATTGTTACAAAGCAATATTAACAAGATGAGTGATAGAGATAAAAACACAGGCGGACAGCAGAAGTCGTATCATTTACATACATTTATCGCAGAGCCAATGTGCTGTATGTAACGTCAATCTTCTGCATCAACCTGTCGGAGAACAAGAAGCAAATAAAAGAAAGGAAGAACAAAGATTAAAATTATGATTATAATACAACTTATTGATCACAGACATGCTCCAATCAAATATAAGATGAGTGGCTAGATTATACTGCATGTGAGGTGTTCTTGATTTAACAGAAATATTTAATATCTGGTTGTAATCGCACAGTGTTTTGTATCTACTTTGCACAATGTGAAGAGTTAACTGATGCTTTCAGCATTCACCTAATGTATATATTTATAAACCTGACAGTATCACTGTACCGTGTTACCTTGTGAGAGTCTTTCTCACGCGCTTTACAGTACTGTGTGTTACTTCCTCTTCAGCCTGTGATGAAGGGAGCAGACCAAATATCAGAGGGTGAAAAGTGTCATTCATTTTCTACCATCATGCGTTTTCATCCATACATCACTTACAATAGAGAACAATAAAAGTTATTCATGCTATTAGTGTATTTGAAATCATCAACATGAAACCAGAGTGACTTATAAAAGTATCTAAAAAAAAAAAAGATCAATAAAATTTGGATAGTTCACTAAACCAAACTAAATATATTTGTGATCACAGACCTGCTCAGTTGGAGGTTTCTGTCATGTTTATACTCATATTATATTCTTATGATGAAAATACACAAGGATATTACTTATTATGATGTATTTATCTAGAAATAGGGAGTGGTACAGTATAGTCAGATAAATAGGAAGGTTCACAGTAATATCACAAATAAACAGCCACACACTGCTGACCACTGAGCAGCTCCACCAGAGCCGTCAGTGTTAATCACCTTTTCTTACACTTGTTTCTTGACATTTTAGTTGATAAAAAATTACATCTGAAAAAACATATTGTTTTTTAACAACACATAACACTGTGAAATCACTTGGGATTATCCAGCAGACTATGAATATTTGATTAATGTTTTTACATGTTCTTTTCTTATACGATATAAATGATGATTAGACGTGTGTTTCTATGTATGCACATATCAGTGTGTGGGTGGGGATGTACAAAGAAATCATTTTTGGAATGTAAAGCACACTACTGATGTTTTTTCTTTTTCACATTCTTGATTGTTTAATCATTGATTATGTATGAAGAGGATGAACATGGTAGAATTAGCTGTAGGAGACGGACACTGGAGAGAAAGCTGGTTAATATGACTGATTATTGAGTACTGATAGATTAGTATAGAACAGGGTAGGACTAGAAAAACAACGTCTTACAACATTGCAGCTGGTGACTGCATGCATTTGTTTGTTTTAAAAAGTGAAACAGTAAAAACTGTTACTGACTCTCATTGTGCCATAACAATGCTGCACGTATCTACATTTCAATTCAAGATATTCAAAATATTCATGGACTGATGGAAGCTCAGAACAGACTTACTGTCTTATGAAACAGATGATCAAGGCCACCATGAAGCCAACAAGCCAAACCCAAAAGTCACCACGATCAAAATCAGTTGGTTTGCAGTCTGTAGACAGTGTAGTTTTAAATATTCATCATCATGCTCATATATACTTCCAGCTGAACACAATCTTTTATCTTAGTGATTAACCAGTTAACCTTTATTATCATAGGTCACATAATGTCACTAAAAGAAAACTTGTATATAGATTCTCTCTGATTCAAATTGTCCATGGTTCTCTGAATACTGTATGTGAATGTAAAATCTACTGACCTGTGGTTCTCTTCATATGCAGACACAGCAGTGTGATTCCACAGGTTCAGAAGTGGATTATATGAAACAATACAGTGAATACCAGAATCACATCACATTAATGATCACTGACAAAATATTGTATTTATTCTGTTTTACTAGTACTTAGTAGTATAGTACTTATACCACTCTCTTTAACAGTCACATGCACTGGCATCTGTAAGGTCTCCTTTGGTACATAAATACCAGCCACTGCTCTCTGTCCTCCAGTCCACTCCAGTGTCACAGTGAAATCCAGTGACATTTGCATTGATGATCACTCTTGTTCCATTTTATTAGTCAGGCGTGTCCTTCACACCAGGATTCCTCAGCTTGCACCACTGAATTTCTCCAGAGATATTAGACTTAAAATGGATGGTAACATCATCTCCATTAAATTCTATAATCTCTGATGATCCACAGAGAGTTGAAATTGAACAGAAGAGAGAACAAAAAGCAAGCAAGACTCCCCATCAGTGTTTTTCTCCACATTGTTAGAAATTTGTCAAAGGTGAAATGTACTTAAAAGGTGCTGGGGTTCTTACCTCTGGTGACTGACAGCTGGCAGCACCCGCGATGTCTGAGTCATCATTTATCTCCACAGCACACCAGCTAATGTGTATCATCAACAGACAGATTATGAAAGTCACAGTGAAGATTCTTTGGTGTTTGTCATCAGAGATTGAAAACTTTCCTGAACTGTTTTGTTGATTTGTTTTAACTTCAGTGGAGCAGCTCTTCCATTTAGATCCTCTACACAAGTATTTGACATGGTGTGTGTATTTGTGCCTCATAGAGACATGGGACAGAGATGGGCGTCAGCCTTCACTGACACTTTACTGACTGTTTGTATTATGCTGTGAATTCCTGCAACAAGAACCATGAAACCATGTTACCGCAGATATTAGCTGATATCAGGTCATTACTCAGCCAACTGACGGTAAGAATTGTGATTATAGTCGCATCATCTTCTGACATAACCAGCACACACACATAAGAAACAAATGATAAAATGACCGCTGTGACTGACCTGTGACTCCAGTGAAGAGGAGAAAGTTACAGGATGAAGAACCACCATGATGTTGATGAGCAGAGTCAGAGACTGAGCGATGAGACCAACTGACTGTGAGAATGAGTTTCTACTTCCTTACTTTAGGAAATATGCATTTTTCTAAAAAAAAAAAAAAAAAAAAAAAAAAAAACAGTAGTTAAGCGCCTCTCCTCATTCTGCTGCATGCATGTATCACACTTATAACACTGAATGACAAAGACTAACTTACTGTTAGAATGAGTTCCCTACTTCCTCCATTTTAAGAAATAAGAATTTCTCAAAACCAGTGGATCTAACACCTCTCATTCTGGAACTAGTACACTGATGAATGGTAAGCAAATGTGCTGGAATGTACTTACCTTAGATGTCACATAGTTAATTATATCTTTAGATGTTTTAATGTGAAAAAAAGGACACATTTTATTTTTATTTTTTTCTGAAGTTTTATTTCTTCAAACTTCAGAACAGTTTCAATTAAATGGCAGTGAGAGTTGTAATAGTTCCATGAGACTTATGTTGGAGTGAACACGACTGTCACGATGACTCTATGTGTCTGCTGTAGACTCAGGAAGTCTGGAGCATTGATGATCACTCGAAAAAAGTGGCCTTTTGAGAGACTCACTGTGTGGGTATCAGACGCTCTTTGGTGTGTGTGCCTGTAGGGTGTGGGGTTACGCAGGGTCAAGCATATGTTTTGAGGTCACTGTAGGGATAGTGTTACATCTTACCCTGTCATGGGGACACTGACTTCTCTCCTTGAGGTACTGAGAAGCTGTATGTCTGTGTTGATGAATTCAGGCCATAGCATCCGCCTCCCACAGCAGTTGGGTCAGTGACTTTCACAGTGTCTTTGTCACTGTCCACAACACAGTGTGGGTCAAAATCTCTTTTCACAAAAGAAAAGTGTATCATAAGAATATAAACAAAGGATTATTATGGAGATCATTTTTGATTTACAAAAACAAATCGAGAGGAAACCTGATGAATAAATAAATAAAAGTGTTTTAAGTGATTAAGTTTTTTAATGTCTGGTTATGAATGACTGAATGATAGTTTGCTTTTTTATTTGCTGCCACAGGAGTGTGGAAATATTAACCCTTCTCTCCCCTCCCTCACCTTCACCTTTGACCAGCATTTTGACTATTAATTTCTATATTCAATGATAAGGCAGTACTAATGACCTCTGTAGCCAGTTCAACAATATCAGTTGATTTGATGTGGTGTAGATGACAATCTCTGTGCAGGATCAAGCTCAATTCTGCCCTCCACCACATACAACAGCTCATTGTCCACCCGGTGAAGTCAAGCTGTTTATGGCCAGTGACTTCTGATAAACCGAGCTTCAAGCGCTTCTGCTTAACTCCGCTCCATGCACTCACCTCCACGAAGCAGCACTTCCTCTGGTCCCCGGAGGCAGAGGCGGCCTTTCAGCACCTTAAGACCTGCTTTCCCACGGCTCCCATACTCACGATGCCTGATCCCCGGTGGCAGTTTGTGGTCAAGGTCGACGCCTCCAACGAGGGGATTGGAGCAGTCCTGCCCCAGTGGTCTGAACAGGATGGGAAGATGCATCCCTGCGCCTTCTTGTTGCGGCGTCTGTCCTGGGCAGAGCGGAACTATGACGTTGGCAACCGGGAGCTGTTGGCGGTCAAGCTGGCCTTGGAAGAGTGGAGGCACTGTCTCGCGGGGGTGGAACACCTGTTTATCGTCTGGACCGACCATAAAAACCTGAAATATAAAAGCCAAGAGACTGAATTCTCGCCAGGCTAGGTGGGGGCTCTTTTTTAACCGCTTCTCTTTCTCCCTCTTTCTGCTGAGGCAGGTCCCAAACGCCAAACCCGATGCCCTGCGTCTCTATGACCTGAGCCTGTTGCCAAGAACCAGAGCCCGTCCTTCCACAGACCTGTGGTTGGAGTGGTGACTTGGCAGAAAATGAGGTTAAGCAGGCAAATGTGAGAGTCCGTCACCTAGTGGGTGCCCTGAGAATCAATTGTTTGTCCCGGCTGAGCTGCTTTAATTTTGATCCACTGGGCTCACATCACACTGTCATCAGGAGTTAAATGGACCATGTATGTCATCTGAGGTTCTGGTGACGATCCATGACGGGAGGAGTCGGGAGTACATGTTGAGGCTTGTTCGGTCATGAATAAGGCGATACTCCGGGCCACATAGGACTAAAGCCATTCCTCAGTCCATGACAAACATCTCTCCATAGACTTTGTCCACAGGAAACCGTCTCCAAGAGTGACGCATAGGTTCTTACGGTGGTGGACCAAATTTCAAAGTAGCTGATTCTGTTTAAACTGCCTTTGGCGAGGCCAGTTAGATCTGATTAACGCAGCTTCCAGATCACGGTTTCCTGGGGACATTGTTTCTGGCCAGGGGCACAGTTTTATCCCTCATTCTGAGGTTGCAGCTCATCAAATACGACCAGTCTTACGTCAGGCTATCACCCAGAGGCCAGCGGCCAGAACGCCTCAACCAGCAACAGACTGGTCTCTGGTTTTGGTGAAAGCCAGAACCCCTGCGACATGGAGCAAAGCTTTGATCACAAGTCGAAATATACTCCCAGAACCCTCACATAGCCCAGTTTACCACTTCAAATGTATGCAGTTTACGAGCCTCTCATCTTGCCAGACGAGACACATTGGTGCCCTCCGCCGCGCCGTCTGCACGTTATTGGCGTGTGCAGGCTGCTGCCGAGCGATTTCCTGATCTGCCAAAGGGACCGTGTCAAAGGGCATGGACGGAAGACGACCCACTCCAGCGTACCAGCAGCCGGGCGAGAGGTGTATCTCAGCCGAAAATATCACCTCAAATTATCATCAAAGAAGCTGGCACGCTTCGATTGATTACATCACCAGATTATCGGGCTGGTGGTTTGCTTCTTCATCCTTGATCTATAAATTATCCACCGTTCCATGATCAGATCAAACCAGTGGTTAAAGAGAGCTATTGTCCCGGCCCGCCCCCTCCTCCTCCTGAAGTAACGGTGAAATTCCTGTGGAAGTCAAGAGATTTGGCTGTAGCAACTGGGTGGAGCAGGCGGTACCTGATGGACTGGAGGATCAGGCTGGAGAATGACAAACCTGGTCCATCCAGGTTCATGCTGGATCGGTCCCTAGTAGAAGACTGAAGGTCACCCCTAGTCAGCCTGAACTCATCAGGAGTGGCGCCTAAGAGGAAAGTGCTGTGCACACTATGATTGTGTCAAGTCAAGCTATTTTTATTTCCATCTCATGTCATTTCTCTTTTATTTGAGGTAACTCTCCTCTCATTTCAGAGATCTTGCGCCTCATGTCCCGGTCTGATCGTCTTCTGGATTCCCGATGTCCACCTGTTCATTACCTCCGTGAGTTCACTATGATCATCGTCTCCATATGTGTTTGCCAAGTGTTTAAATCTCATGTCGACACTGCAATGATTTCAAGCCTTGTCCAGCCACAGTATCTATTATTGGGTTTCTTCCTGCCTCAAAGTGATTTTCTTGTTACTTTCTTTGGCTGCTTTTGGCTCCTTGTACTTAGTTCATTAGATTTTTATAGCCTCCATAGGTGTGCCTGATTCCTTTGCATTTATAATGTATAAAATATTACTCAAGCCTCCACCTTTGGAGGATTTTATTTCTTATTGTTTTCTAATGTTTGTTTGAGTTAATGTTTTGCCAGCCTTTTGATTTTCCTCCTTAAGATGAATTTTGATTTTAATGTTTGCACCGCCTGTAGTTTTCCTCCTCTAGAAGTGTTTTTGCTAGTTTTGCCTTGTTCCCCCTTCAGAACTTCACCAGCTAGTTTGCAGCCTTGTGTGTCTCACTCTTCAGGGGTTTTGTGCACTCTACGCTAATCTGCCTCACTGGCACTCTCTGCTTCTGAGTCCTGTGTGAATCCTAGCTGACACATTATATAGTCATTCCACAGGTTGTCTGGGTGATCTACTGACTACACTCCAGCCACTGCAGGGTTTGTTTGCCTAGTGGCAAGCTGATTTTGGAAATGCGTAATGGACTAACTGAGTGTGATGGTAGTCTGCAGATCAGAGTGTTGCTGATGCCACACTACATCTCAGCCCACATCCTAGGTTCCACTGGCTTTAACCTTGGAACCAAAAGATCAGCCTGTCATTGCTACTCCTCACCCAGAGCTGGACAGATACCACTCTTCTGTGTCTGCTGACGCATCCTCAATAGTCAGAAGATCTTTGGCTCTCATGGTTTGTAAAGCCCAAACTAACTTGACCTGCTCTGCTCCCTGTGTTCCAGCTTTTTGATGTTGACGTTCATGACCAGGTAGCTGTTGTGTTTTCTTTACTTGCATTTACACAGTTTCTGACATTTTAAGAAACTCAGGTTACTGCTCCATCTTCTTAAGTAATAATGTAGCTAACTAAAATTTAATAATATTTCCTCAGATGCTGGTGCTGGATACCTAGTCCATCTATGGAGTTTATATGAAAGATAATTGTAGGATATTTTGAAATATTTTACAGATTTTCAGTGTTCTAAAGCGAATTCTGAAAAAGTGATAATCTTCTATATTTACAATATTTATCCATATTTGCTATGATAAATTCAAACATATACTCTCATCAAATATGATGGCACAAGATCCCATGAGACAAGTTAAAAGCCGTATACTTAACTAAACAAACACACTATAAATTAGTTTAGTGTATGGTAATTAAGCTATAGCTAAGTACAGTGCATTTGGCCGTTTGAATTCCGCTCGTTGTCGCTCGTTACAATCAGCTGTGGAAACTTTGTGTGCCGATCTTACATATTAACGACGTGCTGGATTACTTGTGATACTCGTTCCAATCAGCTGGCAGACTCCATTGTCACGTTATGGTACAACAGAGGACCAAGATCTGTGTAGCGTGTCTGATTGACAGAGGAGAAGACATGACCGAGTAAGCGGCTGCAAACAGCAGATGAGTGTGTACCAGACTGATCGTGCCGGTTATCATCGACTGTCTGCGCACCTGAAAAATGCTCCTTTTTAATGCTGTGCGTATTGGGCAGCTAACCGTCTGTATCGAACACCTGGTTAAACCGCAATCCCGGAGTTTAGGCAAGGCGCATCTGCGGACTGGGTGGGAGCTGCGCGTGTGGCGCTGAACTGCGGCTCAGAGCCAGGCTGTAATAACGTTGAGGAGTTCTGACAGGAAATTGATTTCCGGCCTGAACCGTTGTGAAAATATAAACAAGCGACAGGCGTATTAGAGGCTGCCACCGTTAATCTGGTATTTTAAATGATTTCAGTCGGAATGAGTTTTATTAATCCCAATCAGGGCGGGTTTATCCTACATTCAACACAGAAAAAATCGTTCTTTTAACGCAGATTAAATGAAGTGCTCACGGCGAGGACTAGCTGCTGCTCAGGAGCTCTTAAACCAGTGATGACATCCATGCTTGATGTCGGATTTTCTCGTTTTGAGTAAATCATGTCTGCAGCATGACATTCTGTGGTTGAACATATGTTGTGCGACAGACTTGTGCGCGCTGCTCTTTCCTCTAGCTCTGGCGGCGTCTGCCTGCCAACTCTGAAACATTACCATTCTGCAGCACCATATGATGGCATCTATCAGTTAGGTATTTAATTGTTTAAAACGTGTATAAGATTACATAAGTTGCTGGACCAGCATTAATAGTTTAGCATCTTTATACTACAAGTAATCATTTGAATGAAGTCTGTGGATAAAGTATGATAGTTATTTATTTAAAGTGTAGTGGATCTGCTAGACAGTTGTTGATTTTCCATTCATCATATAGGTGGGAAAAATTTTTCTCAATTAGTCATTATTGCGATAATCTGCAGTAGAGATTTGTAAATTCTAATGGCTCATTAGTCTCAGACTGAGCATGTTGATATTATATTTTATGTTTAGTACAGGACAGGATTGTAGCACTTGAAGGCTGCAGCGTGGAAGAGAAGAAAAATAAAATAATAATAATAACTTTAGAGAACAATGGTGCATGGATGCCCAGAACAATAATATCAAAAACTAGAAAAATTGTATTCCTCAAATCTGAAAGTGTGAATACCCTCTGCGAAATGTTACATCATTTGTATGAAAAGATAAATTATGGATATTTTGAAATATTTTATAGTTTGCTGGTGTTCTGAAAAGCATTACCTGTGAAAAAAGGGTTAGGTAATCTTACTGTTTTGCAATATTTGTCACTGCCTTTTTGCTGATAAAAATTCAAGCGTGCTGCCACCTCTGTCAAATATGATGCTTTTAGATCCCCAGCACTGAATAGAAATAGAAACACGTATTCAACTCTACAGCAAACACTATAAATTTAACAGTTTTAAAGTGTAGCCAGTATTATTTAAAACATATAAGCTAATTGCAGTATATTTCACTGTAACAGACTAGTTTATTTATGGGATCTTGGTGGCAACTAATCCTTTGGTGTCAGGTCAGACCTCTTGGCATATTCAGTGGATGAAATTAATGAGAAATGGACTCCTTCCAGCTAAGTTCAAGCTGTTATCTGCATTGGAACGAACAAGTTTTGCGATGCGTAAGTAAGTGTTAGTTTGCTGCAATACAAGCCACAGCAATACGAACTGATTGAAAATAAAGTACTAACCAAACATGACTGAGCTAAATATCTAACCAGATAACACTGCAAATACAGCTCAAGATTAAATTATGAATTTAAATTGTATTAATGTGAAACCATAATGAACGAATCCACGGGCTTGATGCAACATAGTGACATACACGCTGCTAATCAATTTTACTTATCATTCAGTGTACAGTATAGTAAGCAGAAATTACTTACAGCAGCATAAAACTCTCAGATACGCTAGTTAAGCGATTACTTCTAGTCACTCATTAGCGTGATTTATTCATCTGGAAACCGATGCCAAACTACTGCTAAGTCATAAAATAGACTTGCCAGATCAACTAAACATCAACAAGTATACTTTACATTAAACAAAAAAAAAAAAAAATGTAATCAGCAGCCAGTCCATGGGAACAATACAGCTCTTCAATAGTCTGAGTTCACTAAATCTGATTGAAATCATCATTTTAACTTCCTAAGCTGTGGCACATAAACATCTATCTCTGCTGGCAGACTCAGCAGACTCCTTAGCCTCCATAGCTCGCTTCAGTATGCCTGTAGGGCTCATGATGTAGGTTTAGGGCTGAATGATATGGACAAAATTTCATATCACAACATTCATCAGATATCTCGATATCGATATGATCTACGATATGACCATGAGTTCAGTGAAAACTAAGCATTTTCAGAAGAAATAAAAACATGATAATAAGGGATGTGGAATGTTGTGGATTCAACATTCATTTATGTCCGGTATAGAAGTTTGGGAATGGCCACTTGAAATATGTTTGGGATGGTGTACATAACGTTTGTCCAGCGTCGAGCCATTTTCTGAAAAGCCCTCTTTTTGTGACGGTGTACACGGGAACCATGTCTTTAGCAATGCGGTACGCTATAGTGTCTGTAATATTTTTGTGCCTGGTGGACATTGACTCGTATGGCGTAACACTACTGAACACATCAGTGATCAGACTTTGCTTGGGCTTCGTTTGGGATGACTGAGAAGTCGCTGTTTCCCCTCATTGCCATACCTCCCTCATTGCAGTGCGTGGTGGTGTTGCTGGGTGGTGGGTCGCGTTGTGTTGCCCATCGCCGTCGGAACTTTTGCTAAGCAGGATGGCACAATCGTCAGCTCTGGTTGACATCTTCTTTTTTGAATCAAAATATCTCCAAATATTAGGAGGATGACTTATTTCCCCACTAACTCAGTAGACTGTACATTCTGCACCGGTCTTATCTTCCGCACTCATGTTTCTTTCTAATTTCCCCGCTGTGTAGTGTGTGTCTCTGTCTCCTTCGCTCCCTCCCTCAGATGTTTGTCATTGGCTGGCTTCAGCTGTCAATCCACGGCAAGCGTGAAATAAGGTTTGTGGTTGGCTGGCCTGAGCTGTACATTTGAGGGCAAGCAAATGATATTTCTTGACTGCCTCGCTGTACATGCAGAGAGCGATATTATTGGTTTTGCGATATTATCGTGAATGTTCATATCATGATATCGATGCAATATGACTATGTGTGTTCCAGCTCTATGTAGGTTTTAACTGGTAGTGTTGACCTGTTTTGGAATCCCGAATTTATGCAGAGAGTCATTCTTTAAAATCTAGTATCTTATTGCACTGGAGTATTAGAACTTGTTTCATGGTACAATTTATGGTGTCAAAATATTACACTGAAACTTTTTCATACGCTATGATACAATGTGTCATTTAATGTACAACTGACAACTGACCTATGTATCCTTTTACCTGGCTCTAGGCACACCTAACGAAATGTAGATGGTTAAGTACACTGCTATCTATTGTATTTTGAACCGTGGGACGCCGGTTCACACCCCAGCCGCCGCACTCTTGCTTCATGTCATATTATGATTTTAACCCTCTGAGGACGGATTGGGTGGATCCGGCTAAAATGTTTAACGTTTTACATATCTGAATATCTCCGAAACAGTTTATGATACAAAGATGCCATTGTTGCACTGTTTTCCTGAGATTCCACTGAAGACGGAGATGTGTGTGTCTGGTTGACACTTGCTGTTTTATGCCATACATAGAAGACCAATGAAAAAAATAGATGTTGGCCGACTACCATACGCACTCGACGAATGGACAACCGTTACTAGGTACACTAGTTTTTCTTTCAACCAATCAGTGGCTAGTATCTATAACATATTCTAGCCATTCAAAAGACTCTTTGGTCTTGTGGGGAGGGACAACAAAGAAACAGCAGGTGGTGTAGAGCAGAGTGACAGAGGGCCAAAAGTGACAGAATAACTTCATACAGGGGCGGACTGGCCATCTGTGTACTCCAGGACGGCCAGCGGCCCACCATCAGGGGTGGAAAGGCCTAAGTGACGCGCTGAAGGTAGTGTGTTTACATTTTTCTACCATCTATGAGGGAGAGGAGTGCCTAATTAATGCTAGTGACGAGCATTAATTCTCGGTCCAAACCCAGCAAAAAAAAAAAAAAAAAAAGACCAAGAAAGAAAGAAAAGAAGAAGCAGCCCGGCCCAGCCCGGCCTCGCCATGTCATATTCTCTGCACGAACCGGCTTGAACCAGTGCGTCTGGTCGGGTTGGGCCATCCATGCCGCAATGGGCCCAGAACAGAGCGGCCCAGTCGAGAGAGCAGAGGAAAGAGAGCGACAGCATAGCAACGTGTGTGTGTGTGTGTTACCTACTGAAAAGGGTAGGCTAATATATTCTATGATCATAGTTGGCTGAAAATCTCAGGACATGTGTAAGTCCAGTCTCTTTTCATATTTAATATCTGACAGTACAGCTATCCAGTTACAGATGAGAATAGGGCAGAAGTGGTGGAAATTAATGGCCCTAAAGGCCCATGAAAACTGGTCATGCCAAAAGATTTTAAAAAATGAGTTTTGTTTTTCCTCTCCAGCCTCAGCTCCCTACTAGACCAGGTTCATACACTCCAGCCATTCTTGCAATTACAATGATAAGAACCTTAGTCAGTACTATCATATCTACATCATCTACATCTGCTTTTAAAAAAATAAAAATCTGAAACAATGTTGTCTTTTCCACTCTATTTATCGCTCATTTATGTGTTAAAATCAATCAAAATGCTGTCCATTTTCCACAACTTCATATATCAGAGTTATGGGCTGGATTTGTTTTGTTGTGTTTATACTTCATATTGTCTAAAGTGTGTTGATAGTGTTAAACTTTACATCAGTGTTAATTATCAGCCCAATTAATGCTAACCAACTTGTTTCATTCAGAACTGGATTGATGCTTTCCAGCATTCACACACTCACTATACTTAGTGTTACCTTGTGAGAGTCTTTCTACCGTGTACTACAGTGCTGTATGTTACTTTCTCTTCAGCCTGTGATGAAGGACGAGCCAAATGTCAGAGGAGTGAAAGAGTGTCATTCATTTTCTACCATCATGCATTTCATCATACATCATTTATATGGTAGTTTTAATGCTTCTTTACTTTCTGCTAATCAGCAGTTCCTGTAATGACAATAAGATTGAAACTAATTTGTATTTCAGGAATACTTGCATTGTATATGATACATGTACAGAATAAATCGCAGCTCTCTTAGGTTTTTATGATTAGTATTTTTGTTTCATTTTATTCTTGGTGCTTTAAGGGTTCTTACACCTCTGGTGATGACAGCTGAAAACGCACCGCGATGTCTGATCCATCATTTATCTCCACAGCACACCAGTAATGTGTGTCATCAACAGGAACTGATTATTGATCACAGTGAAGATTCTTTGGTGTTTGTCATCAGAGATTAAGCTTTCCTGAACTGTTTGTTGATTTGTTTTAACTTCAGTGGAGCAGCTCTTCCATTTAGATCCTCTACAAGTGGTGACATGGTGTGTGTACTGTGCCTCATAGAGACATGGGACAGAGATGGAGCGTCCAGCCTTCACTGACACTTTACTGACTGTTTGTATTATGCTGTGAATTCCTGCAACAGAACATGAAACCATGTTACTGCAAATATTAGCTGATATCAGGTCATTCTCAGCCAACTGACATTTAAAAAGAATTGTGATTATAGTCGCATCATCTTCTGACATAACCAGCACACACACATAAGGAAACAAATGATAAAATGACCGCTGTGACGACCTGTGACTCAGTGAAGAGGAGAAGAGACACTGAGATGAAGAGCCATGTTGATGAGCAGGTGGAGACTGAACGATGAGACCAACTGACTGTGAGAATGAGTTTCTCTTCCTTATTTTAAAATAAGCATTTATTAACATAGATGGTTAACATCTCTTTTAAATAGTTTACAGTAGACTGTGCATGGTGAAGTAGACTGATTAAACATGACTGTAGCAACAGTTCAAATAGTCAGTAGTGTTTCCAGCATCACCCTCTCACTTCCTACACTTTAAATTCATGTTATTGCAGAAGTCTTTGCATTTGTATATGATGCATGTACAGAATAGGGGAAATCATGACTCTCTTAGGTTTTTATGATTAGTATTTTGTTTCATTTTAATTCTTGAATTGCTTTAAGAGGTTCTTACCTCCTAGTGACAATGAAAACTAGAACCAATGGATCAACAGAACCAATTTCTTAACTGACAATTTATGGAGAATGACAGTGTAAACAACAAGAGAGACAATGTAGAAAGAGTGTCACTTTCGTAGAGATGAACCACAGTTCTGATTTGTCATGTCTTTTGGTTGATATGTTTCAGTTTTCTCTGGTGTGTAAATGTTTGTGCTTGTGGTTTCACAAAGATAAAGGCTAGATAAAATAATTTATGCTTCTTTACTGGAACATTTGTGCATTCAGAGAGACACACATCAGCAGAGAGAGACAAGTGTAAACCACATTAACACTGTTGGTCTGAACTGCAACTACTGTCACTTTTTATCTTATCTTAATGTTGCTCGTAGAGCTGCAAACTGTACTTGTCACTAACAGGTCTTACCTCTTTAAAATATGCAGCTTGTCAGGGAGCTGAGGAATCATGTAAAACATCAAGTTCTTTAACTGTCACATTTAATCATGCAGCTACAATTATAGTGAAATGTATTTCTATAAGCTGAGCAGTTCGTTGAGAAAAAATGAAAAAGATAAATAATAATAATGGTTAATTTAGTCATAATGTGAATAAATAAGTAAATAAAGTATTCTTAATAGACCTGATGATATAGATGTTCTACAGGCAGGGTAGGCAACTTGCACTGTAGTCTGGTTCAATGTTGTTTGTGTACCACACAGTGATGCTCCCTGTTAATATGAGACACTCCAGTAAGAAGAATAAAAAAAAAATTATAAAAACAAATTTAAAACTTACTAATATTATCTTTATCTTTGATTTATTCAATAGAGTAATAAAATGAGGTTAAGAATTAAATATGAGCATATAATTGTAATATATAAAGGAACATCTGACAAGAATATCACACAGAGATTACCATGTTACAAATATTTAATCGAATAGCTCTGACATCCAGCAAAGAAGTCTGACAAAGAGTAATAAAGTAACACACACACACACACACATATATATATATATATATATATATATACAGTTCTACATTACAGAAACTAGCTTAATTATTAGATGCCTGAACATTGTCACAAGAACTTCTCGTACACAGCTTGCTGCCCAACTCTCAGCAGGCATTCATAGAAAATCACAGCTGTGACAGAAAAAGTCAAACTGTAGTCACAGTCTTCAAAACACACACTACAGGACACTCTCAATGGTGCAGGAGCACAAATTCTTCAGTATATCTGCTGTGAAACAGTCTCTGCCTTTCTCACTACAGACTCAGTATGCAGCAAGAGAAAGAGAGAAGAAAGAAGATATGAGCAGAGAGCACATTGTTACAGAACAATACTATTAAAGATAAATGATAAGAGATTAAAACACAGACAGGCAGCAGAAGTCGTATCATTTACATACATTTATCAGAGCCAATGTGCCTAACATTCTCATTTTACTGCATCCAGTATCATCTCCTGTTGGAGACAAGAAACAAAGATTAAAATTATTTATAATGCAAACATTTTTAACACAGGCACATTCAATCAAATGCAAGGTATACATTAAGATAATACTTTATGAGTTTTTTTGTAATGAAATATTAGATATTAGGGGTTAACTGATGCTTTCAGCATTCACACCTAATGTATATATTTATAAACCTGACAGTATCACTGTACTTAGTGTTACCTTGTGAGGAGTCTTTCTCATGCGCTTTACAGTGCTGTGTGTCACTTCCTCTTCAGCCTGTGATGAAGGAGCAAACAAATGTCAGAGGGGTGAAAAGTGTCATTCATTTTCTACCATCATGCGTTTTCATCCATACATCACTTACAATAGAACAATAAAATAACAACCAACAAGTTATTCATATTATTACTGTTTGTTGAAACAGTCAGTATGAAAATGTGAAGGGATCGTGAACAGACTGCAGAGTTTGATCAAAGTCTTTTCACATTCTTTAGATTACATACAAATAATATGATATAAATAATTATATGTATACACATCAATGTGTGGGTGGTGATATATACAAAAGTAGAGATATAAAGCACAGCTTCAGGAATGTGAGAAAGCGTTTGAAAGTCTGACTTGAGTTTCTATAGAAATGAGTGGGAAGATAAATGGGTTTAAATAGTTTTCTATTGGATTCCAGCTGTAACTGAGTTTCTAAAAAAGTGGAATATTTTCAAAAACTTCAATGGGTTTATATTTGAATAATTCTACTTAAAATGTAACATGAAAGATGTGGAACATTTAATGGTTTTAAATATACTTCATATGTAGTATGAATGTGTACATCACAGTACATTGTTTTAAAATAAGGAATACTTGAATAGAAGGCATGAATATGAAAAGCTTGATTCTAGTTGAGCTAAATATATAAAAGTTAAAGTGTTGAACAATGTGGAAGACAGGTGATGCTTTCAGCATTCCTCACTGTACTTAGTGTTACCTTGTGAGGAGTCTTTCGTGTACACTACAGTGCTGTATCTTACTTCCTCTTCAGACTGTGATGAAGGAACCGACCAAATGTCAGAGGAGTGAAAAGTGTCATTCATTTTCTACCATCATGCATTTTCTAATATACATATCATTTTACAATAGAACGTAAATTATTCATGCTAATATACAGTTCCTGATTTGAGACAAATATATTAAAGTTAAAGTTAAAAGCTTTGAACAATGTGGAAGGACTTTGTTGTTTTGTTACATATACATGCACACACACACACACACACACAGATGTGTATCTTGCAGCTGTTGCAGCTGGTGACTGTGCATTTGTGTGTTCTAAAAGTGAAACAGTAAAAACTGTTACTGACTCTCATTGTGCCATAACAATGCTGCACATGTCTACATTTCAATTCAAGATATTCAAAATATTCATGGACTGATGGGATAAGAACAGACTTACTGTGTCTTACAAACCAGAGATGGAATGAGCCACCAGAGCCGATGAAAATCAGTGAGAAAATGGAAACACTGCAGCAACAGTTTTGAAGCACCAATGCAGAATACTTGTTTAAAAAGTCTGACAATGTAGTCTTAAATAATAAATATTAATACTCCCATATTAACATCATCCTGCTCATATATACTTCAGCTTAAGTCAAAGTCAAATAATGTCACTAAAGAAAACTTGTATATAGATTCTCTCTGATTCATTATCCATGATTCTCTCTGAATACTGTATGTAGATATAAAATCTACTGGCCTGTGGTTCTCTTCATATGCAGACACAGCAGTGTGATTCACAGGTTCAAGGAAGTGGTTATATGAAACAATAAAGTGAATACCAGAATCACATCACAATAATGATCACTGACAAAATATTGTATTTATTCATCATTTACTAGTACTTGGTAGTGTGGTACTTACTCGTGTTGGCTCTCTTTAACAGTCACATGCACTGGCATCTATGGAAACCTCCTTTGGTACATAAATATAGCCGCTTGCTCTCTGTCCTCCAGTCCACTCCAGTGTCAGTGAAATCAGCGACAGTGTTTTGCATTGATGATCACTCTTGTTCCATCTCTTAGTCAGACAACTATGTTTCACACTGGACCCTCCCGAGCCACCACCACTGAATTTCTCCAGAGATATTAGACTTAAAATGGATGTTAACATCATCTCCATTAAATTCTGTAATCTCCTGATGATCCACAGTTGAGAGTGAACCTTGAAGAAGAACAAAAAACAAAGCAAGGCCTCATCAGTGTTTTCTCATTTGTTGAAATTTGTCAAAGGAATTGAAATGTACTTAAAAGGTGCTTTAAGGGTTCTTACCTCTGGTGACTGACAGCTGAAAGCAACACGCGATATCACAGTCCATCATTTATCTCCACAGCACAATGTGTGTGTCATCAACAGACTGATTATTGAAAGTCACAGTAGAAGATTCTTTTAGTGTTTGTCATCAGAAGTTAGAAAACTTTCCTGAACTGTCTTGTTGATTTGTATTAGCAACTTCAGTGGAGCAGCTCTTCCATTTAGATCCTCTACAAGTATTATTTGACATGGTGTAGTGTACTGTGCCTCATAGAGACATGGGACAGAGATGGAGCATCCAGCCTTCACTGACACTTTACTGACTGTTTGTATCATGCACCTTGTATTCCTGCAACAAGAACATGAAACCATGTTACTGCAAATATTAGCTGATATCAGGTCATTACTCAATAACTGACATTTAAAAGAATTGTGATTATAAATCGCATCATCTTCTGGCATAACCAGCACACACACATAAGGAAACAAATGATAAAATGACAAAGCTGTATTTGACCTGTGACTCCAGTAGAAGAGGAAGAACACTTGCTGAGATGAAGAGCCATATTGATGAGCATTGAGACTGAGCGATGAGAACTGGTGCAGAATGATTTCTCTTACTTATTACCCAAAATAAGCATTTGTGTTAACACACCAGTGGTTAACGCCTCTCTTTTAAATAGTTTACAGTAGACTGTGTGCATGGTGATAGACTGATTAAACATGACTGTAGCAACAGTTCAAATAGTCAGTAGTGTTCCAGCATCACCTCATCACTTCCTACATTAAATTCACTGATAATACCCAGAAGTCTTTGGATCCCAACAAGAACCAATTTATGAAATGACCGTGTAAAACAAAGACAATGTGAAGAAAATTGTCACTTGTAGTATTGTGATGAACCTGCAGAGAATTATCACCTGAACTGGCTCACCTCGACTTTTACTGTTTATTCCTCAGCACCAAAACATCAAAAGTAAAGCACCATTCTGCAGAGAGATGTCTCCTGTGACTAATATATTATTATATATTCAATTATTAATACAGCTGTAATAAACGGCATTTATTGTTGTAGCTGGTTGAGGAGGAGCTACTTTCAAATACCTAACCCAACCTCAGCAGGGTCTGACAGCCTTCATGAGTCACATGATGCAGATTTGTTAACATAATGTGTCCTGCTGCCTTCAGGTGCTGCAGTGATTTCATGAACTGATTTACTGATTCACTGACATATTGCTTTAACCACATTGAATGAAACTTTTGGCTATATTTCAAGTAAAATTTTTACTAACTTAACACACTTATTAAGTATTTCGCTGACCAAATTAAACCAAGGCTGGGTGATGTATTTTTGTTATGATTGTTGAAATTCTCTTTTAACAGCAATGTTCATTAATGCACAAACTAGAACAGTATCAGTGTCTATTGCAGGCTAACACTGCTGGTCATAACACAGTCTCATTCTTTTTATTTTGATCATGGCTCGCACAGATGCACTCACCCCTTTTTGCAAACTTACTTGTCAACAGATCAACACTTCTTTCAATGTGTAGCTTAGGAGGCTGGTGCAAGGTGTGAACCGCAAGTTCAGCTTTGTTGTCATATAATCCCATACAAGCACAAACATAGTAAAATGCATTTCTCTGAGGTCAACAGTTTGTTCAAACCAATCTAAGACACAGTAAAAAAAAAAAAAAAAAAAAAAAAAAATTACTAAGTAATGTAGAGAAAAACTGGAAAAAAGCTGGGTATAAGAGCTGTCGTTGATTAAGGACATTAATTATATATCTTATGTATTTTCTCTTTTATTATTACAAACACACAGATGCAGCCTCTGCTAGCATCATGTTTATGTCTGTCAGACTGTCTTTCTAAAGTCACTGAAGCCTGAGGATCCTCTCCTGCCCATGATCCTCAAATGCAGGTGTTCAATTTTGGACATCCTCAGATCTCAGACTCAGGTGTCAGACTCAAGCGAAAAGGCACCAGAGTGCAAGCACAAAATCACTCAGTCTCAGAAAAACCTTTGTCATCTTCCAGGCGAAGCGGCTCATCTCCACACCAACGACCTCATCCTCAGAAAATCATCATCCTCAGAAACGGCATCATCCAAGCGGCATCATCCTCAGAGAAAAAATGGCGTCATCCTCAGAAAAAACGGCATCATCCAAACGGCGTCATCCTCCAGAAAATCGGCATCATCCTCCAGAAAAATCAAGCGTCATCCTCAGAAAAAGCATCATCAACGGCATCATCCTCCAGAAAAAACAGCGTCATCCTCAGAAAAAAGCGGCGTCATCCTCCAGAAAAAACAGCATCATCCTCCAGAAAAATGGCGTCATCCTCAGAAAAAGCGGCATCATCCATGGCATCATCCTCAGAAAGCAGGCGTATCTCAAACTTGGCGCCATCCTCAGAAAAATCAATCATCCTCCAAGCGGCATCATCAACGGCCTCATCCTCAGACAAAAGCGGCCTCAGACAAAAAGGCCTCATCCTCCACATGAACAAGCAGATGAAACCCGGAAACCACACGTCTCGTCCAGTCAACAACTCACACAATCATAGCTGGTTCCTAGTCTTCTAGCAGATTCACATGGATTGCTGAGAATAGCTACAATATTGTTGCTGTTTAGGCTAAATAAACAGACCAAAATTAATACTAAATAATTTATTTATATTAGATAAACTTATTTACTCTTATATAGAACTATATAGTTAATTCTCACTTGGACTATATAGCTAGTTGTTGATTAGATGATGATATTGATATTGTGTTTAGTATAAGAAAATAAACAGATATTTTTTAGTATAAGTAAGTGTTGTTACTGTTCATTGATGCAATCAGCAACATATTTTAATAATCACTTTGCCAATATTACTTTGTATATCGTTGAGCTTTTCAAAATAATTCATCAATATATCCATTATGAATAATCCCTCAGCGTGTTCTGCTAGTAATAATCAACGTATTACGGCATCCTAATCAGATACTATTAAATAGTGCTCTAATATAGATAGCACATGAAATATCAGAAAGATCCTCACACCAACAAAGTGGTTCAGAAAAAGGTTAATACAAATGATGTTGGGCAGTGCCCCAGTTCGTGCATCCTGGCGTGATCTGAGAGCCTTCAACTGGTTATATGGGAAGCTAAAGTTCAGCTATTTCTCACAATAGTGTGTTCTCATACAGTTTCTCTAACTCATGCAGACCACTTGTAACAAGTCACCAGATTATTTGGCATGAAATGTTACTGACTGCAGTGCATTCTCAAAAATCGCATAGCATGTAAAATACAATTCAGTCCAATTGTAACAGTGTAATGAGGTAAAGATTTTGTCACCCAAACTTTTTTTTTTTTTTTTTGTGGGCTGATGTGCATAGAAGAGAGAAAGAAAGAAGAATGCTTAGGCAGAGAGCACATTGTTACAGAGCAATACTATTAAGATAAATGATGAGATTAAAACACAGACAGGCAGCAGAGAGTCATCTTTACAGCCACATTTTATCACAAGAGCCAATGTGCTGTATGTAACGTCCACATCTTCTGCATCAACCTGTCGGAGAACAGAAGCAAAAATAAAAGAAAGGAAGAACAAAGATTAAAATTATTATTATATTATAACTTTATGATCACAGACTGTGATAGAGTGACATAACGTGATACGTACACATATGAGTTTTAACATTAGATATCTGTAATGGTACAGTGTTGTTTCTCTGACAAAGCATTCACACCTAATGTATATATTTATAAACCTGACAGTATCCACTGTACTTAGTGTTACCTTGTGAGGAGTCTTTCTCATCGCTTTACAGTGCTATGTTACTTCCTCTTCAATACCGAAGTGAAGGGAGCAGACCAAATGTCAGAGGTGAAAATTGTCATTCATTTTCCTACCATCATGCGTTTTCATCCATACATCATTTACAATAGAACAATAAAATAACAATAACAAAAGTTATTCATATTATTACTGCTTGTTGAAACAGTCAGTATGAAAATTGAGTGACTTTTAAAAGGATAAAAAATGATCAGTAGTTACAGTTAGATAATTCACTAATCTAAAATATATTTGTGATCACAGACATGCTCAGTTATATTTCTGTCTGTTTGTAGTTTATTATATTCTCATAATAAAATTACACAAGGATATTAATTATCTGATACAAATGGCAGCAGTACACTGTCACACCTGAAGCTGTCAGTACAACCACAGTCTGATAAGCTGACCATTGAGCAGCTCCACCAGAGCAGTCAGTGTTAATCACCTTCGTGTATCAATTGTATGGTTGGTGATCGAGCAATGTAAAGCACACTGCTGATGTTGTTCTTTGTTTTGCCATACTTGATAATGTTATGTTATTGATTATGAATGAAGAGGATGAACATAATGATACTTAGTGATTGAGTATTGATAGATTAGTCTAGAATAGAGGCTAGAAAAAGCATGTTGCTTCTACACACAGACACACACACACACACACACACACACACACAGATGTGTATCTTACCGCTGTTGCAGCTGGTGACTGTGCATTTGTATTGTTCTAAAAGTGAAACAGTAAAACTGTACTGACTCTCATTGTACCATAACAATGCTGCACATGCTTCACATTTCAATTCAAGATATTAAAATATTCATGGACTGATGAGCTCAGAACAGACTTACTGTGTCTTATGAAACAGATGAACAGGAATACCATGAAGGCCAACAAAGCCAAACCAAAGTCCTACGATCAAAATCAGTCGGTACAGTCTGTAGACAGTGTAGTTTAAATATTCATCATCATGCTCCTTATATACTTCAATGAACACAATCTTTTATCTGTGATTAACCAATTAACCTTTATTATCATATAGGTCACATAATGTCACTAAGAAAACTTGTATAGTTCTCAAGTTCAAATTGTCCATGGTTCTCTAGATACTGTATGTGAATGTAAAATCTACTGACCTGTGGTTCTCTTCATATACAGACACAGCAGTGTGATTCACAGGTTCAGAAGTGGATTTATATGAAGAACAATACAGTGAATACCAGAATCACATCACAATAATGATCACTGACGCAATATTGTATTTATTCTCATTTACTAGTACTTAGTGTGCAGTACTTACTCCTGCTCTCTTTAACAGTCCATGTACTGGCATCCTGTAGGCCTCCTTTGGTGCATAAATACCAGCCGCTGCTCTGTCCTCAGTCCGCTCAGTGTCACAGTGAAATCAGTGACATTTGCATTGATGATCACTCTTGTTCCATCTCTTGATCCAGGCATTATCCTTCACACAGGACCCTCCCAGCCTGCACCACTGAATTTCTCCAGGGTATTAGACTTGAAATGGATTGGTAACATCATCTCCATTAAATTCTGTAATCTCTGATGATCCACAGAGTTGAGGTGAACCTTGAAGAAGAACAAAAAGCAAGCAAGACTCCCCATCAGTGTTTTTCTCCACATTTGGGGAAATTTGTCAAGGAATTGAAATGTACTTGAGTGCTTTAGGGTTCTTACCTCTAGTGGTAACTAGCTGAAACGCACGCGATGTCTGAATCCATCATTTATCTCCACCTTTTGCAATGTGTCATGTAGACAGATTATTGAAAGTCACAGTGAAGATTCTTTGGTGTTTGTCATCAGAGATTGAAAACTTTCCTGAACTGTTTTGTTGATTTGTTTTAACTTCAGTGGAGCAGTTCTTCCATTTAGATCCTCTACACAAGTATTTGACATGGTGTGTGTACTGTGCCTCATAGAGACATGGGACAGAGATGGAAGCGTCAGCCTTCACTGACACTTTACTGACTGTTGTATTATGCTGTGAATTCCTGCAACAAGACATGAAACCATGTTACTGCAAATATTAGCTGATATCAGGTCATTCTCAGCCAACTGACATTTAAAAGAATTGTGATTATAGTCGCATCATCTTCTGACATAACCAGCACACACATAAAACAAATGATAAAATGACCGCTGTATTGACCTGTGACTCCAGTGAAGAGGAGAACACTGGGATGAAACCATGTTGATGGGCAGAGTGAGACTGAGCGATGGGGAACTGAGTGCAAGAATGAGTTTCTACTTCCTTATTTTAAAATAAGCATTTGTTAACAGTGGTGGTTGACACCTCTCCTCCTTTTGCTGTTCTTCATAGAAGCCTCTACAGAGTCAGATTACAATGTCAGGCATTATAAGGGTAAATGTGTTTCTTGTTTGCAGACTAATGACTACTTATGGACATGGAGAGTAGTTGTGTTGTTGAATCATGAGGATCGTATAGGCCAGGACGGAGGACAGCTTCATCAGAACTGAAGCTGCATCATGTCATGATAAATTATGATAAATATTCATTGACAAGCTTCAATCAGACTTTCAGCATAAGACACCTTCGGACTACTGTGCACATTGTCTCCCACACTGACTGCACTGACCACTGATGAATAAAATTCATCTCAACAGAGAAGTGTCAGTTCAACACTTGTTATCAGCAGGCCCACATATTTGTGTTTGCCACTGAAGAGAAATAAAGCTTTACATCTGTCACTTAGCAGGCATGGCAATGCTAACACATCTAGAAGCTACATGTAAGAGGCACAAACAAGTGCTACATTAAGCCAGTGTTCTGCTGACCCAACTGACTGTCAACATACATCAATAATAGACCTCAGATTCTTGCATATTTTGTCATGGTTAGGAAGATATGACTGATTACCTCATTTCAAGTCAGGCTGGCTTTTTATCCTAAGTCACCTGTAATTATGCCACATGCCAACATGAACATTTGTAATTATGTGTGCAGCTCAAAATAGTAACTTATGACACTAATGATGATTTCAATACTGGGTTCAAGAAAGCTGTTGACATAAAAGATTCTTCAAATTGCATCATCATGTCATATTCTGACATATCCAGCACACAAATGAAACAGATCATAAAATGGCCTGTGACTGACCTGTTGTAGGCGCGTGGTGCATCAGCTGCATATTTTTACTGCCAAATCAAATTTTGCATTTGCAAAAGACTAGCATTATCCAATTTAAGGCAATAAATGTAAGTGCAGCATTTCAGTAATTTCAGTACAATATTTTGAAAAATATATATAGTTCATAATATTTCATAATTTTCATACTATATATTTCATAACTTGTGTGATGAAATCAAATCAGTATTAATATACATAGATAGATAGCCTGGCCATGGATAAAATATTTTGCTGGCTTTCCACAAATCAATACTTTCCCCCTCATTTTGTGTATAAAATGAATTTTACATTAGACTAAACTAATATTTAAAAACTCTTTATAACTTTCACCTTAACATTAGTATAAAACTATACAACTTCTCAACTATTTAACTGTAGGACATTTATTTACTTATTAATTATTTGTCTGGTGTTATGGGGAGAGGGTTGCAAGATGAGATTCAAGGGGTATCATATGCCACCTTGTTTGCCGGGTTTCTTTTATTATAGGATAGGATCTTTTGTGATCCTGCAAGAAAAAAAACAACAACGCAGATGTTGTAAAACAGATTAACAAAGAAATAGTATATTCCAACTCTTATTTGCAAGATCTCACAGTTTGGTTTTGATACACAATTTATTTTGATTTCATTTTGGATTTGATTAAAAAAAATATATTGTAATTGATAATTTAATGTATATTCCAAACTGCTGAGGATTTTAAATCTTTATTTTAAGTATGAATTATGATTTTCTTGCCATTTCATTTAAGGATTATATTGTATGTATTTTTTTAATTTTTCGTGGATTATTTAAGAGGAGTGGCTGTGCCTGGTAACAGCTAGCGAGATCCGACCAAACTAATCTTGTTAAGGAGTTTATTATGATCAGAAACTGGTCACAGTAAGTTCTCTAATATTTATTAGAGCTGTGAACAAAACACATTTCCCTAAATGTGTTCACACAACCCTAACCCAAGATTAAATTTGAATCATGATAACGTTACAGCTGACCTTCACCCAATACTCAAATTTACATTACATCGTTATCGTCATTATTATTTCATCCTCCCTATGTTAAAGTCAGTGTGCTGAAATGGCCTGGAGTGGCCTAGTCAACGAGCTAGTTTTCGTTATTCAGCAAACATTATAGTTAACATTATTAGGGTACACTTTCTTAGCAGATATTTAGCTTAATTCAACATAAACATAGAAGCATTTAGGAACTTTGGTATTCTTCTTGACCTCCTGAGTTGGATGAGTGTGGTGAGTACTTAGAAATAGGCCTCTGCCTCTGCAGTTGACAAAATACTTTCAGCAGTGTTATTTTGCACTTAAATCAAACTCAAGAAATAATGAATATAGTGTAAAGATTTACTTACTTAGCAAAGAATCTATTAGTAACATTTGCTCTCCTGAGTACTGCTGAGTTGCACGAGTCCTCCTCGTCTCTGTGGCATAACGCGTTAAGTGAACATGCCATGGAACGTGCTGCAGCATGAAGCATCACATGCTGGGTTGTAGGTCAGATCATGCCCACTTTCTTTACCAGTCGCAAAGAAGACTCAAGCCTCGGTCGCAATCTAAAAAGTTTTTGTACTCCTTCACTAAATCACTGAATAAATCAATGAATAAATAAATACATTAATTAATACATATATATATAATAGAGATGTGAGGGTGATAGTCTCTGATGTGACTGGTCATAATATGACTTGATCACGACCTCATTGGGCTATCTCGGACTTGTACTGGTCCGTCTGTGCGCCAAATAGTTGGTTGTGATAGGGTCATATTCTGGGCCTGATCGGACTAGTTGTGATTTGACGTGATCACGACCCAATCGGGCTCTCTCGGACACATCCGTGTTTGCTGGGATGCAGTAATGGCTTTTCAGCGAGAGTTCAGGAATAGGCCCAGTCACAGCTGAATAGGGGGATGTCTGGATGTCATTTCCAGGATGTGGTCACATCATAACATCGTCTAACATCACTCAGGAGATCAGTGCCAGGGGAGGTGATAACCACACTTGCATCCAACATGAACCCTGAGAGGACACAGAGAAGCCTGCGAATGACTTCAAAGAGTGTGTGTGTCCAGTAATAAAAACTGTTCAAACTGTCAACATCTCTGAGTATCTCTGCTGAATAGAGAACGCCATATTGGCACCCAACTGGACTCAGCAGAAGCAGTTCAGAGGATATGATGGAGCCACAGCAGCCAGTAATCACGCTAGCCCAAATGCTGTCAGAGGTCACAGCGATGAATCATGACCAGGAGGTTCTCAGCAGGCAGCAGTTGGCTGCACTCCAGGCTCAGACAGAGCAGCAGACCCAGATCCTAGAGTGATGGTGTAAAACAGGGCAGAACAGCGCTCCCTCACTCATAAGTCATCCTCTGTAGAATGACACATGGTGACCCTCAATCATTTCTCAGAATGGCTGGCTCTTATCAGGAAAGCGCCAAACAACGGTGCTCGGCCTGCCTGCCCGGGGCCAGTACGCGGACATCAAGAGGGCTGTCCTCTATCGCCTGGGGTACTTCGCTAAGGACCATTGCTGTTGCTTCTAAGGGACAAAACTGGGCCCCAATGACCGACCATTTACCTATGCCCGACAATTAAAGGACGTGGCAACCCGTTGGCTGCAGCCTGGGGACTCTGATGCCAGAATGAGTCATACTGGAGCAATTTGTGGAGGGGCTCCCGACTGGTACGCTGGATTGGGGTGGCTGCCACCGCCCTGCGGACCTTGCGACTGCAATCGCTCTCGCGGAGGATCATCTGGCTGTCCTCTCCCAGGGCCAGAGACCTGAAGATCTGCCAGCATCTCGGCGTCCCAGCTGGTGCCCAGAGGAAGCTGTCAGTGCCAGGTCCCCTGCATCACACCCTCCACCATCCCTTCTCTCCCCACACTACTTAATCCCCTGTCTTCTCTTTCCCAGCAGGTTCAGTCTAGAAGCTGCTCGACCCACAGTGGGTGACTCAGGCGGCAGGGCAGGACTTTATTGTTTATTACTCAGCACCAAAGAATCAAAAGTAAAAGCACCCATTCTGCAGAAAAATGTCTCCTGTGACTAATATATTGTATATATTTACACAAGGAGACAGCCAAAGACTTGACAAACTGGTCAAGAAGGTCAGATGACTCCAGGAGTCACATGATGCAGATTTGTTAACATAATGTGTCCTGCTGCCTTCAGGTGCTGCAGTGATTTCATGAACTGATTACTGATTCACTGACATTGCTAACCACATTAAACAGGAAGTTTTGATGCTGATTTAAAAACATCACTGACTATATTTTCAATTAAATTTTCATCATTCATGCACATTTGCTTTTTGACAAAACTAACCTTGGGAAGGTGATGTTTATCTTAATTCAGCAATTCATGAATTCAGTGCTCTAGAAAATGTGAGAAAATAATAAAATAAAATCAGTAGCTATTTCTGTGCAATCCTGTAATGAACCCATCCAATCATTTCAGCCTGAAAGAAATGATTTGCTGAACTACCTGTCCATCTTCCAAGCTGTAACTACTGGTCTTAACTACTGTCTCACTCCTATTTATTTTATCATGATGTTGCTCCATAGAGGCTACTTTTCACACTGCAAGCTTGTACTTCAGCACCAACAGGTGCCACTGCTCCACTGATCCACCCCTAGATCTGCACTTCCCACACATGCAACTCATCCACTCATCAAGCTCCTGCAGTGTAGACTCCAGTTCTTAACAGATGCCAGCTCTGAGAACCATTTTAGGAGGAATCTTTTTAGTCTTTGTATTTTCTGGATGTTGTTCTAAGTCTGTTCCTGTACTATGTTGTAGGTTCAGTGTTCCATCTTGAAAGCTCACACTTAAGAGGGATGTAGAGTTTGGTCACATCATTAGAGACATTAAATCCCCTTAAACACAAACATATGAGTGACATCAAAATTCAAAAAGAAGAAAAAAGAATTTATTGTAAATTCATTTCAGTGTCTTTATCAAATGATACCATTGACAATAAAAAGGAAAATCAATAGCACTGAGATTTACCTTTACATATCAATTTGAAACCTGTTAAGCATTGATATAAAGTTAAATACAAATATATTTAGTTATTTTCTCTGCTGTATACAATAGATCCAATAAATGTAAACTAAGCAAATGTTAATATTGGCCTGTATCAGTAAATAATAAGAGCCATGTTGCCATTAATCAAATGAAAAAAGCTAAAACAACAAAGCAACTGAATCAACTGTAAAAAGAACAAACTGTAAAAAAGTTTCTAAGCATTAACATGTATTCATATTCATGCTATTTCAACAACATAATAAACAAGGACTTTTACCTTTGTGTGCACAGACACAAACTATTCAAAGAAAAGAGGCACTGTTTCTTAACCCAAGAAAGCTCGTCTGGAGGCTCTTTATGGTTTTAACTGTCCTTATACAGTTTACCTGCATTGCTCAGTTAAGATGAGTAGAGAGCCTCCTAGATTGTCCATTAAAACTCTTGAACTTGTGAAGAATGTTTTTTTTTCAGGAAATCGTCTGACTCTGACATGATCCATATTACTTAGGTCAAATATATCTTTGTGACTTGCAGCTGAAAGGAACTTGCATGTCATAAAAGATTACACATGCTTGTTGAGACATGAATACAGTGACGCCATATTACAGGTAATGTTTCACCTTCATACGCTTGTTGGGTCTCACACAATATTGATAATTGTATTTTTAATCACATGAGTCCACAAAGTTCATTTCAGTGGAATCTAAAACTGCTTATGATCTTCTATGCTTGACTAGTCCAATGGTATATGATTAATGAATAAATAACAATTTATTTCATTCATTTTGGCCACTATGACCAGTCAAGACAGAAATATCAAGACTTTTTGTAATTTTAATATATATTAATGAAATATAATAATAATCAATATATATCCATATATCTTCAATCTGGCTGTGTAAGACCTCGAATCTGAGGAGGAAGGTGGATGGAGGAGACGACTCTCGTCTGTTTTAAATTTTAACTACTGTACTTACATTTATACTAGATGTCAATTTATTGTGAAGTTGCATGTTGTTCTTTTTCAGAGAGTACAAATGTCAAACTATTCTTGAAAATATCAAAGAGTTAAATGAGCATAATCACAACTGCCCATGAAACCAAATACAAATTATAGCTTTGGCAGTAACAAAAACCACACAAATATACCATGCAGTATTACAGTGATACCAGTGCTGCAGCCTGCATATTCTGCTGAACACTCTCTTTTATATAAGTGCAATATGAAGAAAACACAATGACCATGATCATGCCTCTAGTTTGTACAATGCTGCACGCGTCTACAGTTTTAAAGAGACACATTTTAGAAAGAGCAAACACTGATATGAGTTCAACTGGTCAAGTTCAGTATGAACTTACTGTGTCTTTGAACGCTAAGCCAGATGAACCATTACAATGAAGATCAAGCAGGATGGATGATGAACTCTTCAGGTGAATGCAGAGAGAAACTCATGATATTAGATTAGATTAAGATTAGATTAAGATTAGATTAGATTAGATTAGATTAGATTAGAAATCCTTAATTAATCCCAAACTGGGAAATATATAATTCTAGCACAGAATGCACAAATCCATAAAATTCTTTAAACATTACAATGATAGAATCTAATGCCTTTCTCATCACGAAACCATAGACTGTAGTACAGTCAGATATTATAATTCATCTTGGCTGTTATATCTGTTAATGAAAGCCTGATTCCATTACAAATCTTATTAGTTCATTTGCCCCATAAATTATCTATTGTTCTCTGAATACCAACATGATATGTAAAATCACTGACCGAGGCGCTGGCCCATGGTGGGCAATAGTGCACCTCCCTTAAGCCACACACAAAAGAGAGAAAAAAAGTTTATTTTGCTGGTTATGTCTTAATATTATTGTCTAATCAGCCTAGATATTGCTGCTTGTTCAACAGCCTGAATGGAACCGCCAAGATCAACATGGCAGCCATGGCTAGCAACTGCATCTCCATCATTTCAGTAGCGGAATTACGTTCGGTAGTCAAAAGTAATGTTGATAAACTGGCTATTAAAGTGGATTACCAGACCAAATTTAAATATCAAACAGAAGCGTCAGCAAAGCGGGAAAACGCACAGTTATGGATTATACTGTACAGTATGTTGAATTCATGTCACAGGGCCATCTAGTGGTTGAACAGGAGAAACCTGGAAATAAAAAAGTACAATGTAACACTGTAAAGTTAGCTATCTGACCTTTATTTTGTGTTGGCACCCACTAGACAGAGGTCATCTTAGCCATCATTGCAACAGTTGCCCCCCCTATTTGAATTTGTCAGAGCTTGCCACTGCTACTGACCTGTGGTTCTCTTCATATGCATTTGCTTGATGTGATTCACAGGATTTAAGTGGTTATATGAAACAATAAAGTAATACCAGAATCACATCTTTAATAATAATCACTAGCAAAATACTGATTTATTCTCAATTACTAGTACTTAGTAGTGTGGTACTTACTGTGTTGAAATCTCTCTTTAACAGTCACATGCACTGGCATCTAGGTCTCCTTTGGTACATAAATACCAGCACTACTCTCTGTCCTCAGTCCTCAGTGTCACAGTGAAATCAGTGACATTTGCATTGATGATCACTCACTTGTTCCATCTCTTGATCCAGGCGTGTCCTTCCACAGGACCACTCCAGCCTGCACCACTTAATTTCTCCAGGATATTAGAAACAAAATGGATGGTAACATCATCTCATTAAATTCTGTAATCCTGATCCACAGAGAGTTGAGGTGAACCTTGAAGAAGAACAAAAAGCAAGCAAGACTCCCCATCAATGTTTTCTCCACATTGTTGAAATTTGTCAAGAATTGATGTACTTAAAGGTGCTTTAAGAGGGTTCTTTCTGGCGTGACTGACAACTGAAAAACGCACCGCGATGTCCCCAGTCCATCATTTATCCACAGCACACCAGTAATGTGTGTCATCAACAGACAGATTATTAGAAAGTCACAGTGAAGATTCTTTAATTGTTTGTCATCAGAGAGATTAGAAAACTTTCCTGAATATAGTTGTTTAACTTCAGTGGAGCAGTTCTTCCATTTAGATCCCCCTCTACACAAGTATTTGACATGAATTGTGTGTACTGTACCTCCATAGAGACATGGGACAGAGATGCGACATCCAGCCTTCACTGACACTTTACTGACTTGTTTGTATTATGCGATTATACAGCAAGAACGCGAACCATGCTGCTGAAATATTAGCTGATATCAGGTGTATTCTCAGCCAACTGACATTTTAAAGAATTGTGATTATGATAGCATCATCTTCTGACATAACCAGCACACACACATGAGAAACAAATGATAAAATGACCGTATGATGACCTGTGACTCAGTGAAGAGGAGAAGAACGCAGGATGAGAGCCATGTTGATAGGCAGAGTGAGACTGAACGATGGGATAACTGACTGTGAGGGGCGTTTCTACTTCGCTGGCTTTTAAAATAAGCATTTATTAACACCAGTAGTTAACGCCTCTCTTTTAAATAGTTTACAGTAGACTGTGTGCATGGTAGAAGTAGACTGATTAAACATGACTGCAGCAACAGTTCAAATAGTCAGTAGTGTTTCCAGCGTCACCTCTCACTTCCCTACACTTTGATTCACTGATAATGCCAGAAGTCTTTGGATCAACAAGAACCAATTTCTTAACTGACAATTTATGAAATGACCGTGTAAAACAAGGAGACAATGTGAAAGTGTCACTTGTAGTGATGAACCTGCAGAGAATTATCTGCAGACCTGCAGCTCACCTCAACTTTATTGTTTATTACTCAGCATCAAAACATCAAAAGTAAGCACCCATTCTGCAGAGAAATGTCTCCTGTGACTAATATATATATATTCGTTATTACTCTTATTAATACAGCTGTAATAAGCAGCATTTTATTATTGTAGCTATGGTTGAGGAGCTACTGCAAATACCTAACCTCAGCAAGAAGTCTGACAGCCTTCATGAGTCACATGATGCAGATTTGTTAACATAATGTGTCCTGCTGCCTTCCAGGTGCTGCAGTGATTTCATGAACTCATTTACTGATTCACTGGCATTTACTTTAATCACATTGAACTTAAGTAGTGATGTTAATTTAAAAACATCTACTGGCTCAAGTAATTTTACTAACTTAACTTACACTTGTCGTATTTTCGTTGACCAAATTAAACCAAGGCTGGGTGATGTATTTTTATTATGATTATTGACATTCTCTTTTAACAGCAATAAATTGATTAAATGCTTTAAAAACTGAAACAAAGGTATCAGTGTCTGTGCAGGCTAGCACTGCTGGAGTCTTAACTACAGTCTCATTCTTTTTATTTTGATCATGTAGCTACTTTAGATGCACTCGCACTATAAACTTAGACTTGTCACAAACAGATCAACACTTCTTTCAATGTGTAACCCAGAGAGCTGGTGCAAGGTGTGAAACCGCAAGTTCAGCTTTAATTATCACATATAATCATACAAGCACAAACATAGTAAATACATTTCTCTGAGGTCAACAGTTTTATTCAAACAATCTAAAAATACAGTAAAAAAAAAAAGATTACTAAGTAATGTGAGAAAAACTGGGAAAAAAAAGGCTAGGTATAAGAAATGCTGTCTCATTGATTAAAGGGCTGTAATTATATATCTTATATTTATTTTTCTCTTTATTGATACAAACACACAGATGCAGCCCTCTGCTAGCATCATGTTTTATGTCTGTGGACTGTCTTTCTAAAGTCCCTTTGACCTGAGGATCTCCTGCCCATCGATCCTCAGGTCCTTTGGCGCTGGAATCCATACCTGTATCTGCTGAACAAAACCAGTTCACATTTAAGTTTTGTTCACAGTTTGTATGTCTTTAGTTTGATATGTTTCAGTTTTCTCTGGTGTGTAAATGTTTGTGCTTGTGGTTCTAAGGTCTAAAGGCTAGATAAAATAATTTATGCTTCTTTACTGGAACATTTGTGCATTCAGAGGAGACACACATCAGCGAGAGACAGAAGTGTAAACCACATTAACACTGTTGGTCTAGACTGCAACTACTGTCACACTTTTATCTTATCTTAATGTTGCTCGTGGGGCTGCAAACTTGTACTTGTCACTAACAGGTCCAACACCTCTTTAAAATATGCAGCGGCTTGTCCCAGGGGGCTGAGGGGAATGTGTAAAGCGTCAAGTTCAACTTTACTGTCACATTTATCATTGCAGCTACAATTATAGTCAAGAATGTATTTCTATAAGCTAGGCAGTTCGTTGAGAAAAAGAGAAAAGATAAATAATAATAATGGTTAATTTAGTCATAATGTGAATAAATAAGTAAATAAAGTATTCTTAATAGACCTGATGAGAGCAGGGAGAAAAGGCTGCTATCTGGATACATAATGATTCTCTAGTATACTATTGAAGCGATGAAGAAACAAAGTTACTCAGCACTGTCTTTGTCTTTGATTTATTCAACAGAGTAAGAATAAAATGAGTAAGAAGACAATATGAGCATACAGCTGTAATATGTAGGGAACATCATAAGAATATCACAGAGGAATACAGGCGTAACAAATATCCAGAAAGATCCTCCACCAACAAAGTGGTTCAGAGAAAAAGGTTAATACAAGTAAGATATTTAGACATTTATACAGCTCGTGCATCTAGCGTGATCTAGAACCTTCAACTGGTTTTATAATAGACTAAAGTTCAGCTATTTCTCACAATAGTGTGTTCTCATACACAGTTTTTTCTACCCAACTCAATGCAGACACTTGTAACAAGTCACAGATGTGACATGAAATGTACAAACTGTAGTCACATTCCTCAAAATACGCATAAGCATATGAGAGAAATACAATTCCAGTTCAATTGCCCAACAGTGTAATGGGTAGATTTTGTCACCACTTTATTTTTACAACAGACTCAGTATGCAGCAAGAGAAGAGAGAGAAAGAGAATGAGCAGAGCACATTGTTACAGAGCAATACTAGTAAAGATAAATGATAAAGAGATTAAAACACAGACAGGCAGCAGAAGTCGAAGTATCATTTACACATTTATCACAGAGCCAATGTGCTGTATAACGTCCACATCTTCTGCATCAACCTGTCGGAGAACAGAAGCAAAAATAAAAGAAAGGAAGAACAAAGATTAAAATTATTATTATTATATTATAACTTTATGATCACAGACATCATGAGCAGTGATATAACGTGATATAATATTACATATGAGTTTTTAATCTGGAAACATTAGATATCTTTCTGTAATGGTACAGTGTTGTTTCTGCTCTGACAAAGCATTCACACCTAATGTATATATTTATAAACCTGACAGTATCACTGTGTAGTATTTACCTTGTGAGAGTCTTTCTCACGCGCTTTACAGTGCTGTATGTTACTTCCTCTTCAGCCTGTGATGAAGGAGCAGACCAAATGTCAGGAAGAGAGAAATTGAAAATGCTATTCATTTTCTACCATCATGCGTTTTCATCCATACATCATTACAATAGAACAATAAAATAACAATAACAAAAGTTATTCATATTATTACTGCTTGTTGAAACAGTCAGTATGAAAATTGAGTGACTTTTAAAAGGATAAAAAAATGATGATCAGTAAAATTACAGTTGAATGATTCACTAATCTAAAATATATTTGTGATCTGGGCATGCTCAGTTATATTTCTGTCTATTTATGGTTGTATATTCTCATAATAAAATTACTGAGGATATTAATTATCTGATACAAATGGCAGCAGTACTGTCACACTGAGCTGTCGAGTACAGCCACGGTCTGATAAGCTGGCCATTGAAGCAGCTCCACCAGAGCAGTCAGTGTTAATCACCTTTACGTGTATCAGTGTATGGTTGGTGATCGAGCAATGTAAAGCACACTGCTGATGTTGTTCTTTGTTTTGCCATACTTGATTATGTTATGTTGTTGATTATGAATGAAGAGGATGAACATAATGATGCTTAGTGATTGAGTATTGATAGATTAGTCTAGAATAGGCTAGAAAAGCATGTTGCTTCTACGCACAGACACACACACACACACACACACAGATGTGTATCTTACCGCTGTTGCAGCTGGTGACTGTACATTTGTGTGTTCTAAAAGTGAAACAGTAAAAACTATTACTGACTCTCATTGTGCCATAACAATGCTGCACATATCTACATTTCAATTCAAGATATTCAAAATATTCATGGACTGATGGAAGCTCAGAACAGACTTACTGTATCTTATGAAACAGATGAAGCAGAGGCCACCATGAAGGCCAACAAAGCCAAACCCAAGTCACCATCAAAATCAGTTGGTACAGTCTGTAGACAGTGTAGTTTTAAATATTCATCATCATGCTCATATATACTTCAGCTGAACACAATCTTTTATCTTAGTGATTAACCAGTTAACCTTTATTATCATATAGGTCACATAATGTCACTAAAGAAAACTTGTATATAGATTCTCTCTGATTCAAATTGTCATAGTTCTCTGAATACTGTATGTGAATGTAAAATCTACTGACCTTAGTTCTCTTCATATGCAGACACAGCAGTGTGATTCCACAGGTTCAGAAGTGGTTATATGAAACAATACAGTGATCTCAGAATCACATCACAATAATGATCACTGACATAATATTGTATTTATTCTCATTTACTGAGTACTTAGTAGTGTAGTACTTACTCCTGCTCTCTTTAACAGTCATGTACTAGCATCTGTAGGTCTCCTTTGGTACATAAATACCAGCCGCTGCTCCTCTGTCCTCCAGTCCTCCAGTGTCACAGTGAAATCAGTGACATTTGCATTGATGATCACTCTTGTTCCATTTATTGATCCAGGCGTGTCCTTCACACAGGACCCTCCCAATACCTGCACCACTGAATTTCTCAGAGATAGTAGACTTAAAATGGATGGTAACATCATCTCCATTAAATCCTGTAGTCTCTGATGATCCACAGAGTTGAGAGTGAGCGAAGAACAAAGCAATAAGACTCCCCATCAGTGTTTTTCTCCACATTGTTGAAATTTGTCAAAGGAATTGAAATGTACTTAAAGGTGCTTTAAAGGGTTCTTACCTCTAGTGACTGACAGCTGAAAACGCACCGCAGAGTCGTCTCTATCATTTATCTCCACAGCACACCAGTAATGTGTCATCAACAGACTGATTATTGAAAGTCACAGTGAAGATTCTTTGGTGTTTGTCATCAGAAGTTGAAAACTTTCCTGAACTGTTTTGTTGGTTGTTTTAACTTCAGTGGTGATTCTTCAATTTAGGATCCTCTACACACAAGTATTTGACATGGTGTGTGTACTGTGCCTCAGAGACATGGGACAGAGATGGAGCATCAGCCTGCTGACACTTTACTGACTGTTTGTATTATGCTGTGAATTCCTGCAACAGAACATGAAACCATGTTACTGCAAATATTAGCTGATATCAGGTCATTACTCAGCCAACTGACATTTAAAAAAAGAATTGTGATTATAATTCGCATCATCTTCTGACATAACCAGCACACACACATAAGAAACAAATGATAAATGACCTTGTGACTGACCTGTGTGACTCCAGTGAAGGGGAGAAGAACACTGAGATGAAGGCCATGTTGATGAGCAGAGTGAGACTGAGCAGATGAGACCAACTGACTGTGAGAATGGTTCTACTTCCTTATTTTAAAATCATTTGTTAACAGCGGTGGTTGACACCTCTCCTCCTTTTGCTGTTCTTCATAGAGAAGCCTCTACAGTGGATTACAATGTCAGACATTAAGAGGTAAACATGTTTCTTTGTTTGCAGACTAATGACTATTTAGGGACATAAAGTAGTTGTGTTATTGTCATGAGATCGTATAGAAGAGAGAGACAGGACAACTTCATCAGAACTGAGGCTGCATCATGTCATGACAAGAGTACTGATAAATCCTTCTTAGCCACCACACAAAATGCTGCTTTAGTGGTGAACACCTATATCTCAAAGGTAAAAAAAGAACAACTCTAAATATCAGTTTAGCACTTAACACATAGGAATTCTGCTCCTTATTATATTATACTATTTTGTGAGATAGTTGCGATGTTACACTCCAAAAGCAAATAAAAGCTTTCTGGTTTCTATGCATCATGGTATGATTAAATGACTTTCTTGAAGTAGTTTCATCAAGTTTATTTTAATCCCAAACAAATTTGTATTTGACATCTTTCATTTTGTCTTTGTAAACAGCATCAAAGTACTCCACTTCTGCCACAGTTAGTTAGTTTTCAGTCTCCAGCAATTCCTGAAATACAACATAGATAACATCATGGGTGGATTGAAGAGAATGTGTGTGACATTTTCCCAATTTCATTTTTAAACTGTATAGCCATTTTCTGGTTGCACAGTAATTTGCATGACATTCTTCTTCATGCTCTGTAGATTGCATCAAATAACAGTGGACATAAAATAGTCTGATATGTATCATTTATTAACACAAACCTTTCTAGAAATTCAGACTTTGTCTAGTCCATGAATTCACGAAACTATGTAGAGTAGTTGGACATTTTTGTTCTGCTTCATGTTCTTGAACAAACATCCCGGTCTGCTATCTTCTCCATCACCTCAGTGTCAGAGGTTTCTGCAAGAACTGAGCGATTCTGGCCACAGAGTCTTCAGGTCCTGTACCACGGAGAAACACACATCATATCATATTCCTTGCAATAATTCTCACAGTATGACCATGTATTTTTGTGAAAAGGTTTTACAGATTAGTCCTAAATCTCACCATTATCATCTCTTCATAGGAGATATGCATGATCGATCTTTATCTTCAGCATTCAATGACCAGCTCTTTACATAGTCAAACCAGGGCCAAACATAACTAGAAGAAATTAAGTCAAGTATTCAATTATAATGAGTAAATTCAAACTTTATTCATTTCTGATTAATGCTTGTTCTTTAGTAGTGTCTTCTGGTCTTTGAACATCGCCCCCGTTAAATGTTGTTAGAAGGTCAAAGACCACAGCCATTGCATAAAATGTAGTTCAGATGGAGGTTCCTCTCCTTAACTGTGATTGTGTGTTGTATTATAAATAAATACTGCACATTGAACAGTGAGAACAACCTTTTCCATCAAGGAACTTGTGGAGGAACTCGCTCTGTGGACCTGGGTTTACCAGAAAGGATGTCATGCCATAATAGTGAAAGGAAGATGTAAACACATCTTTGGGGTTTCTCATCACATAGATGACCTGCAGGGATGATATGACATTCATTAATCATCTATGGAGCTTTCTGCACTCAACCCTTTTCAGTCTTCAGACATAGAGTATATGATATATGACATTTGCCTGCTTTAATTTGCTACATAGCATTTATTTCTTGTTGACGTCTTGAGTCTGACTATACCAGAAAATAAAGTGCCATTGTCTTTACGCAGCATGACAACCACACGTGAAAAACATAAACGATTAACAATGACTCAGTTCTAATGAATGATGACATTTATATGTGCTTTTTACATTATGATGTATCAACATGGCTGCCATGAAAAATGTGTATGGTATTCTTATCCTAAATTGACAGCTCTCCAATTTCCTCTAAAAATCCTGCACAATCATGCAAGTGTGTTGAGGTTGTTCACCTCCATCATTACTCATGTTTTCCTGTTGCTTTTCTCTTCTCTTATCTTTATGCCTGTCTTGTCTGTCTATCTTGCTGTCCCTCAATTAGTATGCTAATTTCAGCAGGGTGGTGTTGTCTCAATTCAAATATAGCCATTGTGCACTTAACATAAACTACAATCGCAACATTTTACTCCCTTTTCTTCCTCGCCGAATTGCAATTGTGTGAGAATTAGCACCAAGATTTGACTGACAAAATAGGAATGTAAAACTTGTATTGTATACCTATGTATGTACAACTCCAGCAGCTTACTCTGCCACCATTTTCACAATGTTGGTAGCCCCACGTCTTCTGCTATGTAGCCAAAGTGGCAAGCACTGAGTGTCCGAAGTTTTTAAAAATTTGTGCACCCTTCAGGTGCTCACAGTACACTGCATTTTACAATAACTGACAGTGTGCACGCACCTACATAATCCAACTAGCAAGTGACTTTAGACACAGCACTTACCTACATCTGTGTGCGTCTCCTCTGGCTTTCCTCTGACCTGCCTGATTACCTCATCACATGCACCACATGCACTTCATCAACCCCAGCTCACCCATCCAGACTCCAGTCTCCATCATGTTTACAGTGAAACATGATGCAACTCTGTTTTTGTAAACTTTGCTACAGTGCTTCATGAAAATCTCTTCTGCACATTCCCTGTGTTATCAATAAACTATTTAATCAGTCTCTGGTTTGTGTTTGCATTTGAGTACTACCTCAGGCTGAGTAGAACTCAGGTTGAAGCTAGATGGAGCAATGCTGCAAATCAGTGGCTGTCTCGTGGTCTGCACCAGCGTGCAGAGAGTTGTGATGCAGTTGTGTCAGGTTTAGGGTAAGCACCCTAAAGGGCACTTAATCGTGTTTTATCACCCATAGTACATACACCCATACTTGCCACTTAGAAAGCCTCAACGAGACACACTATATGGTAGATTTTGCTTACCTTTGGCTTGACTTCAAAGAAGGATGGTGGCATCATGTTGTGATGGAAGTGTGTAGAAAACATGCGTGGGGATGGCCTCTGTTCAAGGTTAAGGATACAGGCCCGGTGTTCCTCCAGCCAGGGAACACGGTCCCAGTTAGGAAGCGTCTCAACACAAGTTGGATCTCCTCCACTCGTGATCAGAGGGACAATCTCCTGCATCCAAGTCGTGCCTTAACAAAGGATACAAAGGGCTTTATGAAATGTATAGTTCCCTGAATAACTAATGCACTTGAATTTGCACTGGTTGCAATTTTTAACCACTAGATATCACATGCAAAGTTAAATATCTTTTTTTCTTTAAACACATTTCAGCCTTCCAAGATGAGAGGAATATTTCAAAATAAAACACCCTGAAAGTAATAAGGAGGCTGCACAAACATCCATGTCTCCTGTGCCACCTACTGGCTGAAAAAATACACTGCAGGAGAGTTTTCAGAGAGGCAAATCATATCCAGGTACATGGCACCATTATTAGTGATTAACTGTTTTGTCTTCAAATTCAAATTTAGAGCAAGACACAACAGGCAGCAGCCACTTTTCAATAACTTACCATCATGCAGTGATGGAGAAAAAATACTTATTGGATGTAACTAGCAGAGCTCTCTAATGGGTTTTATCATTGGTTCATGTTTTTGTGGTTCAGCCTCAGTGCCTGAAACCAAGCGGTGGTTGTAGAGTTTCTCAGAATCAGTTTCAGCATCATCAGCCGCAAAAAGACTGAAATACTAACCCAGGATGGAAATACTGAGAAAGGAGGAGGAGTTCACAAGAAGAAGAAGAAGAAGAAGAAGAAGAAGAAGAAGAAGAAGAAGAAGAAAAGGGGAACTTTTTTTAGACCTCTCTGTTATGTAATATTTAAATGCAGTCTTTATTCTACTTAGCATGAGAAAATAATATGTAGTCATTTTTGATAGGCCCTTCATTATGGTGATAATATAGTTACTCTTCCTTTATTTGATAGTTTGACAGTCTACGTACAGACTTGGGCTCGTTCAGTATTTGTTGTATATCATAACTTGAATTAAATACCCCCTTTGTAAAAGAATACTATAAACATAACGATTCATGCATTCTACATGCATTCTATATAGTTGTGACTGACATATTCTATAAAAGAAGCCCTTTAAATGACACACACACTGGACCTGGAAAGTGTGACTGCTGTCTTCGTTTTTTTTTTTAGCCTCGGGCTACCAGAGGAGACACCCGCACGAAGCAGACCGTCTTCGTTGCTTTTGTTGAAGTGACACGGGGCGTTTGTCTGCACCGTTAAACAAAGACAACAGACAACTCACCGGACTTCGGGTACGTTACAATGATGATGTCGTCCCGACGGAAAGAAAACTCCTCATAGTACTTGAGGCTCTGTGGAGGGTGCAGACATGCAGGTACGTACACGCCTTTGTACACTGTGTATAACTCTGCCTCAGTCATCGTCCAGAGAAACCAGCAGAACTCTTGAAGTAACGCACAGACTGCTCTGTAGACTCCTAAATCCTAAATCCTTTCCTAACCACTTTTCCTTGACCTCGACAGAAAACGTCACGAGGTCAAGAAAAGATGTGAAGGAGAATGTATAAGGCGTTAGGAGAAGACGACCGCGGTCCTCAGAGAATCCGACTGCTCTTACACGTAGACTACGTCATTATGCGACGGTGAATGTTACTGATGCGATCTGTGGTAAAACTACAAAGTCCAGAAGATGGACTACAGAATGGACTGCATCTGAGATACTCACTAGATACCCCCCGTGTACTCTTAGCATGTAGTTTAATGCAGGAAACATAAACGTGGACAACCCAGTGAACATTATCATCTTCAGAATTCAAATAATAAATGAATATTGTCCACCTGTCACAGAAGTCAGGTGAAGTGGTTGTTACTCTGGTATGGTCGCTCACCCTCCTGTCCACTCATGTATAAACATATAAACAAGTTATGGCAAAGATATATGATTAATAATCAGCGGTAACTTCATGATGATCTGCAGGACGCTGCATGTCACAGTTACAAACAGTTTGTACTCTGTGTGTGAACGCAGCTCCACAGTCAACAACAGAACACACTTCATGATCAAAGTTTTTACATCACGTCAACACGTATGTTCATATTCACACACTCTCTGCTGCAGTCTACATCACACTGTTTAAATACATCCTGTATTTGTATGTATACAGTATGTATCCTATGCTAAAGGAGATAATAAAGGAAGCATTGAAGCTCCTTTCCTTAACAGTTTGAGAATTCGAACAGCTCTTATCATGGCGGCTACATTAATACTTCTGGGTCATTTCACTCAATGAGGAACGTTCCTGAGCAAATATGACTATTCGACCGCACCCTAAATTTATCAGAAACGCTTTGTGGACATTGTAAATAGTGTAAATGACTAATGTAGCTGGAAACAGCTGTTTTGTAATAGAACATCTCCGTAGGTGTACAGAGGGCCATTATCAGCAACCATCACTCCTGTGTTCCAATTGCATGCTGTGTTTGCAAATCCAAGTTGAACATTTTAAATGGCTAACTTGTCATTAGAAACACCTTTTGCAATCATGGTAGCATAGCTGAAAACTGCTGTGCTGATTAAAGAAGCAATAAAACTGTCCTTCTTTAGACTAGGTCAGTGTCTGGAGCATCAGCAATTGCGGGTTCCTTTACAGGCTCATAATGGCCAGAAACAAAGAACTTTCTTCTGAAACATGTGAGTCTATTCTTGTTCTGAGAAATGAAGGCTATTCCATGCAAGAAATTGCCAAGAAACGTAAGATCTCATACAATGCTGTCTGATGCTGGCTCTAACCAGGACAGAAAAAGGAGTGGGAAACCCCAGTGCTTAACTGAACAAGAGGGCAAGTACATTAGAGTATCTAGTCTGAGAAAAAGACGCCTCATGGGTCCTTAACTGGCAGCTTCATTAAATAGTACCTGCAAAACACCAGTGTCAACATCAACAGTGAAGAGGTGACTCAGGGATGCTGGCCTTCTAAGCAGAGTCACAAAGAAAAAGTCAGACTGGCCAATAAAAAGAAAAGACTAAGGTGGGGAAAAGAACACAGATACTGGACAGAGGAAGATTGGAAAAAAGTGTTATGGACAGACAAATCAGACAAAAGTTTGAGGTGTTTGGATCACAAAGGAGAACATTTGTGAGACGCAGACCAAATGAAAGGTCTGGTGGAGGTAAGGTAATGATCTGGGGGCTCTTTGGTGGTGGTAAAATGGGAGACTTGTACAGGAAGGAAGGCTGATTATGATATAGAATGATTGGTTGTCTTTCATAATTTCTTTTTCTTTTTGATTTTTTTTTTCTTGCTCATACCTCAGAGAAGGCCACAAGTTGAAACACGTTGCTTTTCCAACTATGTTGTTTCGTGTATTACAAATATTGATAGAGTGTTGACCTCTTTTCTCTTCTCCTCTCTAAAGAAAAAGCTAAAGAAAAAGTTATTTCCTTACAGTGGTTACACTGAGCACAAATAGACACAGAGACACAGGACCAGCGGCCCCCCTGACCCTGCCACACCCGCACACTACTGATCCTGCCTTATGCATGTGTAGTTAAAGATATACCACAGTTGCCTTTAAGTTCAAACCAAAGTCCAGATGCTTCTCTGATTATGAATGTACAGGTGGCACACAGGAAGTGTGTCTTCACATGTTTATACTTTTTTTGTTTTTCATTTCTTGGACGCCAAGTCCAGTTGCACCAGATTTCTTGTCAAAGAAAGATGACCTGGACAACTGAGCACCTTCACAGATAACACTTTTTTGTTAGCTCCACATGTGTTGTTTCATAATTCTGATCTCTTTGGTATTCATTTACAAAGTAGACAATAATAAAAATAAAGAAAATAAATTGAATGAGAAGGTGTGGCCAAACTTTTGAGTGGTACTCAAATGTGTTTTTTGGTATTGGTATTTTTCAAGATTTATTTTTGACAGAGACAGTTTGAAGAGTGACAGAAATGTGGGGACAGAGAGATGTGGAACGACATGCAGCAAAGGGCCACAGGTCGGATTCAAACCCTGGGCCGCTGCTGAGCCTTTGTACATGGGGCGGCTGCGCTACCAACGGAGCTAATCAACACCCCTGGCTGATTGATTGTTGATCATTTGAATCATTGAACACATGTGGGCAGTGTTTCAGGGTGAACCTACTTAACTTTGTGTGTCTTTGGCTTGATGCAAATTCACCAAACACTTTTCAGGCAGAGTCAACAGTACAATAAAATGTTGGGCAAGAAAAACACGTCAGGTCCGCATTAAAAGCACTAGTTGCAACAGCTGCACTATAGATAGGAGATTAAAAAAAAACATTCTTTGTCTGTTGTCATCATTACAGCATTATGCTTTACCTGTTTACAATGAAGGCTTTAGTCCTTCTGCAGAATTTACTGTAGTCTTTTCTCTTAACCATTTTCACTGTTGGTGTATGTTTTATCTGGATTTATTATATCTTGTTTTTTATTGTGCTCATCAAGTTAATTTATCAAATATTTTTTAGTCATTTCCACATTTATCTCCCTTATATCATTTATTTGTTTGTATGTCAGTGAGATTCTGTGTTTTGTTCAGTTCAGTTCTAAGTTCAGTTTTGTTTAGTTGTTCAGTTTTCCAATAGACTGCCATCCCTGTGACTTGACTGAACTGGGTCATAGTTTGGAGAGAGAGAGAGAGAGAGAGAGAGCTGTATTAACCTTCAGCTGCATAGATTCTGCTTGTTTCTTGCTTTGAACGATGACTGAAACAGAGCTATACAAAGTGTACAAAGGGGTCTATATGCCCGCTGATCTGTACACACCACAGAGCCTGAGATACTACGAGGAGTTTTCTTTTCGCCCAGATGATATCATCATTGCGACTTATCCAAAGTCTGGTGAGTCGTTTGTTCAATGTGTGTTAAAAATCACACACAGTCACTGCTGTACTGTTGATTTGAAATCAGATTATGACCATGAGGGTCAAACCTAGTAATCAGCTAAGGAGAAATATCACCTGTGGTGGGATGAGACTTAAAATCAGTTTTTATTGTGCAGTGGATGTAATATTTCTTTATAAAGAGGTTTGAAAAAATTTTGAGGATTCTGCAATTACTTAACACTTACTCACTTGTCACAGCATCAAAATAATATGTACTGTATGATGTAATTATCCAACCATTACATTTATATTATATATTATTTTTTATATCACACGATTATATACCAACTAATCCTCATCCTAAAGCTGACACAAAGCTAATAAGTTCTTCAGTGTTAAGCCAAACGCACTGGCGAGTTCAATAAACTGTTGTTCATGACTTCCCTTAAATCCACAACCAGCATGAGAGCTGTTCAAGAGCTCATGGCAAAGTTTGTCAAAGTCATCCTGTCCACTCCGTCTGGTATGATGTGACACTTGGAAATTTCCATAATAAATATGAGACTTAAAATATATAAGTATATATTATAATATAAAGATAAGACAGACTGTCATAAACTGTAAAAAAAAAAAACAAACAAACAAAAAAACAAAAACAAAACATGGACATAAAGATGTCACCCACAGATTTAAAGCTGTTAATCTAAAAATGGACAAAGACCTGCAACATGAATGGAGCTGAGGCAGGTTCAATGAAGCCTGGTTTCTCAAACAAGCCACCTATGATAGCACCCACCTGCCAATCAAAGCAGCCAGATTCTTAATTCTGCATAACTTTAAGCCTTGATATAATCTGAACAGGTGAGTTCCATAAAAAAATCACCCTCAGTACAGTACATGAACGGGGAAATTAGCTATAGAGACCAAAACTGTTTTTTGCACCAGGCTGTAAACATGTTTATTTCTGCTGTGAAGTTGGACATTTTAATATAGTTGTTGTTGCTTGGATAAAATGTGATTTTTAGAAATAATTAAACAAGCAGTGTGTATACATGAGACTCACAATTAATTAATTCAAAATAATTAACAACAGTGATAACTTCTTGTGCATGGTGTACTTGAAAAGTCAATTATTATGTGAAGAATTGGGACAAAGCTTTTTTTTTTAGTGAGTCTTACAAGGCCTGAGAATGTGAATGAAAATAATGTGAAATGCAAATTTCATAAAACCTTGTTTTCCTTGTTTAGGTACGACTTGGATGCAGGAGATTGTCCCTCTGATCATGAGTGGGGGAGATCCAGCTTCTGTTGAGACTCTTCCTAACTGGCATCGTGTTCCCTGGCTGGAGGTGGATAACACCTGCAAACTTAATCTTGAGCAAAGGCCGTCTCCACGCATGCTATCTACACACTTCCAATACACCATGATGCCACCATCGTTCTCTGAAATAAAGCCAAAGGTAAACCCATATAAGCCATATAGTATTTGTCATGGATCATTAAGGCATTCAAGACAGAAAGTTAGAGGACTGAACATGTGATACGTATGCAAGGTACAATGTACAAAGTCCAAAATATCTTTATTGTCCTTTACAGGGAAATTGGTTTACAGATCTACAGACACTGGTTTAATAGGAGGGCAAAAGAAATCAATGTACAAGGTTCATTTATTTATCATTCTCTAATACAGGGTTTTACAAAACAAGTCTTAGTCCCTGTATGCCATTCACGAGAAGGGTAGTAGTGTGGTGTTTTGCACTATTACCCTATTTTTACACTATTTTTACACAAGTTTACAGAGATACATTTCACTATGTGAAAGTCTGATTTGTAAAATAAATGTAGGTGACTGAACCAGAACCTCTTGTCTACCTTTCCTCTTCTCAGCATCATGGTTCTTGACTTTTGCTGGTTTAAAACTCATTTGGGCACACTCCATCAGCTTCTCAAGCTCTTGCAGGATCCACCTGCAGCCTGGGACTGACTCTGTTGTGATTGTCAGGTCATCCATGAGTGCCTGGATGGGTGGTTGGCATTGGGCAGATTAGAGTGAATCAATTGAGGACGTGTTGCTGGTCACCTTAAGTGTGGCGGTGCCTAAACCCATGTGACACAAATACAGGAACTAACTTGTTATCTCCCTTCTAAGCTATCTCTGATATAGATTCATTCAGAATTTGATGCCTGCAACATGCTCTCCAAAAACATTTGAGAGGGCCAACAAAAGACTGAACACTGTAGAATGCTTAAAAAAAAACACCTGTCACAGGTTCATTGGTAACAAGTCATAGTAACATGATTGGGTTTCAAGGTGTTATATTGTTGACAGATCTAATACTTAAGAACAGCTTGTTATGTACAAGAGACCCCCTAAACTACAGTATGTAACATGCTAGTGAGACCAGATCTTCCCAACTCATTTCCCCTTTGGAAATTAGTTATGTCATCATTGCCACCAATGCCATTTCGCACACAAAACTGATTCATTCATCCCCACACAAGGAAGAAATATAGCTTGAAAGTTGTAATTTCATGTTGCACTGCTAATGTCGTATACTCAAATGCTTATGTGGATATGTGTACATTGTCAAGACCACCAGACATTTAAAACATTGCATTACTATCAAAAACATCTCTCCCTGTGGATATATACTTCACCAATGTGAGATGAGCTCATAAAAAACATTCTCGAAATCTCACAAGCATTAAACGTATTGATCTGTCTCAACAGTAACTGAGCTGTCAACTTGCCTTTTTCAATGCAGCTATGTTTTTTTGTTTGTTTGTTTGTTTAAAAAGCACATACAGATGTGTAGTGCCACATTATGTAATAACACTGCATTATATAATAATCTGCCACATTTTGTAATAAAATTCTTGAACACAATATGTAATAAACTTTGCCGCATTTTGTAATAAGTTGTTACATGTTGCATCAGTTATTACAAAATGCGAGTGTTGCACACACTTAGAAACTCTGTTATGTATAATATGCCAAGCATTGACATGTCAGCATCTAGTGTCAACTGAATAATATATGACAGCAATTCTGTTGGCAGGTTGGGCATTTCAGAATTTCATCATCATATGGAACGGCATCATCATGGGGTATATCCAGGGGGTCATGATGGTGTTGATCCAGGGTACAGTAATCGGGTTTATTGAGCAAATGGTGATGGTTTACATTGAACGAAGCATCATGGCACTCATTCAGGGTATCAGAGGCTTCAAAAAGGGCATCATCACAAAGCTGCTCCCCCAAACTGAAGCCAAAATGTTTGGATCGCCCCCTGGTGGCTGGCAGAAGCACACATACATTCTACCAGTGCTCTAAACTACAGTAACACCCGCCGAATGTGTGGCATTATGAATCGTTACGGTACATAGATACACATTAACACACATCTCCCAATTAATTTTTAACAATACACAGTCGTTCACACAAGTGTACACATGAATACACATAGGCTGGACCGTGGACTCCCAGTTGATCTGTATAGTAGTGTGATTGTCTTCCTCTTGGTCCTGCCTGTGGTTGTGTGTTTATGTGTGTGTGTGGAACAAAAGGGGCATGACGTTGGGCACGTATGTGTGTAAAGTTTAAACGTAACCGTTGGTGTTGTTATGTTTGATGCCCCGCTGTCCTCGTGTTGCAGGCGAGGAAAGCGCCTGAGTGTATGTACGTGTACATATGAATAGTATGAGGATGAGTATAAATCGCTAAGTTGGAGGTTCATGGCGTTTTCCTTTATTACAAATCTTATGGGTGTATTGCTAAATAAATAATGTTTTTGTTATAAAAAAGTTATTCACACTTTTTGCACTTTCAAGTAATAGCTACATGACATTCTTTTGCAGAATTTGTTTTGTTTTGTTTTGTTTTTATCTTTAAAGCAATATTGTATAAATCTACTACAGTAAACACTTTCAAATGTATTGGGCAAGTTACTTTTTTCTTTGCTAGAAAAAATAATTTTGCAAAAAAGTTGTCACTGCTTGTCTGTAGACTACTTTTCACTCATATATATTGTGAGTTTGTTTGTTTTACATATCCTATAACTAAAGATAAAGGCCAAAATTTGTTACATTTTCTGTTCCGTATTTGTTTTCGTATTTTGTCTGCTTTTTATCGCATACAATATTTGCATAACATAATCCAGATTGCATACATGTATGTGTATGTCGTTGCAATGCATCGACAATGTTCATGCCAGTAACACTCATTTAGTGCAGTTTTTGTCTCTGAACTTTCAAACACATTCTCTATAAATACAGTTGTATTTGATTTAGATTTGACCAATGAAACATCCTACTAGTTTTTAAAATTAATTCATAATAACTGATGCAATATGTAACAACTTATTACAAAATGTGGCAGTTTATTACATATTGCGTTCAAGAATTTTATTACAAAATGTGGCACTACAACATGTCATAATTCATTAGAACTGAGTCATGGTTAGTCTTTAGTTTTTCACTTGTGGTTGAAAAATGAAAGCAAAGCATGATGAACAATTTAAAATGTCACACACTCTATGTCTGAAGACTGAAAAGGGTTGAGTGCAGAAAGCTCCATAATGATTAATGAATGTCATATCATCCCTGCAGGTCATCTATGTGATGAGAAACCCAAAGATGTGTTTACATCTTCTCCTTTCACTATTATGGCATGACATCCTTTCTGCAAACCCAGGTCCACAGAGCGAGTTCCTCCACAAGTTCCTTGATGGAAAAGGTTGTTCTCACTGTTCAATGTGCAGTATTTATTTATAATACAACACACAATCACAGTTAAGGAGAGGAACCTCCATCTGAACTACACATTTTATGCAATGGCTGTGGTCTTTGACCTTCTAACAACATTTAACAAGCGATGATGTTCAAAGATTCATGAAGACACTACTAAAGAATACATTAATCAGAAATGAATAAGTTTGAATTTACTCATTATAATTGAATACTTCTGACTTTAATTTCCTTCTAGTTATGTTTGGCTCCTGTTTGATCATAAAGAGCTAAGAATGCTGAAGATAAAGATCGTGATCATGTATATCTCCTATGAAGAGATGTGATAATGGTGAGATTTAGGACTAATCTGTAAAATTTTTTCACAAAAATACATGGTCATACCAGAGAATTATTACAGGAATATGATATGATGTGTGTTTCCTCTGTGGTACAGGACCTGAAGGACTTGTGGCCAGAATCGCTCAGTTCTTGCAGAAACCCTGGACACTGAGGTGATGGAGAAGATAGCAGACCTACGTTTGTTCAAGAACATGGAAGCAGAACAAAATGTCCAAATCACTTCTACAGTTTCTGAATTCATGACCAGACAAAGTCTGAATTTCAGGAAAGGCTTTGTTTAAAAGTAATTCATATGCAGTATGTTGTCATTTCTATTCGTATCAATAGTACGTGAAGCTCCAAGTGGTTTTATTTGATTTTATGCCCTGATTCTTGTGTGATAATGACCTAATTTAATTTGTTTTTAAGTTATTTTTCTCTATTATCTTGAATTAATACATACCCTATCAAATTATTTATGTTGTCATCTAAAAAAACAACGTTTTCATTCTGAGATCTCAAGAAAATTAGTCCGTTATCACAGGATAAAAATATTGGTTGTTTCTGACATAATGACATTAATAACTTGAGATCTCGTAGAAACCAAATTAAATTACAAAATAAACAAAGAAAATAAAATGTATGAATGCATTACTGCTTGAGACTTCTGTACAATAGAGCTCAATACACTAAATAATTTTACTGTAAATGGAAACAGGGAATGACTACATATACAACACTACTGTACGACAACAGTAAACTCATAGTGTATTTCCTAGATAGGAGTCTCACAATTGTAAATGAAAATAAGGCACACCACACACCATTTCTTCAGTTTCATTAAGTATTTTGTTTCAGGAATTGCTGGAGACTGAAAACCAACTAACTGTGGCAGAAGCAGAGTACTTTGATGCTGTTTACACAAAAACAAAATGAAAGATGTCAAATACAAATTTGTATGGGATTAAAATAGACTTAAATAGATTTAATCATGAAAGTCTTTCAACCATACCACATGATGCAGCCCTCACTTCACTTAAAGGTCCAGTGTAGGATTTAGTGGCACCTAGCAGTGAAGTTGCAGATTGCAACCAAATGGAATACTTCTCCCACACTTCGTCACTCTCTCCTTCCAAGCATGTAGAAGAAATGATGAAAAACAATGAAAGGCAAAAGCATATCTAGATCAGTGTTTGTTTTGTCCATTCTGGGCTACTGTAGAAAAATGGTGGTTCAACATGGACTCCGTGACCCACTCTCACTGTAGATATAAAGGGCTCATTTTAAGACAACGAAAAACACAACAATTCTTATTTTCAGGTGATTATACACTGAAAACATACTCACTAATGAACATTGTATTCTTTTCTCTGTCAATAAATATACCTAAATCTTACACAATGGACCTTTTAAAAGTGTTGTTTTTTTGAGTTTATGGAAGCAGAAGCCCAGAAGAGATTATCTGAACCCTAACATTTAATTATCATGAGACTAAGCTTTCTTTCAAAAATCTCTTTATTAGCCTAATTAATGTGTTGTTAACTCTGGATAATTAGCCAGGTTTTTAATTTGGAGTTAAAGGTGTTCACTTTTATCATAATACGTAATAATAATAATAGTTTTACCAGAGGTCATACAGGTGTATATATACATACATATATATATATATATATATATATATACACACACACACACACACACACACACATATATATATACATATATATATATATATACATATATATATATATATATATATATATATATATATATATATATACACACTGTATATACAGTTCAACTCTCTGAAAAAAAGTTATAAATGAATTTTTCAAGTCTGACTATGCAGAAATATATGGGATTCTGAATGGGCGATTGGTCTTGTTTTCAGTAATTTTGTTTTATCATTTTGTTTTGATAATCAAACGGAATGTAGTAAACAACAACAAAGTAATGTATTTCAACAAATGAAAATAAGAACAGAAAGCAACTTCGATATAGATTTCTGAGTTTACGAGATGCACTTGAATGCACCATGAAGCCGCCACACGCTTTACCATATGAAGTGATGTAAACACTGATTTTGGAAGCGTAGACAGCATGACCGTGTGCTACGCTGGAGAGTCTGGCTGTTTATAATTTCATTCGCTTGTACTGATATCAGGAATATCTGATATCCTGATGAGCTAGTTCCTGATATCCGTAATATCTGTGATATCTTGATATCGTGATATCACAGATATCAATGGATATCATGGATATCAAGGATATCAGTGATATCCGAGATATCCTTGATATCCGTGATATCACGGATATCAAGGATATTACGGATATCAAGGATATCACGGATTCTTTTCAGAAGAGCCATTAGGAAACCTCAACGTGACAAAAGGTCCTCTAATTTCCATTAGCATTTTATTTTACTAGTTCTATCTCTAGAACATTTGGACTTACTAGTACTACTAGTAGGCCAAACACTTTACTAGTACTACTTAGTGACACTTTTTGTTACTATAGTACTAGTAAGGTCCAAAATAACCCCAACTATGCTACTAGTGGTTGCTGTGGCTCTTACTAGTAGTACTATATCAATTTGGGCCCTACTAGTACTCACTAGAAACAAAAAGAATGCACATTAGTAGCAATTAGTGAGAGCCACAATGTCCACTAGTAGCACTAGTGATGTCGAAGAGACATACTAGTATTACTAGTAGATATTTTTTTGATTCCTCACTAGTAGTGCAATTAGTAAGGTAAAATATACCCATTAGTACTACTAGGGTGGACATTTTTGTACTACTAGTAGTACTAGTAGAGGTCAAAAATGCTCACTATTGCTACTAGTGTATATACTCTGGTTACTAGTAGGGTCCAGGAGGCTACTAGTGCGTGACATGCCTACTAGTAGGGCATAGTAGTGTTACTAGTGCACAATAAAAGTAGTTACAAGTAGGGCTTCTGACTGCACACTTAGCCAAAAAGTGGCACTAGTAGTGTAAAATCATCACTAGTAAGACACAGTCGTTTCTCTACTAGTGTGCCCTAGTAGTTCTATCACTAGCGCAAAAATCATTTTACTAGTGAGGACAAAAAGTCTACTAGGCACATGGACCTTAAGTCCGACATCTAGGATATTGAATAAATGCTCAAACGGCTTTCCATAGGACCCAAGACACAGTATGTAAGAATAGCTAGGCTTTATTTAAAACTAGGCTCTCAGAGTGCATGTAAAGATATAAATCATATTCTATATCTCAGCAGCTATAATGAGCCCTGGTAACAGGGTGTCTCCTTCATGAAAAAGCAGATAAGACAGAGATAATTAATATGGAATTAAAAAAATGTATTACTGCTGTATTAATCACTGTAACACAGTTTAATGGAATATATCAACCACAAAATACATAAATGAATATAGTGTAAAATAAATTCATGAATTTATTGATTCATTCAATATATTGAAAGTTTCATTCCATATATTCAAAGGTTTAATTTCCTGAACGGCATGCCATATATATTATATTATATTATATTATATTATATTATAGTATATAGTATAGTATAGTATAGTATAGTATAGTATAGTAGATTTGATTAATATAGTACTTATCCTCTAGGAGGGGTGTAAAACATTTTACACATGCTAAAAATGTTTTCAGTCCTACATTGATCTATATGAGTGTGGGGGGAAAAGGTTGTGTTATAGCTATAGAGCTGGATATTAGTGATAAAGTTGGTGAATCATGGACGCCACCAGAAGAAGTAAAGACTGCTCGGCTGAATCTACTCAATGTGCAGTCATTGAGAGAATGTTACCCAATCTTCTGTATGAAATTTACACCTCTTTGTGGAGCTATTGGAACTATTGAGTTATGTTTATACACATATTACCTACGTGGCTGGTAACAATTTTCCAAGTCAGGGCTTTCGTCCTGAGGTTGTGATATAAACTTGTATTGTACCATTCAGGATATCGAGAAACATGATTTTTTTTCCTCTATTTTGCCTTTTGTGCCTGGCTTGCTGCCTTGTTTTTATTGGCTACATGTGTTAATCACAGCACACTACCAGTGACCTGTGTAACTGGTAGTTTTGGACTTAGGATGAACTGAACCATATAATTTGCTTGGCTTGTTAATTATTAATCTGGAGATTAATTCAGTTCAAAGTGAATGAATACTGATACTGAAAACTGAGTCCTCCAGATCCTGCACCACAGAGAAACACATATCATATCATATAAAGGGTACCCCGGGGTACCACAGACCCAAGAAACACTGTTATCCCCTAAACCATAACTGTGGTCCTGTTTCATTGCTTCAGACTGAATGGAAAAGACACCAGTACGGGATTAAAAATATTTTTTATTGCAGAAACACAACTGACATGAGACTATAAAAAACAAGAGAAGCCTGTTAATAAAAAAAATAGCCTAAAGGAAAAATAAATTTGAACTTGACCGACCTGGAAAACAAAAGCTCATAAAAAGAAGCCATCTGGTTAACAGAGAAACATGTGACAATGTGTTTTTATGGTTCATTTATCAGACTAGCATGAATCAAGAACATGTAACAGCAATAACCAATGTCAAACCATTTGTCTAGATGATGAATAAAAAAACTAAAGTCAACAATGCTATTGCACTTCAATGGGTACTTGTTATCTCTTAAACAAATGACAAAGGGTAGTGCTGCATTGGAGTGAGACCATCTAAATGTACCAGTCTCTGCAGGCCCGTTGACATACTGGTAATACTGTAGCACCACCTCGATCAAATCCCTCGTATGCCGAGGTTTCTTGTCCGTGTAAATGTTCTCTCACACACTGTGGTTCTGCTAGTGGTGGTATTTCAGTTTATTTTATAGAAGGCTTTGAGATTGGAAACTTTAGGATGGCTGGATTCTTCTCCCACTACTAGAGCTGAAATACTGCTCAACATGAGGGCTGAATGTAGACTTTGAACAGAAAACAAAAGGTGCAGTGATGTTTAAACCCAGTCCATACCATTCCACCATACCAAGGAAATTTAGAATGTTTGAGACAAGCTTGTTTGTAGTTGTATTCCAGTTTGAAAGTTTGAAACCATTGTGTATTCACTGGAACACAACATCAGCTGAAGACATCAAAAAATGCTGTCATGCTATTACAATGTAAAGTCAAAGCTGCATAATTGCATAAACAGCTGAAACCTGGAACACAATTCAACCAGGATTTCATAGTGCATTTTTGTCTTCTTAACGTCCATATCCTCAACATTAAGGTCCATGTCCTGAACTTGAATGTTCATCAAGCTCTTATAGTCTTATTAAATCATCTCTAAAAAAGCAGTGAAAAATACTGTCAGCATTCAGTCCGTATAACCTTAGCCATCCAATCAGATCTGGCCACCAGTAACCTCAGTCTGTCACCTGATGACTGGATCAGCTCCTTCCCACTAACAGAGACAAAGAGACCAGAAACAAACCATCTGTTAACCAGATTTGACTTTCAAACATGAGATTGCTCAGATTTGGACTGAACCTTTCTTACCTGTGGTAGTCCAGGCCAAGCAGACTGACTCCGTTAACAGCCAGGATCCTGTCTCCTGGTGCCAGCTTCTCGCACCGGGCTGCAGGAGAGTCAGGGACCACTGCACGGATGAAGATGCCTTTCACCCTCAAGGAAGTGTCCTGGAAGATAAGGTCAAAATGTCAAGGACTCACTCAATAGTTCAAAGTCAATAGCAAACTAAACTGAATGGAACCTCAGATGATCATAGTACTCAGTATTGGAGAGGGGTTTATTTGGCACATGCTTTTATGCCTTTATATCCAATATTCTGTTTGATAATTATTCAAATTTTAGTATGAAGCCTGTTAATTTGTTAAATGTTTGTTACAGCATTATGCTGTTAATACAAACACTTCTTGTACCTTTCAAATTAAAGTCTCTAGTGTATCAGTGGACAGAAAACCTTTAAATTCCTTTAATTCATTGGACGCTTTTGTTGTTGTAAAACTGTGACGTGCACAGTTCTCATGTGGTACGTATGTAGTCTACTGCCATCTTTTGGTGCTTTTTACGTTACTACTCTGACTGTCATATGATTCCATGGTGCTGTTGGCAGGAATACTGTAATAATATTATAACAATCTGTTCATTTGTTTTTCTCCATTAACTCAAACAGCAGTAGAGATTACAGAGTCTGATTGCATCTTATGATCAGAGCTGTTTTACCGTGACACACATAGCCATTGTTGATGAGGTTAACAGCACACTTAAAAGTAGTGTGTGACATCCTTTATTAAAAATTGACCCCTGTCTGACACAAATTGCAGCTACAGATGTTTTTTAAACTGTTGGAAGAAGTTAGCAAGTATAGTAACTATATGGCCTTTTCAAGCCGCGTTTTACCCTTCAACTTACCCTTGTATCAACCAGAGCGAGACCAAGTCCTTTTTCACCTCGCTCCAGCTCTAAGCTAAAAAGCTCATCATTATTGTCATCATAATGGTCATTCTCCTCCTCCTCTTCCTCCTCCTGATCCTCCTCTTCTTCTTTAAGTTCATCAAATCTTGTCATACTGGGGCAATCTGATTTCATGTCTACTTTTAGCGCAGCCAGACATTCAAACACTAATCCACCTGAGGATAAAGTACAGCATGTGTTCAGTTTTCTTTTCCTGGAGACAAACAAGGAAAACCGTGAATTGGAATGTATTTCTGTACCGTACCTTCATCATGTGCATCTACATCAGAGGACCAAGGAAGCATCTCGCCCTGACCCTTCACCCATTTATCTTGATGTGCCTTCAGCAGATCAACAGGTTCTATGATGTGAGGTGTGTTGGGTGGGGTGAGGAGACAGGACGGGTCCAGAGCTGACCTCCTCGTCTCAACGCTCTCTGCCTCTCTGGTCCGCAGCTCTAGCTTTCTTAGCTTCTGAGACAAAAGGAGGGCACCACAGGAGTTGAACTCATCCATGTACTGGAAGGAGGAAGGAGAGAGTGGTGATGGGGGTGATGGAGGTAAGGCGCCAGAGGTAGCAGAAGGGGACGGGTGGTCATGGACAGGAGCCTGAGATGAGACCATTGTAACAGATAATGTGTTCAAGGTTTCCAGACTGGTTTTTGGAAGGATGTTCATCTTAGTGGGATTAGCCTGTGTGGGAATGACACCACCCTGGATGAAAAAGGCAGAACAAGGATCAATCAATCGAAACTACATTTGAAAATCAGCAAGCTTTAAAGGGGAGCAACGCCAATTTAACACTGTAGTGTGTTTACCTGTACATGTGAAAAAAAGTTTGAGTGCTGGTTCCCACCACTGGTGGTACGTGAGCGCCCTCTAGTGGTACACGAAGGAATCTTTGTTGTCAATCTATTATTTTGCTTTTTCTAAGGTCAGTTTTTTCAGGCAGTCATGGCATATAATATTCATAACTATGATTTCATGCATTTATAATCACATGAAAATAAGAAGAATCTATTTTTGTTACTTAAAATTATCCTTTTATATCTACAGTGGGAGCGGGTTCTCTTTCATGGAGGCTGCCATGTTGAAACACTGTCTTTCTGACTCTAGATGGGGCCTTTCAAGTCAAGTAAAATAAAATACATCTAAAAAGATATTATCTTATCGAAGTAAACAAAGTTATACGATGAGATCTCTGGACCATAATTCCAGCAATATTTAGTTTCAATATCAGCCTGCTACATAGTCCCTTCCATGTATGTAGTGCATAGCATGTGCGCATATCCATGATTAGTTACGAGTGCTACAGTAAGTGCTAAAATGTACTACTGTGTAGTAAGTGGAGGTGAAATGAATGGTACAAAACACGACAATCCTATAAATAAATATTAAAACGAGAAGTGTGGATCAGAAGTACCCCTTTTCCACCAAATTACCTCTGGTTCTTGAGCCGGTTCTGTTCAGGATTCAACAATAGTCAACGATAAATAATCTGTAACTGAACACGGTCAGCCTACTCTTTCATAATGGTGGTACCTTGAGAGACAAATATCTTCTGATGTGGTACAAACAAACACTGCTCTAGAGGCACCATGCATGAAATCTGATGAATGGCCTCAAGTCAGTGAAGACTAATTTAAAAATCTGGGTTTATGGAGTTGAAAGAACAAAGTAAACCTACAGGACCTATGTAGCCCACTCCTCATAAAAAAGGATCTGTCAGGTTCTGAACCAGGACTGAATAGCTGGCATGATCAGGTCAACATTTTTATTTCTCAAATACATGGTTTAAGTCCAAGTACCCTCACGACTAATGACATTCCCATCAGCCTCAGCTGTATTCAGTGTTAAGTGGCCAATTAGCAGTTGTTTGCACGCTAACACGCTCTAATTGTGCTGTGCAGATGTGCAGCCTCACACAGCTGCAAGCATGGCTGAAGACCATTAGTTACACTCCCTGGTGCAGTGATGAGTAGCAGCAGTACACTTACATTAGGTTTTAATTAGCCCTTATGGTACGCAATGCCACTGTGGCCATGCACATCATATTTTTCAGTATGATTTTGTTCAGCTGTATAGAAATCAAAAGACATGAACTGCATTCTTGTACCTTGTGCTTGTCGTTAGCTGTGAGTTCACCGGAGTCTGAAAGTGTGGAAATGAACTCTGTCAGCTTGTTCAGCTCTCTGCACAGGGCTGAATCCGTTACCTCCCTTCCCAGCTGGAACTGGTAACCCCCATCTGGCAACACCAGAGGGTGGTGGGTGTCAAAACTCTCCAGGATATCAGCTGAGGAAGGATTGAAATAAAAATATGTATGTGAGAATATTGCAGATTACCTCATTCATAACTGTTACTGTGATTTTAAGCATGGAATAACAGCTGACCAGTTTGTTGACCTCTCACCAGTTTCATGTGCTGCAGCCTGCTCTTGAACAGATGGAGTCCAGGTGTGTCTGCACAGAGACGCCAGGCTGTAAAGACTCAGCAGGTGGTTCAGCTGGGCCGGACTCAGGGCAGGGAAGTCAGACCGCAGGGACACCCAAGATGTCTACACACAAAGGACACCATGACAGACAGGACTACTTCAACTTTAACAGACAGTCCAGCTGTTTAGCATATTAGTTTTCAATTATACAAATACATGCATTAAACCTTTGTGGCCCTATCAATAGCTTTTACAATCTACTTGATTGCTCGGACAGCCTAAGAGGGGTAAAAAATAAATGAAATAAATAAATAAATGTGCCAGAGGTATGTCCAAAAATGTACGTTCAAATTCAAATACATGCTGTCTTCACCCTTGTTCATCTTGTGAATGCTTCACTGCTAGCTTGATCCATTTTTTCCTGTTTACAGTGCTGGACTTGTACAAATATATTTAGTTCAGGATTCATCAGTGCTGGGTGTGACCATAGACTGCATATAAAGATATTAGTGATGTAATTCTGCGGTTGTGACCTTTTGTATCACTGTATTTGATGCTCACACCTGTAGATAGCTGTGGGGATAGTGGGCCATAAAAATGGATGGCATACTGAATGCTCAGTGTTGAAATTTTAATACCACTGAATTACTTTACTTTAAAAACTGATTTGACTTTGTGAAATTTTCAATACTTACTTTTTTAGGTAGAGCAATTTTCAACATGAACATATATGATTCCCAAATTCAGACATTAGCTGCTTCAAATTTCTGCTTCAGATTTTTATTCAGTTTGTCTAAATTTTAAGATTTGGAATGACTAAAAATTCAAAAATTACCATGTCGTCTGAAATCTGTTCAGCACTGTGCACATGAATGTTTTGCAGTTGAGCTTCACCTCATTTTCAGATCTGAAGATCTGAATGATTCTCCTCTTTCTCCTGTGAGACTAAATCTTTTGTTTTTTTTTTTGTTTTTTTTTTAATGTTTGGATTGTATGTACTCTAAAATGACATTTCCACTGAGACTAAACAAACATCATGAATGGTTGTTTTAACCTTTGTTCCGTACACTACATTGTATACATGATACATATGCACATGTGTGTGAGTTCCTAATTCGTTAAAATATATTAAAATAATAAAACTGTTGCCATGAGTCCTGCGGTTCTGTTTCAATGTTTATATTTCATTTTACACCTGATTTAATAATACTTAAGATATTTTTTCAGCATTTTAACTCGAGTATTTAGTAATGGATATTTAATGTTCTACAGAAATACTTTATATTATATAAATGTCTTATATAAAACTGTACAGTTCACACACACCTACACACACAATATCATTTTTCGTCCACTCTGCAGAAATCACATCCCTAAATCCTCAGTCCATTATGTTTCTGGTGATTATTTATGGTTGGATAAATAATCACCAGAATCTCTGCTGACTGTGTAGTGTGTGTGTGTGTGTGTGTGTTTTACCTGCAGTAAATTCTTTCGAGGAGTAGCCAGCAGATTGATAGCTGATGAGAGTGTGTGTGTGTGCTCCAAGGCCACTTCTCCCAGTCCAGCTGTGTGGGCCCAGTCCAGGAGCAAGTCAAGGTTGGCGCGCATGCGTACGCCTCTGGACCACTGGTAGAAACCTGGCTCTGAGCCTGAGCACACATCAAGAGAAATGTCTTTAAAGTCAGGTCTTTGTTCGTACAGCAACTACAGCAACAATACTCATTGTTGTACTGCATTCCTCATTATCTTAGACAACCTGTGTACAGTGAAATCATCTAATCATAACATGTCGACATATAAAATAATTATACACATTTTCAGATGCCTGTATGTGCATGCCTGCAAGTACATTCCTCTCATAGTTCAATCCCAAGCACTTTAAAAAGGCTATATGATTCTAAAGAGGACAGCTTAGTTTTGGTAAAAATCAAAACTTATAAATGACTTGCATGTCTTCTACTATAAGGTTGTAATAAGTTCTTAAAGATTTATGTTTTTCAGGAAGAGTGAATGGGTTTCATGCTGAGAGAGACAGACAGGTTAAGGGAGTCAGAGAGTAGAGAGACAGGCACACACGCATTGTTGGTGTTGGTCATGGGATTTATTGACAGTAGGAAAGTTCTTTTTGGTTCTACGGCAGAAATATTTCTCTTTTCAATATGCATTCTGTGTGGGTCAGTAGTATTACAATACAGAGGGACAGCTTGCTATGTCTCTTGACAGACACTAGGGGGCAAAGCAGCCATCTGTCTGTCCTCCACTGATGGTAAGCCTGCATATTCTTCTATCTAGGCACTGATGCACTGGTACCTCTCTCCATGAGTGAGTTGAAGAGCGATGCGTTGATGAAGTAGAAGAGGTAACCAATCAGCTGTGAGGAAATCTCTGGGTGGAGCTGACAGTCTGACAGTAGTCTCCAGGTGTCGGTGAGAACCTCCACGAGATGCTGTATCTCACCAGGGACCTGCAATCCACCGTTACCCAGGACCCGAGCACTCTCGCCAGTCACCTGCAAACCAGGACTCTCCCTGAATGGGTTGCAGTCCAGAAGGTCCGGCAGGATGGGGTAGAGGACCTGATAAGACATAATTGGTTGAATAACTGTGTAGCTCAGTATGAGAGTGAGTCACTCATCCATGTGGATCTGGAGATTGTTGACAATTCCTGTGGGTCAATTTGAGGTTGGAAAAGTTAACGTTGTGTGGTTGATGTTCTGACCGCTGGGATAAACTAAAACACGTAACCCTCTAACCCAGATTTCAGACCACCCAAATAGACTCTGCATGTCTGTCTCTTTGTGTTTCTCACACTAAAACATACCTGATAATCAGATCAGACGAGAAAATCAGCAGAAATAAGAGACAGAATCTGTAACATTTCCTCCTTTGCAGCCAAAGATCCTTGCTCGCTCTTCAGAGCGAGCCCCGGACAACGATAGCTTTGTTCGGCCTAATTGTCCACAGACATCCCCCCTTCCCCTTCAATCTCACTCTTACACCCACCAAGCTTCCGAGGCCAGCGCCAGCCGTAGATCCACATTCCTAAAAAGCTGAATATGGCTCATGTGGGCTTGGCATGGCGCTGGAACAGGCCTGCTGAGTGAAGAGTTCTGAAGGAATCCACCCTGTAGCAGATCATTTTACATTTACTGTAAGGCCCCGCAGCCAGCCAGCCAGCCAGGCAGGGCAGGCTGAACATGAACAGTAGAACATAAAAGCCACGGCTCCCATCACACATGAGACAATGGAAATGGGTGAACATTAAGCCAAATAATTTTGCAGTGTTTCTGGTCGGAAAATGTCGCTGAGCCAAGCCAAGCCAAGCCAGAAAGGATTCATTCATTCTGGGATTACCACATGCATCCAAGGTATGTATTATTGCGGAGTCAAAAACTGTGTATTCTGTATTGTCTGCTTGTTTGTGCATTCACTGCACTTGATGGACAAGTAAACACACAGTCTACCCACAACCCACTTAAAGTGTGTCTGTACTGTACTCAGCAGTGGCGCCTTTTGTTTTCTATCCCGCAGCAATTTTCCTTACATACGCCCAAATAAACAGGGAGTTAAGACAATGTTTGGATGTTTGGATGTTTGGATGTTTGGATTTGATTTTAGTCTGGACATGGGCTTAGCACCACTTTCTGTCTTGTTGGATGGGCGGAAAAGAAAGAAGTTCAGCTCAGTCTTCTCTTGTCTGTTTACAACCTCAAGTTCAAGTTCAAGTTTAACTGTACACAGGGAAATGTGTGTACCTGTGTATATTAGCCCAGGACAGGAGCAATATTTTCATACTGGAACATTCAAATCCCCCCTTCACAAACTGAATCCCAGGCTTCATTGCGGTAAGCGCTGACATAAATCACTATGTCAACCCAGTGCATGAGTAAAAGGAAAGGAGAGATACCAGAGTAAATCATTAAGCATTAACCAGGCTACTCCTCAGCTTGACACCGGTGACATCACCACATTCCTCTGCTCTGTCAGTCCAGGACAGATGAGAATGCGAGCTCGCCGTGAAGCAACAGGTCATGATGGATGACACGACACACCTGGATTAAGTGGCATGACCACTGCAACTGTGTCCACGCCGGGCCAGCTGAATCTGAAAACGCTGAAAAGGTTGTGTGTCCACAGATCTCCGTCCATACTGAAATGGCTGAACAATAGGGAAAGACCTACATCTTCATCCTCTATTGGACAAACAACAAAGTCATGCTCCTTCCTCCTCTCCATGATCACCGATACTTTGTTTTGTTTTTGTTTTTTTTTAGATTTTTTTTCAAGTTTTATTTTTCACAGAGACAGCTGAAGAGTGACAGGAATGTGGAAAGAGAGAGAGATGGGGAACGACATGCAGAAAAGGGCCACTGCTGAGCCTTACATGGGGTGGATGCTCTACCAACTGAGCTAATCGACACCCCACCAATACTTGGTTTTAACACAGTCTATGGCTGTGGCTCTGGGAATGCCATCAGTCGGCCCACCGCTTTGAACTAGACTGATTAAATTCAATGTACACAATCATGGCCCCCAGAAGCTGAACCATACTGACTATGTTGATTACCTGACTTTTTTATTTGCCCGGTGTTTTGCTTAGTGACCAGATACCTGCAAAAGTAATGACATTCCCATCAGCCCCATACTAAACTAAATGGGTCAGTGGACTGGTTTAAATGCTTGTTGCATGCTGTAATATCTTTGATGGTGTCCAACTATTTACGTCACTTTCCAAAACCAACAGTCAAGCGTTCACACGCACATCACACTGTGATTGGCCGGCTGTATGGAGGTGAGAAAGCCAAGTTCTGGACTTCTCTCTTTTGATCCAACTAATTCTGTCACTTTGTGCAAACTTATGAATTCCTTTCAGGAGAGGCTGCATGAAGATGTGCACTGTTATCTTTATCCTCTCTGTCATGGCCAGAACAGCTGTAAACACTTTTGATTTCTGATCAGGTCAGGCAACAGGAAACACTTGTTTCTAGTATAAGTCAAAGAGATAGTTTGTGTTTGGAGAACTGTGGTTGTATCAGGTACTCATTCATAGCCATGAGTGTGTCAACATGACAACGGATGCACTGTGCCCTGAAACACATTATTTTCATGTTGGCAGACTCTTAGTGCTGTTATTACACAACACATTAATATGAGCCAGATCCAGAATTCTGTGTCAAACAAACGTATAAAAAGTCCACAAATAAATCAAATTTACCAGTGTTCTGATTTTCTAAATGTCATGTCATTGCTGTTAATATATGCTCAGTATAATGCTGGAGAATCAGAATAAATAATCCATCTTGCCCTTTAAACGCGTCAATTAGCCAATCCAATTTTTCATCATCTGTACAGCAGACTATTTTTTGTGACATTTCATGTAAATCATCATAATATTATATATATATATATATATAAAAAAGAATATGAAACTTACTCTTCTTCTTCCAAATCACACAGCTCACAGTCTATTTTCTCCTGAATATTTCTGAATTTTCGAAGCCAGAGGAAGTACACGGCTTCTAATATGTAACTAAAGATCACTAGCATCTAGATAGATGAGGAACAACACATGATTCAGTGCCCAACCTGAATTAATGTGTATTGTCCTTTTGGTTTAATTTTGGTTTTGAGAACTTCAAACCATTTTTCTGGAAACAAAAGCTTCATTTTAATGAAGCTAAAATGTGAATTTCTGTTCTCTGCTATTTTAATGAAGAGCTTCCACAGTCTGACATTTGTGCTGTACTGAACCTGGTACCCAGCGCATGTCTGCCTGGGAGCAAATCTGTGAATCTGTAAGGTGGTCAGGGGAATCCAGACTATAATGCAACATGTTAGTCCAACATCAAATTTAAATTAAATCCTGCAGGTTCAAACGTCATGAACACACTGTATTATATTTCCGGATTATTTATGGATTTACTGACAAACCGCATCTGGAAGTCATTCGGTTCATCGGGCAGACTTGCTGACAGAAATAAAGGCTGTCTGAGGCAGGTAGTTATAACCACATCCTCCTGCACCGAGCAAAAAAATGTGCTGCACAACAGCAACTATTGAGGAATTCCTATAGTTCCCACCTTAGAGATACAATGTCATATCACTGACTTCCTTCCTGTAGGGAAACTGACATAGAGGACGCCTCAAACCAGACACATCAGGCACAAAGTCCATCTGAATTCCAACTGGCAGGACATGTGAGACCTTGGCTTGGCGCTGCTAACTGCCTGTCGGACCAGCGCTGTGCTAATGCTATCTCTGATGTGGCTCGATACTTGACATGGTTTCCTTTCCTTGGCTTTGGGCCTCGCTGGTTTGGAGCATCAAGGTCATTGGAGGGGAGGAGAAACTGACTGGACATGCAGCTCAGCAATCAGCTATGATTTCTACTTGAGGAAGAGGGGGGGGGGGAATGTACAAAAAAAAGTCAGATGTCGTTTTATGAAATAGACCAATCTCCTCATTATTACTTTTTGGATAGTATTTTAACCCACACCCACACAGCTCACTGGAAATTTGTCTGAAACTTTCCCGGCACAAATCCATGAAATGGGTGTGGTGCTTCAGTGAAACTGCTGAATACTGTGGCTACAATGAAATACCATTTTCTCTTCTTCTCAGAGAACTCTGTGAGAGTACAGCCTGATACAAACGTTGCATTTGAAGCCACGCTATTCTCCCTCACAGACCGGAAATGTTAATTAGCAACATGAGGAAGATTCAGACTTCATTACCCAGATATCCCATGGTGACAGTAAACCCAAAAGACCAAAAATTAATTTCTTATGGAGGGACGATGAGGTAATGCAAGGATGGAGGAATGTTCACATGGAGTTCAAGAGGGTTTTGTTTGAGCTCTTCTTATTAACCTGAACCCGAGTCATCTCATCCCAGTGAAGAAATGAATTTCAACAACAGTTACTGCAATTACAGTTTTTCTCTCTCGCTTTGGCTCAATTCTGGAATGAGAATTCGAGTGTTCAAAACACTTGGTTCCAGTCTTTTAACAATTCATTCACAATAGATTTGAATTCCTCATTCATTCAAGCACACTGCACATGTTTTGGCACTGTTTATGTGCAGGAGAGTCGAAGCAACTGTCTACAACTTGCACAACAACCATCAAAACTGTTGAGTTGAGGTCCCCTGGTAGCTCATCCGGTAGAGCATATCCCACATGTATACTAAGGTGGGGTCCTCACTGGATTCCATCCTGCATCCCTTTGCTGCATGTCATCAGCTCTTTTTCTAACCCCTTTCTTGACACTCTTTGACACTGTCTAATAAGACCGGAAAAATACTCATACTCATCACAACTTTCATGCAAAATGGTCTATTCAAGGTTCAATCACCTGCCAACGTACTGCTGTTTTTTACTGCTCTATTGCAGGCCTGCAGTGTGTAATTAACTGTGTATGACTTTACATGACAGATCAAAGGTGGATTTTTTGTTTATAGCACATGAACATATAAATTGACTGTATACATACAACTGATCCTTGTTCTGTGTACTACAGTATCGACGTTTCCCACTAAACTTTGTTGAAACCTGAACGCAGCGCGACATGCAGCTCGTACAGTACAGTGAGCAGTCAGTGAGAAGAAAAGAAGTAGAACAAAACAGAGATTTGTATAAAAGAAACACTTCCAGGGTTTACTGCCAGAGTGAAAAAACACGCAAACATTCTGACCAGCTCACGTGACGACAAAAACAACTTCTCATTTTTGTGGCGGCAGCCAATTTACCGTCACAATAACTGGGTTTAGAAGCATGAATGAAATGCGCTGGGTGGGTTACTACCTTTTGCAGTCATGCAGTAGAGCTGTGATGTCCCACGAATTGCCCAACAACTAAAGCAATATTAGTACATCTAATGTCCTCTCTGTGGCAGGGGAACGACTTGTGCATGCAACGTTGACATATCAGTTTTTAGAGCTAACATGTAATTACACATTGAGCAACATTTGCATTGTTTTTGGAGTCTTGTCTTGTCCTATTCACTGTCTATTTTTGCCTCTGTTTGGTCACCAACTCCTCAGGGAAATATGTGTTTCTTTAGCTGCTAAATGCTCCAACATGTTCACCAGCTAATCTGCTAATTTTGCTGCCTGCTGCGTCTGGAAAAGAGAACGATGAGAGCAGTCAAAGCAGTCTCATTGTGGGTTATTAAACCAAAACAATCAGCTGAAAAATGCTAAACCTCCCTGTAGAGTTGAGGGGAGCTGCTGAGTGGACTGATCTTTCTTTAGCTTTGACAGTAGGAGGACATGTAATCGACTGATCCATTGTCACGGGCCATATGAAAATGTGGCTAGTTCAGAAGCAAATGTTCCTGGTTGCCTTGTCTTTCGGTACACAGGGAACACATTTCCTTGGCAGCATTCTCTCAGCTGAAATATTATAGGTTGCAATGTAAAGCTTCCTTGGCAGCACTTCCCTGGCTTCATCCTCCCCCAACACACACACACACACACACACATAGACACACACACACAAAGACCCATGGTGTCCTGTCTCTCTCCCATGTCATAATGCCCCCAGTGTGGTCTGGCAGAGTGGCTGCTTGGTCTATTAGAAAGCAGTCAGAGTGGCTAACTGGGTTCTTTATTCTCCGCCCGTCTCTGATTATTTTCCTTTCTTAAACTCCACGTCATAATCATCTATGAGAGGAACACATGGAGCTGCTCCACAAGTCTGGCTTTGGCCAAGGAAAGTGCCTCGTTGGGGTAAGATAAGGTAGATGTTTAGTTTCCCATGAACAGATGCCGGAGTAAAAATACATATTTAAATCATTACTTACTCACATTTCCAACAAAATTCCAACACGACAAGCTTTTTTACTTAAGTACACACAGTGTGGTGAGTCTATTTAAACTGTGTGTGTGATATAGCAGCATGCTTGGTCCTCCTCTCACCTTGGTGATGTAGTAGACACACTGCTGGAAGGCGAGCATGATGACCTCCTCCAGGACTGACATGGTCTCCTCACTGGCTGAACGGACACAGGACAGACGGAGCTCCAACAGGGCTGAAAATCACACACACAGGTATAAGTATAAATGATATAGGTGTAGGAGTTATGCTCCATTGAAATATTATATGTTTTCATTTCACTTGGCAACTTTTTGTCAGTGAGGTAAACTTAGTTTGGACTGTCTTCTTTAGCCAGAAAAATCCTTTTATGTGAGTTGATTGTCATTTTTTAGAGGTTTAAGCTTTTAACCTGCTACATCTAGCACGCAAGATAGGTAACATCCAGTGTAGCTTTCATTTTTCATATGGTCACATGATCATTGTTTTAGATTTGAATCTCCGCAGCTGACTAACCCAAGTTCTCCACCTCCTTGTTCTCCTCGTCGCCCCTTTCTTCTCCATCCTCCCCTCCCTGCTCATTTCGGGTTCTCCACTCCAGAATAAGAGGCAGCTGGAACTGGATGAACTGCAGCAGCTCCAGACTGTTGGACATCCATACCACCAGGGGGCGCAGTCCTGAGATCACCTCATGCAGGCTGAGAGCCTGGAGGTCCTCTGGGTTTGAGCCTTCTCCGTCTAGACTGCAATATGTAAGAAGAGATCTGAAGTGAAGTCTGTGAGCTGTAATGTGTCTGAATGCTGAAGGAAAACAGCAAGACGTGCTTACACTTCAGGTTGGAATGCAGCTAGTTCCTTTGTGTGCTCCTGCATGACAACAAGAAAAAAGACAACTGTGAATGCATATTATAGTAACAACAAAATGCAGATGTTTAGAAGAAAGAATGAAATAAAAACTAGCAAGATGGTTACATAAAAAGTATAATTGATAATCACAAATCTACAGTAGTAGATCACAGGGAGGTTGCAAAGAGAGGCTGCACACAGCAGACTATACATGGCAGGCTTTCCTAAATTAAAATAACAGTTTCATTATCATTCAGATGCTACACTGATTTGTAATCAGGTGAATAGTGTCTGTCATTCCCACTCTACGCCCCGGTAATGCTTTACAACAATAAATCACACACCAACAACTATTTCGGTATTTTGGTGAAGCTGTATAATTTTTTTATGGAGAAAATGTTTTCTGAGGTCTTCTGGCTCAATCCTCCTTCCTGATGGACAGTAAAGTAAACTGCTATGATATTTAGCTGCTGTTAGCTAACGTTAGCTCAGTTTGTCCAGATTGTGAGCTCAGAACCGGTGTCGTGCCAGAACCGGAGCTGGCAAGCGGATAATGGAGCCTGATCAAAAGTAATGTAATCCAATACAAATAAACATGTAAACAAATTCATGTGTACAGCTGTCCATACTCACCACAGTGGTATTGGTCTCTGAAACTGGGGGGCGCCAAATTGCAACAAATCTTACAAAATGTTGCTTTTATTTGTGGTGAATAAATACAAATTAATTTAAAACTGTACACCACGGTAAAAACGCTGGTCCTTGACGCCTTTAAGATCTGGCCACACAGTGATAATGTGTATCATGTCTTGTTCGGGAAGCTTAGTGACATTGTGATTGCTCTCATGACTAGCTGAGGAACTGCTGTAACTGTAGCCATTTTAAATGCTAGTGTGACAAGGGCCTTTATCATTCTAGTTTGCATTGTGCTTTGATGCTGCAAATTTCCAAACAGATGAGAAATTAATCAGATTACCACAAACTAATTAACACACAGTAAGCCTGAGGCTTTTGCAACCCCTGAATGTCTGTTGGCCTAAAGTACTTCTGTTGTGAAAAGGACAACTTAAAAGACTTAGCAGATCTCGTCCTGCAACTCACCCATATGACACTCTGAACTCCATTTGCAATGAGCAGCAGCAGCCTGCGCAGCTCTGAGGTATGCCGACATGTGGATGAATACTCAACACACAAGCACAGCAAAAATGCAGCCGTCAGTGGTGGTCTGTCTTTGATGCTGCTGCTTCCCATGGCAACAATCTCCTTGACGATGTGGTCCTGATCCTCACTCTCATATCTCAGAGTCAGGCCGTGGCCTGCGGGTGATTTTAAAAAGGGAAGGCTTCCGTTTTGGGACAGTTTGCTGCTCGAGCCCTGGAAGTCAGTGCAGGTTGCGATGCAGGTGTTGCAGAGGATCATTTCTCCTGGATGGCTCATTGTATTGGCAGAAGTGGTGCTACCCAGCATCCACGGGACAGCAGTCATGCTGGGCTCAGGAGGAGGACCGTTCACATCCTTCATTTCCAAAAAAGAAACAAGAATTTTGAGGCATGTATGTTTGACTTTGGAAAATGAAACTCTTAACATAAAAATGCAGCGTCTCTCACCTTCTTGCCTGTATAGCAGTCTTACCTTGTGCGCCAAAGCTAAGGGATCCTTGAAAAGAAACAGGTAGCGCTGTCCCAACCCGATGACATCACCAGGATTAAGCTGCACTTCCTTTCTCAGTACTTCGCCATTCCTCGTGACCACGGCATCCTGACAAGGACAGAGCATGGTGGGACTGCCAACACTGTGGCGATGGAAGTAGCAGTGTCTCGGAACGATGTCAGGGGCAAAGAGAAGGACATCGGGCTTTGAACCGTCTTCATGATCACTTTGTCGACCGAAAACAATGTTTGGCCCAGCAAGTAGGTAGATGACAAAGTCCTAAGTGCGGAGAGAAATAACACTTTACCATACAGTCTGCAACAAGGGGGTGGATATTCTCCATTCTTTTGGTTTAATCACAAAGTCATTGTACAGTTTACAGTACATTTACTGGAATTTTTGCCACTTGGGGGCAACACAACAACAATGACAACTTATCATTTTATTCAGTATTTACACACCAGGCAGAAAATAGCATTTATTTGGACTGTTTCTGGTCAAAGTGGAAGTTCACTCTTCTTTTAGCTCTGTTCAGTTATCCATTAACTCAAAATGTCTGCCTTTTTAGCTGCTAAATGCTCCACTATATTCACCAGCTAGTCATTAGCTTTCTTTGTTTGCTATTTTGGGTTGGACACGTAGAGTCTGACTGCACCATGGTCGCCAAGTTCTGCGACCCAAAACCAAAACAGCACGCTGAAAGATACTAAAACGCTCTCTAGTTGAGGCCTGAATAGTCAGGTGATAATTCTCTGTGGTTTTGTCAACCAAGATTAAGACCTGCATAACACATCACACACATCATTTGACACAGGGGTTGTATAAAAATATTTAGAAGTGCAGCTTTGAGGTGACTTTGTGGATATGATTACTTCAAGTGTCTAGACCACGACATCTTCACACATTACACTTCAACAAGAAATGTGATACTTTTTATTCGACAAAATACAAAATTAACTCCACCTTAACAAGCTACAATGTTGCTTTTGCTGAAGACACTAACTTCTGCCCCCACTGCAAATGAATCTACAAGTTGTTGGTGCATTACTCAATGTGGACCTTTGCATTTTGGTCTTGAAATAGTAACAGCAAATGTATCAAACTTGAACTGAGGGTGAATCACTATTTTGTTACATCAATCTGGGACAGAGTAGGAGGTTCAGTATGGTAGATACACATTTATTACTTCTACCACCGGCTACATAACAACAGTCTCTCACAGTGAGGGCAGTCTGATCATGTGGAGGTATTAGAATTATAGCCTTGATCCAAGCCTGATTAGGCAAACAATGTGCAGGGATTATTGTTTGACATTCCCCCCTTGTGATGCCTGTCTTTTTTCCAACACGACAGATTTAACGAGCTGAAATAATTCACAAATAAACTCCCCTAAACCTCGTTCATAATAGTATTGCTCGTTGTAGATGATTATATCCATATAGAGGGTCTTTTAGTGCAACAACTGTGACGCAGAGTCAAAATCACAGCAGTGTGTGAGGATTAGCCTCAGTGTGTGCCACAGTTGAAACCATGTGTAATCAGCCAGGAAGCAGTGCCAGGGTTGTCTTTTTCTGTTTCCTGATCGGTGTTTTGACACACGCACTTTTTCTACGTACTTCACTGACCTTCTGCTAATGATTCTCCCCTTTGTCTCTCTTGAAACTGAGAAAAACATGCTGTTAGAGCTGCAGCGTTACTGCAGTAAAGTATTTTACAGAGAGAAAAGGGCAAGATACAATGCACCTGAGAACATTTTGTTGAGATTTGTACAAACAGCCGCATGCATGTGAGTAATTCGTGCAAGAGGTGCAGTTTACAGTTTAGATCTAGTTAGTCCTGAGTATGACAAGAAAACGTGTAAGATAACTGTTTTAACATTCCTGCTATTGTTGCCATGCCACTGTTCCAATGACCCAGTATTACGAAACCCCAATAGTTTGAAAAATGTCCCGTTGGACCAAAAGCCCATCGAAAACAAGCCATTTCTCTGAAGGCCCATCACTCCCAAAATACACACTCCCTGCCTTTGTTAACTCAGTGACAGCTCGCCCTGTTAGTGGCGCTGAATAGGTGGGGGTGTATCAACAGACTATTTTTTCTGGCCTTAGACAAACAACATTTCAAGCGATTTCACTGTCAAAGATTTCCAATGATGAAATAAAATCATACGTTTTACAAGCTGCAGAGTGAAAACACTAGCACTTGTATTACACACTTTGGTGTGATACCTGGTTATATTTTAACCCAACTTAATTATTCTCTAACTAGGTAGTCTTGGTGCCTCAACCTAACTACAGCTGTCACCTGAAGTCTTACCTGACGTGGCATATTTATTATTGCTAACTTGACTGCAGTATGATATCATGTCATTGTCATGTTTTGTCTTTTCGAGGCATGACAATTACACAGTGAACGAACATGTATATTACATGCTTTGGTGCAATACCGGGTTGGTACTTTCGGAGCGTTAGGTGGAGAAAAATTTCAGACTATTGGTGTTACAGGAAAATGGTCCCCACACTACGTCAGGAAATATTGGCTCATGTCGCTGGAGTGTGAACTAACCAAATCAGATAAAGAACGGGACAAAGGTGTTAATGTTAGCCTAAACTCTGATAGCATCCAGGCCTCCACCCTTTAAGAAATACTACACAGTTATGTGCTGAAGGTTACAAGGTCTAAAGCAATCTGTAACCATAATGACGGATTAATACTAATATGTAATTTGTTAAATGATGTGCTCCTTGGAAATAACATTTAGTTACACACTTTACACTTTTGCGATTTTGGTTATGAAAACACTAAAAAAGTACACAACCCTCCAAACATTCTCCCTCATGCATCTCTTTTATTACTGCCTCATGCATAACACTTCAACATGTGGAGAATTCAAAAGCTTGGCAGGCCCTAATGCACCGTCATACAGTTGCGAAACTGGACAATTGCCTCGGGGGACTTTTCAAGCAAATCAATAAAGTTGCAAAATGGGAGGGGCAGCTGGTGTCTTTTGAGCCCACCTTGTTCCTATTTAAATATTTTAAACAATATATTCAATTTTACTCACCATCACAGGAATCACGGGACTCCCAGATGATGTTATGGCCACCAGTTTTTAGTGCCGCATGTCATAGAATATAAGCTTGGTGAGTGGATCTTGCTGACATGCACCTTGGAGTGTACACTATGTACACTTGTACCCTCGACTTTTTATAAAAGAACCAAAACATTTCAGTTCTTAATCTGGACTGATGATTTAACTGGGAGTTGAAACTCCTTTGGGTGTGTGTCTGAATGAGATACCTGTGTGAGGCTGCAGCCCTGCAGCAGCAGTAGGTACGGACAGTCGTGAGGAGGGTGAATGGAGTACTGTGTGGTGTTATCGTCGCTGCTCTCCGTCTCCTCCCTCTCTGACTCCTCTCCTTCCCGCTCGCCCCTCGGCCTCGACGGACAGAGGGTCTCTGTTTTGGCCTGCGACCCGCCGCCCCCTTCGGAGGGAGCCGCGGGGCTGTGAATGTGATTCTGTTCTGGGCTTGTTTTTGGGCAATCGTAATGCTGCGCTGAAGTCTGATTCAGGCTCTCACTTCGCTCTTTATAACATTTATCATGATGTGCATCTGGTTTGGTTTCTGTATCAGAATCTAAGAGGTCCATCTCACTTTTGCTCCTCCACAGTTTGTGGCCTCGCCCCAGGGTCCTCTCTATGAAGGTGGATGTCACTCTGGAACGACTCTTCTGCAGCTTTCGAGCCTGAGCATTAATACCTAACAGGGTATAAACACAGAATACACTTGGGAATTAGAACACTGATGTTTCAATGTGTAGCTGCTTTATAAATACGATAAGGACGGGGGTAATGTGTGTAATGACAGGGCAACACCCAATTTTTCCTGAAGCAAGGTGAGATGCGTGTATGTTGGGTCATTTGTACATCACGTGTTTATGCCAGAGTCAACACGGAGAAGCCCCATACAGGAAACAGACCTCAGTGGAAAGAAAGACAGAGCTCATGGAAATGAAAAAAAAAAAGTTCACCCATGGAGCAGGCATCCACATGCTGACACTGATAGAAGGCTATCACAAGCTGCGTCATTCATAAAAGCAAAACACAAAACAGGACGCACTTTTACACCACGACCACAGCTGTGTCAACCACAGCCTGGTCCTCCAGTATAAAGGACAGAAGAAATGACAGAAAGAGGCCCGCCCTGCACATTTACAGTGCCATAAAGTGTTTGTGTCCGGCATCTGTGGAAAGTTCTGAGTATTTTTCAGCTTAATCATGCTTTGTAAATATGAGCGGATACAATATTTTGCTGCGTAAAGCTTTTATAGCGTTATGTTAAAACAGTTAAAACAGTTACGTGTTAGAGAACGGGTGTGTCCCTGGAAGGAGTTGAATTAAATGGCAGAGTGTATGCGATGTTCATGCGATGTTCATTAGATTTTAAAAGTTTCTTACAAGAATGAAATATAAGTTCAAATTTGTACCAGAAATTGAAAAGAAAGAGAAAAAGAAATTGTAGACCTATTAAAATATAGTTTGGTCTGTGTGGCTTGGCTGACTTTCTCTGGAAAAACAGCGTGCCAACAAACCACATTTTTACTGTGAGAACTCTAAAACTGTTTTTAATACTGACAATGCTTTATTTAATGGTAAAAAAAATATTCTGGGACATGCAGACACCCTGAGTTAGGATGTGGTACGCTGTGAAATGATCAGCCCCTAAAGCACCCTGAGGCTACAGGCAGACACTGTACCAGCAGTAACGGTGTCTTTGTCTTTGGATGTCTTCTCCTCTACTGAGCACTTCCTTTGGATTTCAAACCGTCTCGCCAGGCCTTCTCTGGGTTTCCATAGTGACTGCAGGAGGAGGGGCTTCTCATTGTCGCCCACAACTCGGAACCCTTCGGTCTTCCATCGATGATTGCCAGTGGAGCCAATGGTGTCGCAGAGAACGTAGGACTCGGCCTCGTCCTTGCTCAGGCCGTACCTAGAAGACATAGTCCGGGTAAAACTAACTTCAGCTCTCCAGAAGTGTTTTTTCTACAAATGTTTTGAAATCTATTGGTTTTCTTGTATTGTAAAATCATAGTTGATAACAGTCTGTACCCTACTTAAAGGCAAGATTTGGCATTTTTCAACCTGCACCCTAGTTTCCCATGTTTTGCGTCTAAGTGACCAAAGAGGACAACCATTTTTCAAGTTGCGTTCAGTATTGAGAGTGCCACCAAACAGACAGTTAAGAACACAGGGGTTGCTGGTCTACCGCTGCCTCACTCGGTTAGTTTGTTTGAGTTATTGTGTGAATGTGGTGTTTCGACAGTTTAGTTTAAACTCACCAATGCTGCATAATAACACAAACAAACTAACCAATAAAGGAAGAGATAGACCAGTGAATGTTCTACAAGGTAAAATTACATTTTCTTTCAGTGGAGTCCAGTAGCTTTGAACTTTTTCTGGTCAAACAAAAAAGAAACATCTACCTCTGTCAGGTCTTTGTTCCTTATGTTTTCAAGCACTAACAATCTGAGCCAGTGAATGGCAAAAACAAGCACTTTGAGTGGACGTACATTGGCAGTGCACAGTTGCCCTTAAAGATTTCACATTGTAACAAGTTTCCCTAAAGACACTCTGCTAGACAGCAAAGCAGGCCATCTCTTATCTAAAACCCCAAAGCACCTGACCCAGTGATATCAGACTGATTCACTTGAAAGCAACATGGACATGGTCTCAATTATCTACACCACCAAGAACATGACTTTGAATAATTTGAAAAAAAGCTATAATTTTATAACAAATAGCATTCACCATGGGCCAATATTCGCTCTGCTTCTAGCTCTAGTATGCTTTCAACCAACTCCTCAGAGGAATTCCCATTCTCCACTTTGTTAAGCACCTTTTCGTGAGTTTTGTCTGTCTACCATTTGGTGCTATGCAGGTACCGTACAGTGGGTTTATTTGAGTTTTTCTACAAACAGAAAACAGCTGTCTGCTGCAGCTGGAAAGTGAGAGTGATTATAGTGATGAGAGAGAAACGAAAGAGTAAAGTTGTTCGCTGTAAAACCAAAAGAATGAGCTCGAAGATGTTAAAACGCTGCGCACAGCTGAGTCATTTGATCCATTATCCATCTAAAAGCATTGATCAGAGCAGCTTTAATGTAAAACATGCAAACATTATAACATTAACATGTGTTGACTCACAGTACAGTGACTCACATACAGTATAGCCTTGGACCTGCATTCAGTACAGAGCTGAACTGAGTTGCCATATGTGTCTAATGTATCTGCAAACCCATTAGTAAATATGAGATCTGGTTAAATGTCGCTACACTGTGAATTTTCACCGTAGGAAAAGAAAAATGATTTACTCTTTCCTCTACAAGCTGAATACCACTTGTATTAATCATTCCATTATGTTTTTGGCTGAAACATAAGCAAAGACTGACCGACATTCACTCTCCAGAGAGGCCGCCTCAGAGCTCTGGCCGATGCTGGCTGTCTTTCACACATGTCTGAGGTTTGCTCTAAACTTTTCAGGAGTACTAAACGAACTATTTGGCACACTCGTACATGTGTGCACTGTGCTGCAATTACAATAAGCAGAACAACGGGTCAGGTCCACTGTGTTCATCCGAAATGTTCTAATCACAACAACGTGAATGCACTGTCCTCTGATCAGCTGCCAAAGGTTTGTGCATCAAGGACTCTTCTGACTGCTTTCATATACAAATGATTGAGCACAAAAGTATATTACAGCACAGGAAGCATGTGGATGGGCAGAACATAACTCTCCCTGTGTAGACACACAAGGATCCACATACAAAGCGGACACATATGGCAGGCAGACACAGGCACAAATCACACATGGCCTTACCGTTCCAGGGCCTCTTTGACTAACTCCTTTGCACTTGAGTGCGTGGTGGCCAGGACGCTCTTGTAATGAGCTCCCTCACAGATTTCATTTCCAAAGATCTTCAGGATTCCTGGAGCAGTTATCTGATTGGACAGCTCCGATGGGTCGTCTGCTCTCAAAACATCTGTAGAGATTACTGCGTGACAACGAAGGAAAGAAGTTTTAATGCTGCGCCTCAGTTGTGGTTCATTAGCACTGATGGCAGATATACATTTACCATAAAAGCAGTCGGAAAGACAATCAGTGTGTAAGGAAAATACTTAAAGGACCAGTGTGTAGGATTTAGTTGCATCTAGTGGTGTAACTGTGACACTGCAATCTCCCCATCTCAAGCTCACCTTCTTCTCACCTTCTGTAAAGGAGAAACAACAGTGGCAATACACATCTAGAGCCTGGGTTTAGTTTGTCTCTTCTGGGCTACTGTAGAAACATGAAGTTTCATGGAATTCATGAAGTTATGCATAACGTATTACATCTTCCATTAGCCCCACAAATCTTGCACACTGGACCTTTAAAGCGATATTCTGTACTAATAGAAAATGATGGAATACATGTGCTGACAGTGTCAGCTGAGCTGGTTCCTCCATCTATCTTATGCAGAAGAGTCATGTTGTATTCTTTGTATAGTCATTCAGTGTGAATGTATATTTTTAGAATAACTGCACAGTTTTGATTTAGAACACTGGTGACAGTGATATGTCTCTTTTTTTTTTTTCTTTTTTTCTTTTTTTTACCCCTGAGCAACTTATTTTATATCTTTATAAAGTCAGGAGACTCACAAGAGACTGATTTAAAAGTGAAAATTGAAATTGAGATAACTTTGCTTTAGTCTCTAGACTTGTTCAAGCTCCAAAAAAGGACTTTGTTACCCCTGCCTACTTGTTAAACCACCATGTTCAAATCTCATCCCCACTTAGTAATCCAGGCTTTTTGTTCTAAATTAGTCTCTAAGCCCAACTTCTGTTTTCACAGACTGCTCCTTCTGACCATTGGTGACCATTGGTGACTCCTTTAAAGTAATACATCAGAATGAATGCAGCTGATTTAATAATAATAAATGGCAACAGAAAAATCTTCCAATGACTCAGGACAAACATGCAGGTTAAATGTAAAGTCATCGTGACGTACTGCTTCCTTTCCTCGAATGACTAGACATTGAGGACCTGATGCCTGACGTCAGTGCCATGGAGCCTGAGTTAGAGGCGTTGACGCGGAGGAAGACACCTGAGAGGCGGTTGGTATGCCGACGGATGCGGCTCTTGCTGGGCTGCCTGATGGCCACGCCCTCGGCTGACCTGCCGGTGGATGAACTGCCGGTGGACGAAGCTGATCTGATGAACAGAGGAGGAGGAAGAGGAGAGTCATCGATCAAGAAGTGTCCATGAGCAAGGCACTCGGTCCCGACCGGTTCACCTCTGACTTGTGGCAAGGCAGTAAGAGAGGAAGGAGGGTTGCCAGTAGGAGCAACAGAGTTAGTCACCATCATGTTAAGAGAGGGATGGAGGACGGAGAGATGAGGAGAAATGAGAGAAATGATGAGTTGAGAAGGAAAAACAGGAGATAGAAGAACAGAAGTAAGAACTACAATTGATGCAACAGCATATGATGAAGAAGAGTGATGAAGAAGAGAAAAGAATGGTGAAGAAAGAAAGAAAGAAAGAAAGAAAGAAAGAAAGAAAGAAAGAAAGAGGGGGAAAAGTAGCAAGAGAAGCAGAAAATGACAAAACATTCTTCATACCTGTATATAAGGATCGCACCCATTGACCATGTAGGTCAAATTCCATCACAATGCAGCATATACCAAACACACATGTTTGTCCCCAGCACAGTGCCGTCCAGTCCCTGTCACCATGCCTCCCTCAGCTCCCTCAGAGCATGAATGAAATAATGAAGTGCTGTTTTACCTCTGACCAAGCCTGTAAGCTTCTTAACACTGTGGTTCAAAGGTTCTCTGCTAGTTACGCCACCAATGGGATATAAAAGATTTCTGATGAATCATATTAGTGAAACTATTTGACGTTTGTGGTGGAACGACAGAAAGTGCAGAGATGGAATCTGATGGCACATGAGCAGACTGTCAGTTTTAATACATTAGACACAGCTGTGTCTAGTTGGTGGTGTTGTTTAGCTGTGCAAGCTTGCATTTAATAAATGATTTATGACTTTAAACTTGCATTCATGGATTTAGACTTTTACTTTTTATTCCATCAAAGTACTGTTCACTTTTTTAAGTCACTTTCTTCAAAATAGGAGAGAGGCAGCAGACAGACTGCTTCTCATCGTGAAAATAAATGGAAAGGAATAAAAGTGACATAACGGTCATCATAACTCTCTGTACAAACTGTCAAGCTGTCATACTCACTGCTGAGAGCCATCACTTGTCTTCCTTCCCAGTTTGACAAACCGTCTCTTTGGTGAAGCCGCAGGTAAGGTCGGTGGTCTCGGTGGGAGAGAACGCAACTCCTCAGAGGAAAGTTTCACCTGATTCATCCCTGTCTGATCGATGTGGGTGTTCCTGCTCGAGTTAAACTGCTGCGGATAATTATTTAAATCATGTCCCATCAGCATGTGATGCACGCAGGCTGCTCTGCTTCATTCCTGGGATGTTTCATCCAGGACAAGCGGCACAAAGCCATTCAGCTGCTGCTTCATTTTACGCACTCCGGAACAAACGCTGCAGATGTTTCCAGCCCTCATCCAGCTGTTGGAACTGCTGTTGCCGGAGTGTTAGGTCCAACGACGAAGGCTCGGGGTTCAGCTTCACTTCACACTGGTTCTGGGACGCTGACACATCAGATGACTAAAATATAATTAACTGACATCAGGTCAGTAAGTGGACAAATCTGAAAACTGTTTAAATTATATAATTAAGTGCGCGTGTTGCTGGATAAGGCTGTTTGTTTCAAATTCAGAGTGAACCCGCTCTCCAGATGTGCGTCGACAGCGCAAATGCTTGGAGATGCCAAGTGCACACTCCCGCCCACCCATACTAAACCTTTCAAAATAAAATCCTCACAGAAAAGTTTCTTTTTTCTTTTCTTTTTTTTTTTTTTTTTTTTTTTTTTGTGTTTGAAGCAAATTACCCAGTATCTCCAAATATTTCTGGTTGAGGAAGACTTCTAGATAGAATTTGTAAAGTTGTGAAGTTTAAGTCAAGTCAAAGCAAAACAGTGCAACATGAACCGCATGAACCAAAAGGACCAAACAGTGCTGCGTTCAGGACTCCATCTTCTGGCGGCGCACAGATCACAGCTGGGATTACAGAAATAACACCATCGCTGTAATACGTGATGAAATATGTGATCACATATTTAAGTGATCCTGATAACGCCACAAACCAAGCTGCAGCTCTTCTATAATCTCACTAACACCAACACTAATACACCTGCTGCTGTCAAGCCACCCAGCTACTATGAGGTGAACATTAAACAAAACAGAAATAAACAAAGAACACAGAAAAACACTAAAATTAATAAATGAAAGACAGGCAGACAATGCAAAGCTACTAGGATCCTACCAGTGTACATACCATTACATTTTGAAACTCATTTAGAAAATGAAACAAATACACATATGACAGGTAGAGCACATAAAAACTGTATACAGTGTCACCATAACTTATTTTTGCCCATTTCGCACCATGTAGTGCTGCTTTACAGCAGAGCTTCATCATCATCATATTGTACAAAAGATACTTCAAATGACTTCTTGACTGAGTATTATATATACATATTTTGCCCAACAGAATATTTACTCTCTGAGAACAATGCTCTCCACCCTGATCCCCCAGCATAATATAACAACATAATATCCATGGGTGTAAGCTCGCCAAGCAATCTCAACACATTCTGGATATTAGTGATAAATGATAGATGTATTCCTTGTTAGGTAGCCTAATTTGGAGTTTTACATAGAAAATAAATGCTGACCTCTAATTATAGCCTAGTAAAACCTTGATATTAATGATTGTTACAGGTTTGACTGATCTGTTTGTATAATAACCTGAAGGCAGAGAGCACAATAGCACAATATGTGTATGTGTAATAAGTAGAAGAATGCGTGAGATTTTCTCTCAGATTTTCTCATTCTCTCAGATATTCTGACCTTAACCTCTAATGTGGATCAGAATAATAATAATAAAAAAAATGGAGCCTGCATTTCCCATGATAGCAACTCTTGTTAAACCTTGCCCGTGTCCTTTAAACTGCACACCTCAGAGTAACACAGTTGTTCAGCCTCAACCGACATGATGATGATGATAAACTCTGATGACATCATCAGGGGTTATCTTGACTTGACAGAGCTCCCTTCAGAGACAACTGCTCATTATACAAATGCTTTCAACAGGCTGAGTGAAGTAGTAAGTAAACCCAGCTTGATGTATAAAATAGGCAGATTGGCCCTTTTATGTCAGCGTTTGTACACAGGATGTTTCATGTTAGTGGAACTCTTTTTCATTGCGGTTTTACAAAGAATTAAACTCATTAACTTATTATAACTAAGTAGGCAATGCTAATCTTATTGATACTTATTCTGACTGCATTATGATACATGTGCTGCCAGCAGGCTTATCAACGCTAACGCTGGTACACAATGTACTTCTAATGATATATATGATATATGATATATGATACTTCAATTAATATGGACAATAGTGGCAATGTTAAACTAATGCTAATACTAAAACACATATTATTGTAACTTCCACAGCTGCTACAGCTACAGCCACTAACATTTATCTGAGTATTAATGCCAGTAATTAACATAATCCTTACACTAATGCTGTTTGTATGTGTGTCACAGTTATTCCCACCACTAGATGGTGTGCTCAGCCCGGGTAACACCTGCCACAACACACTGAACAGTTATCAGCTTACATGTTGTCATTGATTACAGGATGAATGAAATACAAGCTGCCTCAGTGAAGCAGTACCTGTGTAAATACAGCTTTCATTTTGTCCTGTTTAAAAAGGCAGTGTTTTCTATGAAAGCATCCTTAAGGACTCCCGGAGATTTGGTGACTTATAACTTTCATACCTTCTTTTATAACACGACTTACTGGAACGCAGCTTTGGGTCCAGCCAGTGAGCCAGAGGGAAATCTTTCCTGGCCTGCATGGAGAGACAAATAGGCTTACAGGTCTTTGGGGCGGAGCTGCTCTGCATTGGCCCTACTTGCATAACGTGACACTGCTGATACATGAGGATTTGTGACATCTCATGTGGTGTACATACAAAGTCAGGGCATCCCTCACACATCTTGGTAAGTTCACACTGTGCAAGTCATCTGCTGGGTATTTTCATTTACCTGCACTGTATCAGAAAGGTTACCAACTAATCACGGATACTGAAGTATCTGCCTGCAGGCCAAGATCAGCTCTTCTTGGAACATATGAGGAGGACAGAAGGGCTTAACGTCTGGTAATCAGATCCCCTGTTGGACAACAAGGAGACTTAACAAAGCCTTACTGCTGAGTGCCTTTACAGCACATAAAGTACAAATTCCAGTACAATTGAAATCAGTGCTGTGTAGGTTTGCAGAACAAAATGATCCTTCTAAATACAAAGTAACCTCTCTTGGAGACCAACACTCCACCAACAGTTGCAATACAAGGTTGTCTTCTATTAATGACTGAAATGACTCGCTTGCAGTATGTCGCTTGACTTTGGTATTTCATGTTTCAGGATGTTTTTATCAAGACTGATTAATCATATAAACCAGCACCACCACAAGCACAAGATTACTGAGAACTTTAAAGCTCCGTATCTCAGAACTCTTTATCTCAAGCTGATATAACTATGTAGTTCTAAGGCCACACAAGGACAGCCTAAACTAAAACAGATAAATATGTTTCAATAAGTTTCATTAGGGCTTTTCAGATTATCCCTTTTAAGATGTGTATTAAATGGGGAAAAAAACACCTCTGCACATCTGGCTGAAGCCACATTATATATCGTCATATCAGGGTTATCAAAAGCCTTAGTGCTGAGTGCAGTCTTTCAAGACTTTCAAGACTTTCAACAAACTAAAATCAGCTAAAGACCATCCAAGTTTTCAGTGATATCGTGGTTGTCATTGCGCAGTATTTCAATGCTCACACGACCAACTCTGTGGTTATATACCCTTGATGATGACATGCATGCCCACAAGTCAGCGTGGGATTCTTTCCCGCTTTTACTTGGGTTGGGCTGTTATCTCATACATGTAACAACTGTTTAACGTGGGTATGATTGTTGGATTCTGGGAATCCAATATCATAAAGGTGCAGGGGGTGGCAACAAGTACTTCAGTTGGAGCATACTGACACCTTTAGCCCAGAGTTTGCAGCTTCATTCACAAAGGGCTACCAGCTGTTTCACACTTGCATCCTCAAATGTGAAATCTCCCATCCCGATTCAAGGGTTTACAAAATGCCACTCCAGAGCAGGGTTAGCCCTGGGCTTTCTTTCTCACTAATTCCAGTTAAAATAAATTCTGTGAATCGAGGCCGAAACAAGTTCTATCCATTGATCCTGTGGAAACATCTGCCCCCGGCATTTGACTCATCCTAACTATTTCCAAGGCCTGTTCGCACAGTTCAGTATCGTCAGAACAGAGACATACATCTGTTTTATTGTGATAGTAAGTAAGACACATTTTAAATATTCTGAAGATAACCTGGACTCTGTTGTCTTGTGATCCAGCTAGAATTTCTCATTTTAAAATAATTTTAATGTGAAATGAAATTTAGCTAGCCTGAGGCTTTCTGTAGCCACAATTCTATTTTACCTCAAATATTTTTTTTCTGGTTTGGCTGCAAGTTATCTGACACAAGTGTACCGCAAGAGCAAAATTAGGAAAACATGGTAAGATAGACATTATATTAGTTGTAGATTTTTTTTTTGAATTGCAGTGCATAGCAACCTGATAATCATTTATTAAACATGTGTGGTATGTGGCTATCGTTCTTCTTTCTGTATTATCTTTTACTTGACCTTGGCTGCAAAACATCAAGATTCATTACAGAGCCAGCTGAAGCAGTGGGAAATTTGCACACCAGCACAACTGAGCTTATCATGTGCCAAATACAATATTAAGTCATGGCAAACTTTCTGCTTTCTACACAAGGTGGCAAGTATACACCTGTCACCTTTTTGGTTCAGATTGAGTGGCTCTTAAACACTTTACTCACTCATGCAAGTACAAGCAGGCCTAACAGACACGTCTTAGCTATTTTACAGTCCCATGGTGCCTTGCTGGGTGTGTATCACTTGCAATACTGTTATTTCTGGTGTCCTGGGAAAGATAACGCAGCTGCACAAACCAGAGCTCCCCCGATGGGTAAGTTCATTTCCATCACTGGTGGTGGATCTACTAGATGCAATAGCTCATGTGCATGTCACAAGATGCCATTTCTCCTGTGGTTGAGTGTATACTTACATGCCAAGTTTGTATTAGGTTGCATTTCACAGGCTTTTTTCACAGACATTTGGAGAAACGCACAGGTGTGGCAGCAGTAGCTCAGTGTATAGACATGGCTCCTATAAAATGTCAACAATGCCTGCTGTGAAAAAAAAATGTCTGCTTTCATTTATTGGCAACAATTACCAGTACAGTAACAGTAATGAAGAATGAAACATTTAAAAAAAACTCATCATTCATGCACAAAGTAGGACTGGAAAATATTTATGTTGATGTTAGTCAGAGTAAAGCCTCTAGTGGATCATGTGACGACACTGACAGCAGGATTAATGGACAGCAGACTGAAGGTACACAATCCATTTAAAAGACAGATGCTATCCAGTTGCACTGTGGGAAATGTAGGATACAGCGTTTTTAAGCCGTCATAGGGACTGTCAGAATATCTCTTTTGATCAGTCTACTTGTAAATGTATCTCCTGTTTGATAAATTTCTGGTGTACAGCTCAAGTAGACGATTAGGGAAGAGTAATTACAGTTTCACTGCACCAGTCCTCTGAAATAACAAGTAATCTTTGTAACATGTTGATCTCAAACACTGGTTGAGTATTACTTGGCCCATTAAATAGCATGATGAATTATGGATGAACATTAAAACAAACCTGGCCAGAACACTAAAAAATGACAGACTGACAGGCTTGTGAAGTGGTGAAGGGGGAGGGGGCTTTACACTCCCATGCATTCCCCTGTATTTAGTTACAGAGGTATGATGGTATAGGTAGCCTATCAGCGGGTAGGGCTGAGGAGAGGGTGTATGTGTGTGTGGGTGTGAGGGCTACAAGATTTAGACTCTCCCTTCCTTTGTCCTTATTTAGTCCAGGAAAGTTGCACAATCGTCTACTCAAATCCACACTGGGAGCTGCCCCAATACAACCTCCAGCTATATTACTGTAAGGACTTGAAATAATCCCAAACCTTCTCGATGCACTGAACACTGAACCTCCTCTCTTGACCAGAAATGACTTTTAATAATTAATAACCTCACCTAGGACAAGGACACACACACACACACACACACACACACACACACACACACACACACACACACACACAATGATACACATAATGATACACATAATGATACACATAATGATATAAAATATATATGTAATCTAATGAAAAACTCCTCACGACATGACTCAGCAGAGCAGCATGACTTCTTTTTTGTCGAGTCATGTTGCGCGTACACGACCCGGACAGAGAGAGAGAGAGAGAGAGAGAGAGAGCGGAGGGGGCGGGGCCTGGTCCGCGGCGCCCCGCCTTGCCATCACGGCAGCCTCCCATAGAATTCTTCGCTCAGCTCCCCTTCACTTTTCTTTCTCGTTTCTCGGCAGAGCGGAAGAAGGGGAGCGTTTCCTGACGCGGGTCGGTCCACGCTGTCGTGGGAGGGGGGGAACACAGAGAGTCCCGTGGCGCCTTCGCAAACACATACCTGTCTGTGTGGCATGTGAGTGTTAGCGAGCGTCCTTTCACGCTTCGGAACAGGAAAGCCGGTCGGCAAAGAAAGGGCTCGACCTGTAGAGGGGATAAGCTCTCCGGTGGTTCCCGGTCTCCTGCCGTCACGGAGATGGAGAAGCTGTGCGGACCAAAGCTTCCCTTCTGGGTGAGTACGTTCGCCGGTGTCATGACTGCCGTGTATGTCACTGGATACTGTAACTCCATTGGCCTTGTCTGCACGTCGCGGGCTACCCGACAAGGTTGAACAATGTTATGACATTAGTAGCCGCTTTTGATTTCTTTCCGGGCAGCCATTCAGAAGTACAGTACCGGCCATGGCTAACTATAAATAACCCTCTTAATAGCATTTACTGTATTAACAAGCTCCAGTTTAATGTCATGTTGAATGACGCGCTTTGTGTCCGAGGCTGCACACTGCTGTAATAAGGCTGTCAAACGCAGCTTATTGTGGTTGTAGTATTTATGGTACACCTTCTTCAGACGAGATAAACTTATCTCAGAGTCAGTGTACAGTAGCTACGTCCCTCCAGGAATATTAAAGCGATGGCACGGTGCAGATAACGATACCATGGAGCAGGAATTACCTAATGGATAGGCTATTAAAGACACGCTATAGTCTCTGTGGGAATATTTCTGTATGGTGATAAAATCACACTCAGCGGCAAAAGTCACTTTATATAGATATCATGGGCTGAGAAAATTACCATTAGGAAATTGTCATATTAATATCACCACAGACACCCATGTCATGAATATTGCAGGAGGTGGGAAATACCATAGGCTGCACAGTAGTATGATAAGGTCACTACTCAGTAGTAGCACAGACACAGGAGATCCCAATGGGAATATTATGGAAGCTTTCTATTCCTTTCAGCCACAGTGCACCTTATAGACTACCTGCATGATGTTACTCTGTCAGAGTTAACTGAGGTCACGCTCAGTGTCCTTTCCTGCTTTTGGAAAATGTGGTTTAATCTTTCAACACTACAAACTGTCGTACAAGCTATCTGTATGACTGTATCTATATGGTCTATATGAATGCATATGTACGTATATGCTCATGCAGCTGCAAAAATTGCACTCTCAGTCATTAACTCTACACTTGTATGCTTGAGTACAGTATGCCTGCAGCAGCTCCACAGTGCTGCAGCAGCTTCCTGTGGTGCTGCCAAGAAACTGTCAAAAACACTAGGGTCTGACCTCTGTTAATCATGAGAGTTTGTTGAAGGATTTTTGACATTCCAAAAAATGTGGAACTTTACACTCCTGGAGCATTGTTAGCATTTCTCCGGAGGTGTGTTCCTGCCTAATATTCTCTCTCGTCTCAGCTCTGATTGGTCTCCACAAACTCTAGATTCTCCACTATGTGCACCAGCTAGTGGCTAGCTTTGCCTCTTACCTGTGTGGTGTAGGTACAGGTTGTCTAAAATGGTTTACCTGAACTGTTTGTGCTGAGACCAGCTGGCTGCTGCAGCCAGAAATGAAGGTGAGAACCAAAACAATAAAAAGATGCGACCAAATGCAAACTAAAACAGTGATCTTTAAGGTGCTGGAACACTCTGTGGAGCTGATGTCACATTAAACATTGTCATTTGAATCCGTTGTTAACATGAAAATATTGATGAGGGCAGCTTTAAACCTGTTATAACAACAGCTGTGTTTGTTAGCACACTGGGCTGAGGTATCACCACTGCAGTGTTTTGCCTCTCCGCCACTCAGACATCCAGTGTTTGACTGCAAATCATATTAAACTGTCTGCCTGCGTCTGCTGTATCTGTATCCATTTGACATGAGGAAGGTTGGGAAGGCTTCGATCCCCACTGCAGTGAGAAACCAGAGCTTTGAGGCACTTTGTTGTTTCAAAAAAAGGGTTAAGACTATGCACCTGATTTTCCTCTGGCTGGATATTACACTAAGGCTTGTTTACGAGGCCATCTGAGGTGACCTAAACTAGTTGCTGCTGTTTATGTCCACTTCAAACAAACTGGAGGCAGTTGTAATCCCCCCAGCACTGAATAGTTCATGTTCAATGTGAGTCAGGTTAAACACTAAGGCCAGGCCAAGGACTCTATTTGCAGCCTCCTTGTTTGTAAAAGGTGTTCTGTGTAAGCTGCTGCACATTTATCTCTAGCTGATGGCTCAGTCACTCTTGAGTTTTGTTATTTAATGGTGAATGAAGTCCTAACAAAAAGGGGCGTTTGAACATGCTGACACTCTGCTTACATGCTGATATAATGGTCGCTTTTCATTTCCATACATGACCTTCACAAGATCAAGATAAATGATGTCTCATTCATGTCCGCTCGGTTTTTCATCCCAAAGCATGCCCGATTATAGAAAACAGATGATGCTCGAGAAGAACTTGAAAGTCATTGAAAAGTCCTTGAATTCATCATGTGTGTGTCAGTGCGACCGTGGCGCCGTCTGTTCATGGTGCTGTTGCTGTGATAAATCACAAGTGCTGGGTGATGAAGAGAGAATCTGGAGTGTATAAACATCATGACTTTACCGTCAGTCCATGAATAATGGGTTTGTTTGTTTGATCAGCCGATCGATTAATCAGCAAATCATTTCAACTTCACACAAGTAACACCACGAGCAACAATACTGCATAATAAACATCCTGTTCTGACCTTTCCTGTACTGTATGTATGTCTTAAGTCATGCCCGCAGCTGCTTCACAGTTAATGAATTCCTGTTGTCCTGTTTGCTTCATGCGTCATTGCTTTTTGTGTCATATTGTGAAAATCCAGACTGCATTTGTGATTAAATGTTGTGCTTGTTGATATTAAATATGTATAGCATTATGAAATAGTAACTGCTGACTTGTCCAGGGTCTACCACGCCTCTCACCCTAAGTCAGCTGGATTAGGCTCCCGTCCCCCAGTGACCCTGATGACAGTTAGTGGTTGCAGAAAATGGATCATAAAATAGTATGTTAAAAGACACACGGCTGTAAACTGTACATGCAAATCAGGGCATGTAGCTCAGTACTTTGATGGAAGTGATTTGCATGTTGTGTGAGCTGTGTTCTTTGTTTGACTCCGTCTGTTCATGAACGGCCAAAATAATTTGATTGAAAGTTCATTCGTGACCTCGCCAACGCTCTCAAAGTGAAGTTTTAATCCAGAGCCAACACGGAAGCTTAACGTACACGGCATTTCCTGTGGATGCTTTACAGTATAAGTCTCGTGTTTCACCAGTCGAGTCTATTTATTGTGCAGCAGCACATCTTGTTAGCATTAGCAGCTAGCGAAGTGTGAACTTTAAACAGTGAAGCTGATATCAATGAGATTAAATTACACCAGATTACATTGGCAGCTTGTACCTCGCCACCAACATTGATGGAGGAATTTACTGTTCCATGACACGCCAATATAAACGATGTCAATTTAGGAAGATTGTTTGATACAATAGAAAGCTCCAGAACAGTTTATATGGACATTTTAATAAAAAATGCACCAATAAATAATTCAGTGTTGAGAAACTAGTTTTTCTGTTATGCCTTTGCTATTACACACTAGGGTGTAATAATTATGCTATACTCATCCTGACTTACATGACGAAACAAACTCCTCTACAGACTCTGTGTTCTCCAATAATCAAATCTACGAGCAGCATACATATAAAAACGTGTATGAGAAGCAGACAGAGTGTGTGACATGTAGTTCACACATTAACAGGCTGTTTATCAGCAGCATTATGAACCAACTATCCAGCCTGTCAGCAGCAGCTCAGGTCACGGTTGTGTGTTGATGTAAGCACAGCTAGACGGAAGGAAGAGTTTGGTTATATGCTATGTGGTGTTGCATAAGTCTGGAATAGTTTGTCTTCATCGGTTATGTTTGGGTGGTATCGGGTGGATATGTAACTGAAGGGAAAGTAAAAAAGAGGAAGTTTTTATGATGACAGAGGGCATTTCTTGAAAATCCAATGTAGGTGTTGTGTATTTGTGAAGGTGTGTTATCTTTATAGGTAGTGTGTCAGAGATTTACTGTCTTAAAGGTCAGAGCTTTTCCACACCATGCGCACACAATCTGACTGTAGACAAACAATAGTAGTAATCATAATGATGGATAATGTAACGTAGGAGGAAAGCTGTTTTGGGCATTTTGGTTGCTACTTTTGGCCCAATGACTCATTTGTCATTTCTTTGTTCCCCATTGTTTTCAAGTCTCACTGCATCTGAAAAGTTGCCATCCAATTGTTTATGTATTCATTTATCACTGATTTTATTTCCAAATATCTTTTGGCCCCATTTAAACCAACTTCCAGAAGTTAATTCAGTTTTTCTTTCAATTGCATCAAACAATCTTCCTAAATTGACATGGTTCGTGTGGTGTGTCGTGGAACAGTAAATTCCAACATCCTCCATGTTGGTGGCAGAGTCCGCCATTCCTGCTCTGGATTCAAAATAACCTGTTCAATCTGGCACAATTTAAAGTTCACTCCACTAACGCGGTATGTACTGCTCTTGCTACTATAGTTAACATCAGAACAACAGCATATCTTAACAAACAGTAAAGCTAAATTTCCATTGGCAAGTGCTTTAACTTTACCCGACATACAAATCCTGGCTGGAATGGCTGGAATAACAAGTTAGTGTTGTTTCCCATTTACAGACCAGGACTGCGTACATCCACTGGATTGATTTTTTTTCCATTCACACAGAAAGCGGAAAGCTAGCGGACCATCAGGAGATATCGAATCGCATACATCTTTAAGTCCATCACACTAACATCTTAATGATTTGAATCATTACGTTAGCTCAACAGCTAAAGGACACTGAGAGTCAACAAGATCCTTTTAGTTGATATCTGATCAGCTGTAATTGTCAGTGATGACTTAAGCGAGCAGTTTGTCAATTACAATAAGTGGAAAACTACAGCAGTCATCATTATTGTCTGGAAGTTGATGATTAGATGATTAGAATAATGTAAAAGTAATTGTAAGTATCCCAGTGACAGGATGCATGAACAGTAAACTGGGTTTCTATAAACACATGAACTTTACTGACTTCAGGTAAAATGCTGATGAGAATATTTAAGTTTAGCTAAGTCCTGATACCTTCTAAAATTAATTATTTGTCATAAATAATACCTGTAATATCAAGTCCTGTATTTTTATATGTTTATTTTTTACAGTTTACACAGTATTGCTTATGGTCCCTTTAGCTTGAGAAGTAGTGACCCTCTAGAAAAGTACTGATTAGTGTTGTCATAGGTTGTAGTGAGGCAACAAATTATGTTTTAATAGAGTCACTATGGTGCACTCTGGCTCAACAACTAATGGTAAAAAACTGAATTAAGTTCTGGAACTAGGGCTGGGCGATATATATCGATATTTTAATCAATATTGATATATTTTCAAACGTGATTATAACTCCAGAAAAAGTTGCTAGATTTGTCGCTAGTCAGTTTTTGGGGAAAAAAAAATGCTAGAGGGTCTGAAAAGTTAGTTAACTTAGTTAATAAGTTAATAAGTTGTAATTATAAGTTGTTAACACTGGACCACTGATTATTGTGTAAACAACTGAAGCAGCGGGGTTAGAAGTGGTGCACAGGTTTTGACCTCTGTGTCAGCTGTTGCAGTGCTTTGTGGGATTTGTAGTAGGAGTGTGATTTACCGCCAGGCCATTAATAATAGACGTATGAAATTATCTAGCCATGGAAAAAATATCAATATATATTGAATATTGCCATTCAGCTAAAAAATATCAAGATATGACTTTTGGTCCATATCTCCCAGCCCTATCTGGAACTTGGTTTTAATGGGACTGATTGATATTTAGAAATAAAATAATAATACATGAATGGATTTCAGATGCAGTGAGACATTCTCACCGCAAGAAAAATAAAAGGAAACAAAGAAAATCAGCTTATAATCATCATAATTAAATTATATTTTCCACAGTCAGGTCAAGTCGTAGGGTAGTGTTACACACATGAGATGTAAACAGTAACAGGTCTTTCATCACAGAGCTATGACAAATAACAGCTTCAACAACGAAAATAAATTAAGTTGGCAGCACTGATACCAGCCCACCCAGAACAATTTCAACCCAAACAATTAAAAACAACGTAGCCCAGCTAAAACAGAAAACTGCCTCAATCATGTGCTGCTTTCTACTTTCACAGAAAATCCCCATTTGTACTGTCTACATGCTGAACTGAAAGGCTGCTAACCCAGCAAAAATCAGGAATTGAGAGTTGTGAAACCGTCTGGTGAACTGACAGCCCCGTGTAACCTTTGCTAAAAGCAACTCGTGTCCAAGTGGCAACATGCCAACTTGTTCGAATATAATTTCATTGAGATTTGTAGAATAAGTCGAATTCTTTTCAAACCTTTCAAACTCGTGCGGCGTTCTGATTTATTATCCTCTCAGTCTGCACAGTCCCGGTCACTTCCTGTCTGCGTGTCCTGTAACATTTTTATTGGTCTTCATTTAAACACATTCCCACCAAAGCATAACCTTAAACTCCAAATAGCAAACATCTATCCTATAATCTGCATTAAAGGAATCTTATTTCCGGTAAATGATGAAGAAAACAGATCCATGAATAACATTTCTAACGTTTTCCATGTCTGAGTGTTAGCAAACATGGCCAGCAGCAATTCCTGTCTTCCTGCAGTCTTTACTGTCGTCGACCTTCCATTCATACCACTCGACAGCTTTTCAGTGTAACAGAGAACAGATGGACAGCCTGCTGCATTTTATTTTTTTCAAACCCCTAAATGCACTAGAAAGCATAAGGGAAATCTGTCACCCCCACACCACCTGCACTACTTTAGAAGTGTGCTGATTGTCTGTGACTGACTAATCATCACTGCCATGTTGAGCATTTTGATTTCACTGCAGAAGCTGGTACAGATTAATATTTCATTCCACTGCAAACACTCTTGCGACATTGTCATATCTTTTTGAAAGTATCACTGGTAAGTTACATACAATGAAAGTGTTATAATACATCCACAAACTGATACTTACAGGAACAACATGATACTGCTGAAACAAGATCAATTATTTAAATACATTTTTTATTAGTTTGAGCAGTACAGTTGGGCTTCTTTGCTATGCTGTTAAAACATTTAATAACTCTTTCCCACTCATGCCGCATCACCGTGTGCCAAGTTGTGGTCACATACATTTCTAATGCGACCTCGCAGCGGAGGGTAACCATACTGATGAAATATGAAGGTGCCGCCATCGTCTCATTAGCTTAGTTTAGCATAAAGGCAGGAAAAGGTGGGGCAAATGTCGAGCCTTGGCCAACAGTGACGCATGTGTTGCTAAGTGTAGACGAGGGTGTCTTAAATCTTGTCAGGATTTGATCCAGATATGAGACGAGTGGAAATGAGGTGTAAGAGATTGCTGCTGTACCTGTTTGCTCTCAATTATTTTACTCTTAAATACGTGTTCATCAGTGACAGCTTCTTAACGGAAAAACCACATGACAACCTAACGAGCCCAACATGCAGTTTTATCACCTTTTTGCAGTTGTCATGGCTAACATGTTGCATACAGATAGCCTCATTATAGGTACAGCACACAAAATTTAACAAAGAGGTATGTTTCTGATCACAGACCAAAAAATATGTGTGTGCCAAATACAAAAATGATCAGACTTTTCGATGTTTAGGTTTTTGCTGGAAATGGTTTTTTGCAGCTGAGACATTACAAATGTGCTGTAAAACCAAAACAAAGAGCTAAAATGGGCTTAAAAGAGCTGCAGATTTACTATGGGGCTGTCACTACATGCAGTCTCTCCTCTGCATCACTAATATTGACATAATATTGAGTCTTGCATTGGTGTACTGCTGCATCAATAATTAAGTTGTATGAAGCCTTTTGTGGCTCCAAATGCGTCTGTTTCCTCAAGTGATGTCATTCGAGTCAGCATCTGTTGGGTCTGACTACAAGTTAGAAAATAAGCATCATCTGGGGATGTGGAGTTGCAGATCTCTGGAGCCCACTCATCATCTGTGATTGAGGCTAACAGTTCAAGGCTACATTACCCAGAAAACACCAGAATCCCAGATGAAGCTGATGGTGGCCGAGCTGCATTCTGGGCAATGTATGCTTTGATAAGGAAGGATGTATGGAATATAAAGATGATCTCTCTGTTTCACTAAATCAGTCAGTGATATTTATATTTGACATGGGTTCACTTTCTCTGTCTCAGTGAAGAATCAGCTGATGTTTCCTCACTGTACAAGTCACTGATGTACGGGTCAATGTACACATGTTCAAATTAAGTTTGGTCAGTGTGATTGAAATTGTTTTTGACCTGGCGCCAGTTCACTGCCACTGGCTTTACCACAAATGTTTGTCTCAGTCAATTATTATCTCTAATACCCACTTATAGATCAGGTCTATATCATTCTGTGACATGACAGCCACAGTAAGAGTTCACTGCACACGTTTTTGAATTCATCCAGGAAACCTTGCTAACCTGACAGTATTTCTAATGTGGAGCTTCACTTGTATATTTTGAAAACAAGACATGTTCAAGTACCTTGTGAAATACTTCAAGCTCAAAGCTGGAGGACGTGCACTCATGTCATTTGTCTTTTGTGACCATGACGACGCATAACATCAAGTCAGTGAAAAGGAAAGAGCACAGACAAACACAGGAGGAGAAAATGGAATGAATTAAGCTGTGTACAGAGGTCAAGCCACATAAGTTTAGACTCAAAGTATATCTTACACCATGCATAAACAGTTTGGATAGTGTGTCAGAGACACAGGCCAAATTATCTTAGTCTGAGTTGAACTGTAATTTGATGGAGGTGAGGGAGAGGCTATTCCCTGCCCTTTGTCTTCAGGGAGGAGCTCTTTATTGTGAAGCTAGCCAGCTTTTGCAGAGAAATTCAACAATCATTTCCTTTCAGATGATCTCCAGTCTGCTATCGTCCTGGTGCAGCATATTTTTTGACAAATCTTCTTCTCGGGGGATGAGTTTGTCTTGGCTTGTGAACCGTTTGTTTCATTGGGAAACCATGATTTGAAATGTGACATTGAACAACTCTCAGTTTGTCACACAGTCTTTTGTGGACAAGAGAAACTTGAGAAGTGGAAATGATGCGTGACCAATGTTTAAGGATCATTTACATGTTGCAGCTCATTGCAGCATTACCTTAGTTTTTTTGGCACTTTCCTCTGAGTGGTGGAGTCCTACGTCAACATTTCTGTTCTGTTTATGTCACATCAGAGTTCTGTCAAAGAGTTTCTATAATAGAAGGTCCAGCATTACAGGGCAATGATAGGAAAAGGTATACACTTCCTGGAAATGTGCACATCTCCAGACCTCTTTGGAAGTGTCGTAAATGTCGTGTAGATCGACGAAGGCAGATTAAGTTGTACCAGAGACGGTTCAGAAAGTTCTTCTTAGTTCTGTTTTTATACAGTAGATCATCTTTGGTGAAAGATGATCTATGAAAATCTCGTCATTCTAGTTCAGAAGATATGAGGCCCATGAAAGATGCGAGGTGAAAGAACCACTCACGTTCACTTCTCCCAATTTGAGTCAACAAACTCAGGACCAGATGCAGGTCTCCTAAAGGGGAGCAGCGCTGGATAAACCCATGGGACACAGATACAGGAAATGACTCTTAAGTGAGGCATCTCTTTATTTAACCATCTCTGCTTCTGTTTGCGCTCCTCTCACAGGTTTGAAGAGGACAGGGCTGATAGAAAAATCTAATGTCTGCTTTTACACACCAGTCAGAAGTTTAGAAGTGAGTTGACAGTTGTGGGGTTGATGACAGGTACCTGTCAGTTAATTGCCTTCATCAGGACTGTGTGGGGGTGTTTTTTTGGAAAGATGTGTCTAAGTTCTTGATTGTTGAAATATTTAATAAATTAAACCCAACAATGATTTTGTCTTAAAAGGCCACTATACCAATTTCACACATAAAATTCAGTTTCTTCTTCAGTTTTGTCCTCTAAAGCTTGATGATGTCATCAGGGTCATCAGGACACTTTTAAAATTTAAACTGGAGGTGTGGGGTCCAATGTGAAGAGTTAAATGAAAGATGTTGATGGATGGAAATTGTAGAATCCAGTCTTCTGTTTGGTTTTCAATGCTAAATTGCTGTAATATCCCTTTAACTTTAACGCTGGTTGTTGCTCATTCACCAGACAGTTATAGATTGATCTAAGAACAATTGTTGCTTGCATGTTACCGGATTAGATCTGAGTTCAACCTCTATGAACAACAGTTCTCCTTCTCATCAAACTGATGTAACTGTGTGTTTATGAAGCCAGGTGTTCCCCACGGCTCTGGATCCGCCCGTGATAATAACTTGCTGCTATGCAACCGTCCCACCGAGTGATGAGAGTTCTATTATGAGGCTGTTACCGGCCTCAGTGAAGAAATCTTCTTATTCAAGCCTCTTGCTGGCTGGCTGTTATCGCTAAGCGCCTCACCCCTTTTCATCGCACCTTTTGTTGAAGTTTCAGGTTTCGGGTTTCAAGTGTAGTGATAACTGTGTTGAAAGCCTGTGAAATGGAATAAAGGCCAGACAAACTGCGTTTAGCAAGAGCTGCCGTGTGTTAACAGGAGCTTTTATCCTCTCTTTCACAATGATTATCAGTTAAAACTCTAGTTTGTTTTGAAGCCATGGTAAATTCATACTAGTTAATAGCTTTTTCTTTGATATGCTTCTCACTCCACTCGACTGTAAAGGCTTTTAAAATGTGTTATGTTTGAGTTTCATCTCATGTCATTATCAGTTTGTGTGTGAATGAATGTTGACTCTTTCAAGGCTCCACAATGTCACATGTGCAGTCGTATAATATTCAGGTTCAGACTGTGCCAGTGAGACATTGAGCACCAAAGTAAAAAAAAAAAAACAGCTTCTGTATCAAATGAAAGATGATTAAAAAATGAAATGAGTTTATATTTCTTTCATAGCAACCAAAGAGCAAAGACAGCATAGCTTTGATTTTCTTCTTTTCATCCATTACCATCTATTTACTTTGTAAATATCCTCACCTTTGTCTTAAATGAACACATTCAATGTGAAAGGTGAGCCTCCATAGCAGAAACTAATTACACAACATCTTATGTACATTTGATGCCTTTGTCACCATGATAAGAATTGATGTGGTGTGTTTGTTTGTGTGTCAGCAAAGAAAAACTCATTGTGCGGTCTGGTCAGTTATTAAATATTGTATTTGCTTTCAGCCTTTAGCTCAGTGTGCAGGTGAGATATCCTAATGCTTTTAAACCTGCCATTCAGCAGTCCACTACTTCCACAGTGCCACACCCATCAGGTGAATGGATTCATGCTCACGGACACGAATCTAACGAACTTTGTGAAAGAGAAATGAACCTTTTGTGTTCATCTGCAGTAAGAAGTCCCTTTTTTAGATCAGTTAGTCACGAGATGTTCAATGTGACATGAATAATAGGAACAAACACGAATGCATTGTATTTCTATTTTTAGGTTTTGTTTTTTAGTTGTACAAAAAGAAGAAGTTGCAGTTTTCTTTTAGTTGTTATTCCCTTAATTGAAAGGAATGTTTTAACACATAAAGATGTAGAGATCTGTACATCAGTTCCTCAAACAAACAGCTGAAGCACTCTTCACTCAGGAGCAATCAACTATGTAGTATCACGTCAAGTTGTAACATAACTTTCCAAAATAACATTTTTTGGTGGTGAAACGTTACATTAAAATTTAGTTCTAATCTCATGTAAGTGAAGGTATGACGTCAGACAGAATCAGTAGTCCTCATACAGCCTGGAATGAGTTGGGGATATCTGATCTTGCTAACATAGCTAATGTTATTCAATCAAAAATTATTAGCATAACATTTCTCTGAAAAGTAATTAAAAAACGTCAAAGCTCAGCTCATTATTAAACAGCATTTTATCACCTTTACTATACGTTTACTGCTCTCTCTGCACTGAGGCTGCCAGGTAATCAGTGGAAGGAATACAGCCCCCACATAGCCCCCCTTTAAATGATTTTTACACTGATTGTTAATTAGTGAGCTTGGGAGGAGCTGATAGGTAGAATTTAATAGTACATGTACAGATGGAGTATTTGTAACATTCATCAATGAAACATCAAATCAACAAGTAAAGGAATTTTCTGACATTAGACCACTGTGGTTAAGGTTGTAGTTAGATTGGGGTGTGTTTGTGAATGTCAAATGTAACAGAATAAGCTTTACTGTATTTTCATTAGTGTATAATCACCTGAAAAGAAGAAGTGTTATGTTATAATGAACCTATTAAACCGACAGAAGCTGCTCTCTTCCACAAACTAAACACGGGCTCTGTGTTTTTCACCTGTTTGACGAGCACGGTAGTTTCACTTTCATGCCTGGAACGGGATGCGAGGGGTTGCACTCTGCACTAAATGGCACTAAAGCCTGCACACTGCTCCTTTAAATGAACGCCACTATGTTGCTCCCGTGTGATCTCAGTTAGATGCATCATCCTCACAATGGAAGTCTCTCTTCTTCATCACTTTGGTTAGCATCTGCATCAGGTGTGAGGGATGTCCCTTCATGTTAAGCTGTTGCTTTTAAATGGTGCGTGTTTGTCTGGAAGCAAAGACAGTCGAGGCTTGCTAAAATGGAAAAAGCCAACTGAATAACAAAATGTTTAGTTCTTATCTAGTGTTTATTCAATATTCTACCGAGTCGTCCTACGAGTCATCAACGTGGAATTCAGAGATCATCGATTCAAAAATAAGTCAGAAGCTTTCTTTTCTCATGGTCTGTTAAAACTGTGAAGTGTTTACCCAAAAAGAGAGAGACATTTTACAGTTGTCCTCCACACACACACCAACAATTACCCGTCACCTCCTTTACCATCACAGTACTTTTACACACACTTAACCATACACACTCTGCTCCAGAACCGGCAGATGGGTGTGGTGATGTATGGAGAGTGGCTGAAAGCTGGCAGCTGTGTTTATCTTGGTTCCATCTGTGGGTGGGCCTTCAACTGTGTTTGTCCAGCAGAGTACGATAAGTGTTATGTCAGGGTCTCGTCACACCATGATTCATGTTTACTTTGCCTTTCTTCTCCGGATGTCCTCCGGGTCGGTCAGTTATTGTTCCTTGGCACCACAATAAATGAATCGTACCGTTTTCATGCGGTGTTGTGGAAAAGTTGACCTGTGATCACACTCGTCTTACAGAAGTATCTCAACCTCTACTGATTCCAAGTTATTTCATCCAAGGTTCTAGAAATCTGTATAGAGAGTTCTCAAAGTATTTACAGATTCTAGCTCCAGTTCAACATCTGGTTGGATGAAGTTGTGGTTGCTCGGGTGGTGTGTATCTTGAGATTCCAGATAGCATTTGGGCTTGTTTGATAAGTGATGCAAGACTGCAAGCTAACATGCCCTTCTCTGTGTGTCGTCTGTCTCTCCACAGGTAGCCAATCAGACACTCCACACAGATCGGCCTGACCTCCCAGAGTGCTTCCAGCTCTCTGTGCTGTCATGGCTGCCGTGCATCTATCTTTGGGTTGTCTGCCCCATCTACCTCTTCTATCTCAAGAAGAACAACAGAGGCTACATCATGATGTCCATTATGAACAGGTTCAAAACGGTGAGCTTATTGTATATTTCATCAGACTGATACACCTGGCTCATATTAGTCACTCAGCTCTGTTCACTACAGTCTCCAAACACAAGTTATATTATTATTTACTTGCGAACTCCCATTACAATTCTCCACATTTTTGTCAGAAAATTACACCACTTGAATTACACCACCAAAAATAGAAAAGTGTCTAGCTTCAGGCCTCTGGGTGGGCAGTTGACTGACATTTTTGGGCCGATCTTTCTAAGAAAATCTTTCATTTCTCCTGACTTGTGCATGTCTAATTGATAATGGCAGATGAGCTGTCCAACCAGGAGGCCAGAACCATCTGCGTCTTAGCAGAGCCTTTAAACTGACTGCATATTGTTGTAACAACACTGAAAAATGAGTGCAAGCCTGGCCAAAAACACTCACCCCGCCCAAACCTGATATTTAGATGGGTTACCAGCCAACTAATCGTCTCTTTTACTTCCCTGTGTTTTTACAGTATTTCATGTCTGTTTTTTTCCACTGCTGCTCCTCTCTCTATCTGTCTGCTCTCAGGTGTTTGGCCTGTGTTTATGGATTGTGTGCTGGACAGATCTCTTCTACACATTCCATGAGCTGCGGCACGGTGACAGCCAACCGCCCATCTACTTTGTCACCCCACTGGTTCTCGGCATGACCATGGTGAGAATATGTTCAACCAAAAACAAGAATTCAACTCCTGAGAAGAAGCCTTGTTTAGTTTTTATAAGAGGATGTGTGAGGTTCTGTTTTTTCATATACCGCTCTCAGCCAAATGTCTGTTATTCAAAAACCTTGTTAAGGGTTAATGTTCAGCTTTTTATACCTTTTATTAAAAATCATTTTTGAATAAGTATGGCTTGGATGCAAAACCTACTCACTATGCAAGTTGTTAGTGTGGAATTATACAAAAAACAATTTACATATACAAATACACGCTGGTGCAGAACAGACAGTGAAGCGATAGTATCACAGCCTGAAAAGAAAACATATGAAGACATTGTGTCACATTGCATATGAACATATCGTATTGTATTGTATTATATCGCATTATATCGTATATGAAGATATATCGTATTGCATCGTATCGTATTGTATATGAATGTATCCTATCCTATATGACCGTATCGTATTCTATATGAACATATCACATCGCATCGTATCGTATTGTATTGTATTGTAGATAAACGTATCGTATCATATATGACTGTATCGTATCGCATCATACCATATCATACAGCATCAGTTCAATTCAATTCAATTTTAGTTATATAGCGCCATATCATAACAAAAGTCTCTCTAGACGCCTATAACAGTCCAATTGGAGTGAACTGGGTGCTAGGTGTAGTGTAATTTTTCAGTACATTCAATACATTATTATTTTTTTTACATACTTATGTTTTTCACTCTAGAATATTGGGAAATATTGGAGAATGCCCATCAGTACTTTTGAGGTGACATGTTCACATTGCTTACTTGAATTACAATGGCAGGAAACAATCTCATTTAAAAATGCCTGAACAAATAACTAATAATTTTATACATGTTTTATGTTTTCTTTGTCTGGAAACTGGCCTCATCAAAGTAAATCAGGTGTGTTGATATATTTTTTTCAGAAGCAAAAAGGGTTCTTGGCTCACACAGTTTATAGCCAGTATAACTTGTTTAACTGGTGACAAGCAGAGTTGTATGTGTGCTTTTATTTTTCACATGAATTTGTTTAACACCTGTGCCAGAGGCTGTGAATGGAGGTATTTTTGCTATTTTCCTGATTCACAGGAAGCAACATGAATTCTTCTGCTGCTTTTTACTAACTGAATGTTTTAAACACCCTGTTGTTGTTACTTTTGGCATTTAATTACTGCCTGGAGAAAATATTTTGTGGAGGATGTAATCCCTAGGGCATGTTTACACTGGCTGCTTAGCTTAAATCAGAACCACCCGAACAAGGTGGTTTGAGATCAGTTTGAGTCAAGCTGGTTTTGTTCATATGCAGTCATTAAATATATGACTTTAGAGGCTGCAGTATTAGTCAAATTGAAAGCTATAAAGGAAGCATATAAATGTAAAGGTCACGCAGAGCAGGTGTAATGATACTTTCTAAGTTTGTGAGCTTATAGCTTGTCTCAAACAGACTGAAAACGAAAAAGCATTTTAAATACAAACATTTGATGCCTTCAGAACTTTTGAACTGCTTTGTCAAATGGAACAATAAGCAGACGCAGCAGTGAGTAGAGATCTTTCCTGATTTGAAAATCATTTTTGCGATGTTCTTAAATGCAGTAGCCACCCTGGTGGTTTGACTCATGGGTGGTCTGTCAGTTTCTTTACTACTTTGGTGAATACTACAGTGAAAAATATTGATTGCTATTAAGAAGTCCAGGAGCCCTCAGGAGGAATGTTTTCATCAAAGTTTTCATTTATGCAGTGAAATATCTCAACGTGAATCAGAATGATTGGCACAAATCATTCACAGTAGCAGATGATAAATCCTGTTGTCTAGCACCATCAGCATGAAATGTGTCGACTAAATGAAGGATTGATTTTCACACAAATGTTCATGCCTTCCATGGGATTGTAAAAAACATATAGTTATGCTTATTTACTTACATTTGGATTTATGACCAAACATCTGCATAACTGATCACATTGTTGCTGTATGGTGTGTTATTTGCAGATGTTTCATGCTAACACACTGAACTAAGATTGCTGCCATGATAATTATTATAGCTGCCAAACATCAGCATGTTAGCATTGTCCTTGTGAGCATGTCCTGCAAGTCCTGCTGTGCCGAAGCTAGCTGTAGCTTCCCGTGGTGCATTCCAAATCCAAACTGCATGCTAATTGTACACAGTATACAGTATACTACATACTGATCATCACAGTTGACTGTCTGTTTTAGCCGTGAGTTTGCTAAAAAATCACCATATTTGATCATTTATACTAACCGGAAATCAGACAGGACATGCACCAATTAAACTGAGACTTTGGAATGTAGCTTTACAAAGAGATCTGTGATCTCTCTGGAGCTGTCTCACCACCACCCACAGTTTATTTATTTCTGTTCAGCTGTGATTATCTCCACAATCTCCAATTTCTACATATCATTATGAAATGCAAAACATCCACAGTGCATTCAAAAACAAGTATATTTAGTTTGCTTTCTGTCTGGTCTCCTCCAGTCTGATCACGCTTCACACTCAAAACCTGCTTAGAATTAGTATGCAGTACAGATTAGGGCTGCACCATTTGTCTTCTTTTCCTGTCTGTGTTTTTGGTCACCCTCTGTATTGGCAGAGAAGCAAGGCTGAAAGCATTCAGGTAGTATCAGACTCGAGGACCATATTTAATGTCAGGTTAGAGAAAAGCCAAAGAACGTCTGCTGCAGCCTGTCTAACGCGGTGTTTGATGGAGGAACAGTCAGCATGAAAGACTGACCCAGTCAGACTGTGGTTTACCTTACATGCCCTCAGTGATTCTGTCTTGGCTAATCTAACTCAGTCTCTCCCTCTGCCTCCCGCCCTCCCCCTCTCCCAATCCTTTTTCCTCTCTCTCTGTATAATATCCACCTCTCCTCTCTCAGCTGTTGGCCACGTTTCTGATCCAGTTTGAGAGGTTACGCGGGGTTCAGTCCTCAGGGGTCCTCTTCATCTTCTGGTTCCTATCTGTGCTGTGTGCCATCGTGCCTTTCCGCTCCAAGATCCTACAGGCCTACAGCCAGGTGAGAACATGCCTCAGCCCTCAAATGCCTTTTACATGTTTTACATCGTCTTCTCTGTCTGGTGCCCTTTCATCTCCCCCTGCACCCCTCACCATCTCCTACGGATTCGTATCCCAGATTTTCACCTCTCACTACCCTCTTGTTCTTCATGCTATCTTTGCTCTTGTCCTGTCTTTCTCGTTCTCTTCACTCCTCTGCCTCTTATCCCCCTCAGTGCTCCTGACGTTTAAGAATACTTCATCAGTTGACCCCCTCCCCTGCACTTGTCACAGGAGTTGGTTCGGTGCTTTCAGTGAGTGGATGTTTTCAAGAGGTCATCCCAGGGCACCGCTAAGCAGAGAGGGAATAGTGGGCCTGTTGTTCCTAGCATACTTATCTCACCTCTAGTGCTGCACAGCTCACCAACAGAGCTGCAGCGCACAGCAAACAAACCCTGCGGGCAACAAGATAAGACGGTGCACGGCTGGAGAGAAGACAGGACTGCATGGGGAAAAAAAAGAAGAAAATGTAAATTATGGTTCAGAAGCCGCCCCATAGCACAAATTGATCTCTAGGGGTTGATACAGTAAAACTGGTGATAAATTCCATTGACGCAGGTGACTGCTTGGCTAGATGCTGAGAATTCTGGCTTGCAGAGCTCTAATCTACTCATCTCTAATCTACTGGTCTGCCCCTTTTCTTTTGAGAGCAAAGTTATTAGTGACTTATTGAGCATTTCTACTACAAAGGCTGAAAAATGTTGTTTTCAAGCAAAACAAGGTCACCTTTAAACACGATTCAACACTGTTGTTTTTTCAGTTGCCCAGTGAGGCAAGTGGGTCAGAAATCTAATTGCTTGATATCATTTTTTTAAATGCCCTTTTATAAATAATTTTATTTCTTAGCAGTTTATTTATTAGCAGTTAAAGCATGACAACAAAGCCTCTTAGCTGCCATGCAAGCGAGATGTTGTCAGCTCTTGTTACGGCACTCCAGCATCATTTTTTTTAGAAACTTGACGTGCCTTTGAAAAACAACCCCATTTCATCGCTCTTGCTCTCACACTCGCGGGAACATCTGCAATACATAGTTTGAGTTTCTGTCATGTTAATGCAGTTTGCCTTTGTTGTTTTTTTTTTTTCATGGTGGTTTTAGTCTGGCTCACAGGAAGTAGGCTGCAGACATAAGCCTGCCGTTGGCTGACTGTCTCAGTTGGAATTCTCTATTTCTGCTGTCTTCCAACAGTGTTTTCAAGGGCACAGGTGCTCCATCCAAGTTTGACAGGTTTAAAGAGAATATAAACTTAGGACAAATTCAAGTTTTCATGATATCACGACACATTAAGGTTAAAATGATCTATGTTCAATAAAAGTGTGTGCGGGTGCAGCTTCTATTATATCAGTAGATTATTCCTATTGTATCCGGCTGGTAGGAGTGTAAAAGGTGCGAGAGTTGTCACAGATTAGCTGCTGTTGTGTTCCAGTCCCTTTTCTGGCACATGATGGATCATATCTGGCATTTTTCCTTCCTTTAGCTTTCTTCGTTTATGCCAAAATACCTCAGACCTGAACACGCCTTCAAGATATGTTAGAAATCATCTAAAAGTCAAGTAATTACTTGAGAGTAAGTCCAGCAGTCATCCAGCAGGCAGACAGATGTGTAGGCAGAGCCGCGGGCAGTCAGTCAGAGTGTGGGAGGCAGACGGTTAACCGAGGAGGCATGTCTGAGATCAGCTGAGGCTCCTGCAGACCTGTGCCGCTATAATCACGTTGATCCAGAAAATTAGCCCATGCTCACATACTATGTTTGTGTGCGGAGCAAGGAAGAAATGTGAGTGACTTCCCTGTGTGTGTGGGCATGTGGGCATATGTGTATGTGTTGGGAGTACTAATGAGACTAAAATGAATGGATGGAAGTTGACTAAAATGAATGGATGGAAGTTGACCTTTAGTATATTTGCATGCATAGAAACGTCTTGATCATTATGAATGCACAGAATAAGGTAATTAAAGTCAGTAAGGTAGATAGTTTGATTAAGGTGTTTACTCAGTAACCTAGTTTCCCTAATCGACCTGAATTTACATGGCAACATATCTCAAGCTCTGTTCCTTGTTACGTACAAGCTATATGTCTGGCGCCCCAAAAAATTAGCTATGGCTGAAGTCTTTGGTAGCGTTGCTTGGCCTTAAATTCTGGTAGAGAAAAAAAAGGTACAGAAATTCATGTTTGCCAGAGTAGACCCTCCAACTTTTCATCGTTATCAAACTATATCTTCTTTCACCTTCTCATTGTTAAAAAATATTCTAAGTGTTATGTGCTATTATGTGCTTATGTGCTGTGCTATGGTTTATAAATACCCACAAAACTAATGGCATTCCTAACAACCTGGGCTGTACTGTGGGTTTATAAATACAAAGTTTTTGGCTTTCATCAATTTTTAACATGCTATCATGCTAACTTTTAATCCAGACTGAAATATGTATTGGATGGGTTTCCATGAAATTTTGAACAGCATTCATGGTCCCCCGAGGAAGAACCCAACCCTTGTTAACTTTGTGACTTTAGTGAAAGCCTGACAGTTCCAGTGTCTAGTACCAGCATGAAGTTGACATTTCTGTTTTCTGTTTTAATGGATTGATTGTAATAAAACATGGTTAGGACAGTCACAATCGACATAAGAGGAACTGTAAAAACATTGAAGATTCTCTGACTATGGTTCATGGCTGGATAGCTGCAAATCTAGTAATATCCCTTATAACTCCCTTTAGTGTTTAGACCAGACCAGAGTTGAACATTTGTACAGACATGTACACGGTTCATGGTACCCAGAGGAAGAACCCAAACCTTTTTTTTTTTTTTTTTTAAATATTTTGTCAACTGTAATAAAATTTGGTTTGGACAATCATGATCCCCATAAAAGGATTTTTTTAGTGCCATCATCAGGTCCAAATTTAAGTCTGTCCAAAACTTTGGTTCATGACTGGATACCTGAAAATCAAAAAAATATTCCCATCAACCTGACCTGTGCTCTGTGTTTATTATTTATGATTATGTTATCATGCTGAGTTTAGCATTTAGCTACCATGGCTGTGGACCAACATTTCAGCACCTGGATGTGGGAAAAATTCTTATACAGTGATACCCATGACTGATTTGCCTCCATGTAAACACATACGGCTTGACAGGGTTTATTTGCAACTGTGCATGTCTGAAGTAACCTCTTTGTTTGTCTGTATGTGTGTGTCCTTGTTTTACATTTCAGAACGTAGTGGCTGACAAACTGCGATTCACCACGTTCTACTTCTACTTCGGCCTTGTGGTCTGTGAGCTGATCCTCTGCTGCTTCAATGAGAAACCTCCTCTCTTCTCCAACGTTGTCACAGACCCTGTGAGTCATACATCCTGCTGCAGTGTAACGATATGCTACGAAGCATGTGTGTGCTGGTGTATATGTGAGGACATCTTATAGGCCTGCTGACATTGTGTATTCAGCATTCTGAGCGGTTGAGTGTGTGCTCTGAGGCTACACTGTGCTGGTTGCGCTCTCAGCCACACACTGGCTGCTCACAGTATGTCTCCTTATCCTTGTTTAACCTCTCTGGCCTATTTTTCTGCACATTTCTTCTCAGAATCCCTGCCCTGAAACCACAGCAGGTTTTCTCTCCACCATTACGTTTTGGTGGTTCACGAGGTGGGTTCACACGTTTTCTGCCACTGCAACCACACTCTTTATTCCATGTGTATGTATGTTCTTGTTTGTTTTGTTGTATTAATTAGTAAGTACAAATAGATTACAGTGCATAGTAATCTTTCTTTTGTGTATGGAGCTTCAAACTGTTCACTATTAAATAAATAAAAAGCCAACTAGGCATTTACACAGGATTCACAGGACTAGCTCCAGTTAGCTAAGGCAACAGCAGTGTTGTTGCTGTTTCATGTAGCCTACTGTGATTGGTTAAAAGGTGAGGGGGTGACTAGTGTCAAAAAGTGACTTTATGAAATGAAAATGTACTTTTCAAAAGGGACAAATTCACATTTGATAATGATAATTGAGTTTTAATGATTCCTAGCTATTTCACTAGTTAATGGTTCCTATCTTTTACACAGTATTGAACACCCAAGGGCTCTCAAGAGTATTTTGCTAGTATAAATCACGTTACTGTAGCTTTCACTAGCAGTTGTTATTTTCCTGAAACAAAGAGGCTTTTGCTCTTTCTGATGGAAGCATAGCATCCTCTCTCTGTTTTCTTCTGTAAGCCAATCTCCCCGGAAAACATCGAGCCAATTTCCGGTGAAATCCAATCCACTGATACATAATGATGATTAGCAAATCCAGGAAACTCAATTAAGTGTCTTTGTGGAGAGCATTTTTACCGAGTTGTCTCTGAGGTGAAAGGATTTTAGTTTTAGAGTTATATTTTATCAAGAGGAGACATCAGGAAACACAGTGACAGAGATTCAGAAAGCAGTGAGACAGGTGGATGCTGACTACCCTTTAAGTAATGTCTCATTTGTTTACAGTAATTACACTTAGTGTTGAACAGCTTAATGTATCAGATTAAATTAAACTGCTGTTTCTCTCTCAGTATGGCCATTAAAGGCTACAAGATGCCGCTGGAGGCCAAAGACCTCTGGACCCTCAATGAGCGTGACAGCTCCAAGATGACGGTGCCCAGACTCCTCAAAGAGTGGGAGAAGGAGCAGACCAAAGCCAAGAGGTATGTTTGTAAAAGAAGACTCCAGAGCGATGGACGCATGGAAGGTGTATTGTTAATATCTGAAAAATACAGAATGTTTTTCTCTATGTCTGTGTCACTCATATTAGCTTCACTTAGTCTCACAGAGTAGGAAAACAGTCAATACGGTTACATATGGAGACAGCAGGTTATTTAGAGAAATCATGTTAAAGCAGGAAACTGGAGACCTGCTGTAACCTGGATACTTCAAACTGTACAGTCTGTCAATAAACAGATTTATCCCCCAACATGTTTTTGAGCCGAGGCTGGCTTATTGTAAGTGTATTACAGGCATATGATGCTGCAGCTTCAAGAGCTTTTTATTTTGTTTTGTTTTTTCCTGGTTGGAACATCTGTACTGATCTGTGCTGTGAGCATGAGAGCAGGCTCTCCAGTGCAGACAGTTTTTGTTTACCCAGTGAAGGTTTGGACATTTATATTTAGTCTGCCTCTCTGTCGCTAGAAACATATTTGTACTTCTTGATTTGAGTTTTAGCTTTAGTCTGATGTTTAAAATGTTAAAATGGATATGATGAAGGGTGATGACCCTGTCCTGCCACAGTGATACTTTCCCTGTCAGCCTCAAGCTGAAGATATCAAACTTTAAAATTAGCTGGACAATGTATGTAGGGTTGGGTTATAATAAACAGTGTGTGTGCTTATGATAATGTTGGATATCAGGCTTTGGATACACACACTTTACTTGTTTGTTTACAGTAAGATTAACTTATGATAAATATAGAATATCAGCAGACCTATGGTTAAAGTGATGGATGGACAGCAGTATTCAAGCTGTGTTAACCAGGTTTATCCTTTAAATGACATTTAGACTTGAGCTTCATGCAGTAAGTGGACACTAACCGGGTTACTTGAGTGCGTACTGAATGAGTTCAGATTTGTCATTTCAAGCAAGTAACTGCAGGCTAACTCCAGTTCCCACAGAGAACCTGAAATGTTCACTCACACACTCAAATAATATCCTCTTTTTTTTAGTCCAAATCTTGTCATAGTCAGCTGCTCCACCTTCTGCTTCCTTGTCAGCAAAAGCGGAGAGGATGATTTGTTACTGGGCAGGGCTTTTCTGCGTGTAGTGTATATGTTTGTGTTTGAATGCACGTGCAATGCATGTTCACCCCTGCTTGTGAAATCAGTGAGCGTGCCGTTTGTAACCCTAGCAGCCAGAAACTTACATCTAATATGTGAAACCAGTGCATCTACAGCTTAAAGGAACTGTGGGAGGCTGATGAAAGCAAAAGTAAACACACACACACACACACACACACACACACACACACACACAGTGGACAGAACTTCATATTCAGGGTGTGCAGACATCAGAGAGGACACATGAAATGCATTGCTTTTTTATGTTGAGTGTTGTTGCTCTGATGTGTTCTGCATGTTTATGGAGTCATTTTGATTTTTACTGTCAGAGCCTTGAAGGATTAAATCCACCCCCCACTGCTCTGTGTAATGTGCTGCAGCATTAATTACTTTACTCACGTCTGCAATATTGCATTCCGCAGCTGAAGTGTGTTCAGCTGCATACTGGAGAAATGAGTTAAGTCGCTTGGTCACTGAGAACAGAAGCTCCACGTTGTGCTATTCCAGTGAAAAGGGAATTACGTGCATAAACAGACTTTGACAAGCCCGGTGAACTCTGACCTCCGGGCTGCTTCCTCTCTCGCTGTTTCCCTGTTGGAGTTCCATTGTGCTCTCTCACTGAGAACAACTTGTAAAATGATACGGGAAAGCCTGATTAGGCCTTTTCACTTGTGATCTGGAAACCTGTTTGGTATTAAGCTGAATTCCATCACAGTTGTCCTGTTGAACTGCAGTCCCCCATTATTTTGCTGCTGGAATCCGACTCCTGCGCTTTAAGCTGGTATTAGAATAGATTTGATGTTGTTTGCTAAACATTCTTTTCACTGTAGAACTCAAAGCATTTCTTGCATTATGCCTCACTTGCCTGAAATCTTCCCGAACAAATAAACAAACTGCAGAAGTAGTCAGGTCTAACAGGATAAAGGACATACTATAACATGTAACATATTCAGGGGTTTTGGGAATGTTTGTATTGAATGTTTACAATGATCCGGTTTTGCCAAAGGAAACTATCATAAATGAGTTCTATTTATGTGCTATAATTTAAGCTAAAACAATGAAAATAGTTGTTATTTGCAGCTCTTTTAACAGTTCATTATCAGTATGTAATCACCTGACATTACAATTATTATGTTTTTACCTTTTATTTTATGAGCCTTTTATATCTACAGATGCTGCAGGTTCTTTTCCGTGAACTGCCATGTTTCTACAGTAGCCCAGAACACCCACGCATTTTCTTTGCAGGTTATTTTAGCCACCATAGTAGTTTCCTAATTCCTTTTTCCTAGTTTCCTAGTGCTGTAGTTGCAATCCTACACACTGGTCCTTCAGCCAGTTTATTACTTAAATCATTTCCTGACAGCGAATTACTACTAAGCTAGTAGGACGCATTAACAGTTTTTTATGCAGACGACACACAGTTGTTCTTCTCCTTTAAATCAAATCCGTTTAAAGGTTAGCTTATCTTACCTGACTAGTAAGATTTGGATAGTCAACAGTTTTATCCATTAAAACCTGCATGAACTGATTCTTTTGGAATTTGCAGCAGAATCACAACATCTGGCTAAAAATGCTAATGGTGCTAACTGTTACTTAGACACCCACCAAAATTAGCATTCATTTCTCAGTCATATTTCCAGTCACCTGGTGATTTTAAGTCCACTATTCCCTCTCATTGTAGCTCTTTAAAAATTTTTTGCAAAACTGAGAACTGCAGATGACTGATATATTGTTGTATATATTGTTAGATATATAGATGTATCTATGAGTGACCATTTTCACATAAATTCAGCGATTGTTAGTATACAAATTTTTGATGAAAATAACTTTTTAAGAACTTAATAGTCCCTTTATTTTTCAAAAGTATGGTCTCTTGTATTACTTACTTATGATGAGTGTTCCCTATCGTCACATAACTCATATTCTGTCCATCTCTTTGTCCCTTCCTTATCCGAAACAGTGAGCCAAATCTGTCCAGTCAGGCTGTGTACTCCAAGCCCCCGCCATCGACCACCAACCACGTCAGTGGAGGTGGAGAAAGCAGTCCGGAGGAAGTAGAGGTGCTGCTCTCCAGTCAGAAAGCCGCTCCCCACCAGCCATCTTTCCTACGTGCCCTCATCAAGGCCTTTGGGCCCTACTTTCTGATTGGCTCAGCTTTCAAGCTTCTGCAGGATGTCATCACCTTCATCAACCCTCAGCTGCTCAGGTAAAAAGGTCACATGTCTACTGTCCACGTTTTTTTTTACACAATATTTGCAAGTATCCAAGACCAACAATCTCATAGTGTTCCCAAAATACTATTCTTAGCATATATTTTTGCATATTGTATTTGTGTTTTTGCATGCTGGTTTGCTTAATGCATGCATAGTTGCTGTCCTTTTAAATGCATACTGTCCTTATTCACGATGCAAAGTCATTATGTAAATACAGTATCTTTATTTTCAGCTCCCACTCAAAGGTGTAAATTTAGTGATAGCAGGTGTTCTGTGAAGGCCTTATCTGTAGATCCAGACATAAAGAGATAGATAGACACGTCTGACCACATAGTTGTCCCGTCTCCTGCAATGTGATGTCAGCATGTATAGCATTATATATACAGTATATACATACACACACACAATAAAGCTTAGTGGCAGCTTTGCATGACTTGCTTTCAATTATATTGTATTGATTTTTTCAATACACAGTAGAAATGTTAAGGTTAAGGTTCCTATTAAAGCACAGTATTCATGTTAAATTCTGTTTAGATCTATCTACCGAACCCATGACAGGTGGCACCACTCTGTAAACCTGACCTTATTCACCTTGAAGCTGCATTTGAATCATACACTCAGCAAAGAACAGCTTAACCTTATATCTACATTGTATCTACCTACCTTAACTACAGTGGCCCTGCTGGCTTAATTAAACAACTTTAACTGAATACATTGACCTGCTCAGTATTCCAGCTGTCATCGTCCCTGCTTATCTAGCTGCTCTAGTCTTACAGGTAGTTTACTAGTTATATCACGGACATATAACACCTCTAGAGTGTCCTTGGATGCTGTCCTCACTCCAGCAAAGAACAGACTCATTACAGCACGTTAGTGTCACAGGCAGCATGATGCCTGCTTGCAACCCGATTCACCAAATAAACTAAACAGTCCTCTTCAGCTACCTGACCTTCACAGTCATTAAAGCATACACCTCTGTTTGGCGTTATAAAGAGCTACACACATTATAAATGGCAGACTAATAATTAAAAGACACTATCATCTGTGTGGAACCAATCACTAAAGTTTTGTCAGAAGGCATCTTGAGCTTCCTGACTGCAGCTTCTATTTCGTCGGAATGGTGTCAACATGTTGTTGCACGTGAATGAAAATATCTGATGAGTCTGATTTTCATAAGAATCAACATGTCTGAGATTAGGATCAGGGGAGGGCACGCAAATGGAGCTGCCCCTCTCGCAGCAGGGAGGCGACCAGGCTGCTAATGTCCCTGCCGGTGTGAGAAATTCTGAATATTTCATCTGGGACTAGTTGCATTGCCTAGTGAATGTTTGGCTTTAAAGCGGAGTCAGCAGTTTTTTTCTGCAGAGTGCAAAGAGGCCAGACTGTGTCTCATAAACACAAATGATATTTTAAGACCTTACTGAAAGTTTATAGGCAGGCCATGGAAGGAGACATGTGTCATGTTATTCTTGTAACCTGTGCTTCCATCCAAATATGATGAGTTTACATTAGCATGACTATTAGCGATCTTGGCTTGATGCTGAAACAGTAAACATGGGATTAGCCGCGGTTTGTGCCAGTATCAACACAGCTGCTTTCAGATACGTCCAGTGTTGTGTGATCAGTCTAATGCCATCGTTCATTTTCTTCACTCTCATAGGATGCTGATCTCGTTCACAAAACAGAAGGGAGTTCCTGATTGGTGGGGCTACTCGCTGGCCTTCCTCATGTTCTTCACAGCCTTCTTGCAGACTCTCGTCCTCCACCGTCACTTTCAGTACTGCTTTGTCACCGGCATGAACGTGCGCACAGCTCTCATAGGAGCTATCTACAGGAAGGTATGCACAAAATGCTCATATCTTATTAACACATGTACAAAGGCTTACCCTGACTCTAAAGGAGACCTCATATAGACACATTTAATACTAGAGGAGATACGGTGTGCTTCGGGGAATAGAGATTTAATATCGTTGTTCTTCCCTCTCATCATTACCTGCAGGCGCTCGTGATAACTAACGCTGCCAAGCGCTCCTCTACAGTCGGAGAGATAGTCAATCTGATGTCTGTGGATGCACAGAGGTTCATGGACCTCACCACCTTCCTCAACATGCTGTGGTCTGCTCCTCTCCAGATTGTTTTGGCACTGTATTTCCTCTGGCAGGTACATGTACAAAATATAAATACTGTAGGTAGTTGTTTTACGTGTATGCATGTTTAGTGGCTTTTGCTTTTTTTGTTTTATTGCATGGATTTACCGGCCGCTGTATTTTACAGAACCTCGGTCCGTCTGTGCTGGCTGGGGTGGCTGTCATGGTCATGCTGATCCCGTTTAATGCTGTCATTGCCATGAAGACTCGAGCCTACCAGGTATAATCGAACTAGAACTTGGCAGTAATTGTGGAGCCACATGAGTGATATAAGTGTATTTGTTGTAGTTCAATAAATCTAAGATTTGTATGAACTGTATAACTATAGTTGTATAATGTAAGTTAATTACTTCAATAATATGTTTTGCTGTATATGTGATTTTGCATACATTTACCATACAGAGTACATAAATCAGCAGCTTCAGCAGTAGCATTTCGCTCTCTTAGTAATTCCCTCTTTTTGTCATTATGCACTCATCTCACTGTGACAGATGGTTTGTTGCACAAAACTACCTTGGAAGTTAGAAAAATAAAAAAATCATCTGCATATCACAGGCGAACAATCAGCTCAACAAACCATATAATGTAGTCAAAGAAAAAAGCCTTCAGTGTTGTTGTTCTTTGCTCTTCTTTCTAGAAATAATTCATGACGCTGATAGAATTCCTTCTAGCTGCATCTATGCTAACCTCTTCAGCAGCTGCCATTGTTGTTTTTCAGCAAACAGTCACTTCTCTTACACATCATCAGACACACCTAATGTCAAACCACGCCCGAAGCGCACGCTGTAACTGCCAGTAGTGTCTCACAGGATGCTGACTGGTCCATAATAAAGTTAAAAAAAAAAGGCAAAAAGGATCTTGTGAGTTCAGCTGCCTCATCCACTGCAGCTCACAGAGGAAACACTGTCTGGGGGAACACAAAGATAAAACTGCAAAATTAACAACACTATCAGTGTCATCAACACTGTACAGAACAACCATTTTGTCCCCCATCAGTTATTTTAGAAGTTAGAGTTTTAGGTTTAGAGTTTTAGGTTTAGAAGTTTAGAGTTTTTTTAATGAACACTATGAACGAGGAGGAATGATTACAGCAAGCAAACCCATTTCAGTGTTCATATGGGCACCCGATTTAAAACCTGTCCTTTACTGTCATAATATAAGCTGGTATATCATGCTGCCAATGATTAAATCACGTCTGATCTAGTGGATATTATCAGCAGCTTCTTTTTGTTTCGACTATGTGTAAGTTTAGTTAAGTGTGACAGATGTCATTTTTGTGTTATTCATGAAGTAACACTTTTCACCAATTTTCACCATTTTATTTTAATTCACAGATAAAGAACAGTTTGTCTTCTTCGTCCTCCTCTTCCTCTCTCCCAGGTGGAGCAGATGCAGTACAAGGACGCTCGCATCAAGCTGATGAATGAGATCCTGAACGGCATCAAAGTCCTGAAGCTGTACGCCTGGGAGAACTCCTTCAAAGAAAAGGTCCTGGCCATCAGGCAGAAGGAGCTCAACGTGCTGCGCAAGACAGCCTACCTCGGATCTCTGTCCACCATGGCCTGGACTAGTGCCCCTTTCCTGGTAGGTTCAGTCAGACGTCAATTTGGTGAATGTCATGATCGACTGTGGCCATTTTCATTGCATTTTGTTGAGTGTTAAAACCAACACATCCAGACTTGATGTTGGGTTATTTCTGAGGATGACAACATGCACGTCAGCACTGCGGTTTGCCAAAGAGGCCTTGTTGTTGTGGATATTTTGCCCCCTCTGAGCTGCCTTCATACTGTAAGTCATGTTTGACAGCTGGAAATACAATTTAGTAAGTGTTCAGATCGACTAGTTTGTGGACAAAAGAGCTTTAATTAGAAACTATTTTAGAAGCATGATGATAAAGAGCTCCTTTGTGGAAGTGAAGATTTGGGTCAATTTAGTAATTGTTATTTCAATAACTGGCTGTAACTGGCTAGTTTGCTGTGTAGTAACATCACTTATACATATTAAGCAAATATGACATCGCATGCCTTAATTTTTTAGTGCCTAATTCTTAGTGATATGCCACTTTGTGGCATATCAACCAATGTTAAGACATGATCTCCTGTCAGGACAGTTAACAGTCTTACATCCTGCCCCGATTTTGACTTGCTACCCACCCACAGTGTAAGCTGGTAGCTAAATGTTAGAAATGGCATAGCAACCACTTTTCACCTTCAGAGAAAAGCACAGCCTGATCCAACTGGTTTGTGACACGTGCCAGTGTGAGTGAACACACTCCTATTTCACATTAGTTATCTGCATCAGACATCATGACAGCATTTCATAAAGCTATTAGTTGGTTGAATTTCAGGTCATGTATGCTTTATTTGTCAGCTTTACTGGCCAAAAGTGTATTCGAGTGATTCTAAACACCATGAATATCACCACCTGTTGACAATGAGGACATTGCTGAGTCACTGCTTGACTCAGATAATAGCGTGCAGCATCACAACACTGACTGCTGTGCACACAGTAAACTGATAGACCCTGATGTGTGAGAGGCATGTTTCTCGATGTGTTTCCAGGTTGCCTTGACAACATTTGCTGTGTATGTGACTGTGGATGAGAACAACGTCCTGGATGCAGAGAGGGCCTTTGTGTCGCTGTCGCTCTTCAACATCCTCAGGTTTCCTCTCAACATGCTCCCACAAGTCATCAGCAGTATGGTACAGGTAGGAACTTTTTCTTTTTTTTTTCTCCATTCATTTTTTGTGTAGGTTTGATGGGCGTCCGTGTGTTTAACCACATCGCAGGCCAGCGTCTCACTGAAGCGAATCCAAGGTTTTTTGAGTCACGATGAGCTGGACCCAAATTCAGTGGACAGAAAGAACACAGCCACAGGTAAAACTAAACACTGCTCCTCCTTTGACCAACAGCTTCAGTTATTTATTTTTTTCCTTTTCTGTTGTTTGTTATTGTATATGCACCTTGAGAAAATGTGCATTGTCATCATTTCATTGTGTAAGCTCAATAATACTCGGCTGTAGGGCAGATCACTGCCTCCCGCTGGCACCTTTCACCCAGTGACTCATAGCCTGAAGAGCTCAGGGATGACTAATGGTTAAGAAATGCCTTTCAGTCTTTTGTCCTGCCTGATTACATCGCACTGTCGCAGCTAAAAAGAAATTCATGTGCCCTTGTGTGTGTTGCTCAACAGACTTTTCAGTGACAGTTGTCAATGGGAAGTTCTCCTGGGCCAGAGAAGATCCTCCCGTTCTGCACAAGTATGTCACAAAAACCCACCCACTGTATATCTTCATTTGTCACGCGTGTTTGTTTTGTTATCCCTGAAGCTATTCTCAAAACATGCTCGCTGTGTGTGTGTTCATAGTATTAACGTGATGGTGCCCCAGGGCTCCCTGCTGGCAGTGGTGGGCCATGTTGGCTGTGGGAAGTCCTCCCTGATCTCTGCACTGCTGGGTGAAATGGAGAAACTGGAGGGAGAGGTCTCTATTCGGGTAGGTATCCTCTTGTCTTTATTTTCCCTTTCCCTTCTTTCAAGCCACGCTAATCAATTTTATCACCTGACTGTGCAATTCGGCTCGACTCTAAGGACCATTTAGCATCTTTCAACTCAACTTTTGAGCTGTGTTTTGGTTTTATTGCCCTCAGTCTTTTTTGGTTCAGTCTCACCACTCTAGTGTTGTTTCCAGGTGTAGCAGGCAGCTATTTTTAACAAAACCCTCGGATAATCCCACTTCACACTACCTGCCCGACACCAAGCAGCAGACAGACACAGTCAGTAACCAGCTTTTGAACATAATGAAGCATTTAGCAGCTTAAGAACCAAATATTTCCAAATATGGAGACCAGAAGACTGACAGACCTACACAGAAATATCACCCAACTCTACACTCTTTTTGTATCTTAAAGCTCATTGTTAGTTCACAAATTTACTGTTTTGATTCAGTCTCTCTCACAATGAATCCACTGTTCTGTGCACTGCTACTACCACTAGTAGCATCAAACTGTTAGTGAACCCCACAATGCTTCCCTCAAACGTTCGCTTGTTATATTGCTCCCAAGTGACCAAATAAAAAAAAAAAAACAGTGCAGCTTTAATGTTCCTATTAGCCTCTGTCACTGTTACTGATCCCTTTACTATACTGATCCCTGTGATTCATTTATTAGAGGACACATAAAGAGCACACAGGTAAATGCACCTGGAGGTTAGATCATTCTCACCACCTCCAGATGTTTTGTTCAAGTTCATATTTAAGCATCTTTTTATTAACTTTTACTTCTATATGTTCATCATATGAGAGCACTGTCACTGTGTGCACACATATACAAAAGACGCAGCTCTCAGTCTGTTAGACTATATTTGTATAGCAGTGTCTTCACAGTTTGGTACAAATGGTGCAGTAAAGATCAGTGCAGCTCAAAGTGCTTCACAGGTAAATGTAATTATCCTTGACAAAACAACTTTTAAAAATAACTCCAATGCACAGTGCGTTTGAGGTCAAATACTAAAATAAGTGAAGATGAATGACTTAAAGTCTCTCTTTATATAACGTTTACACTTTACACTAACAGAGTTAGTGAGAAGATTGATGCTGCTCTCATGTCTGTATGCTAAATATAAAGCTGGAGCTAGCAGGGTCAGGACGTCAGGATGCAGGGACAAACAGGTAGCCTGGTTTATTTTTACATTTTGCTTTTTGTACACAGTGTATCTGTATGTGAGCTCTGGGGGTCTTGGGAGTTTCTGAACTTGGGACAGAGCAAACCAGCTGCTCCTCCCCTGCTTTAAGTCTCTCTGCTAAGCTAAGCCACCTGGCTTAACTTCATATTCAATAGACAGATACGAGAGCAATATCGATCTTCTGATCTTAGTCACAGCGAGGAAGTGAACTAACTAAGCCTCATAACACACTGCACCAGAAACAGATAGCACTGACTGGCTGCTTAGTCATTCAAGTAAAGTGAAGTGAAATAAATGTCAATATAATGTTTCCAGTCATTGTTACAATGACAGTTTGTTAGAAAGGTGCTGTATAAAGGTTTTGGTCTCACATGCACATCAGTGCTGAAAAAACGATCGATCTAGATGTCCCTTTATCTCCAGCACTCGCTGACTATCTTTATGTTAGAGCCAAAACTTCTGGTCAAAGATGGGAAGACCTCCTCTGAGCCAGCCTTATCTTTGTTGCCCCTCTTGGTCAGCTGGCTGCTCTACAGTGATTTTCATGTAGGATGCATGATAAGGTGGAAGCGTGTCACTTGAAGTGGGAGCAGTATAACTCTTATGTAAGGAGTGTCCAATGGTATTTCCTGCTCAGAAAAAAAAGCAGCATACTATTACATAAAATGAGAGGTACACTTTGTATGTACAGTTGAAATACTTCAAATGTTTGTCTGTTGTGAAACTACAACTATTAATCATAAAAAATATGCTATGTAAATCAAGATATTTTTAAATGATTACACAATAATTCAAAGGTTAGCTTTTTCAGCTCGTGCTCATCATATGCTCTACAGTACATTGAATATCTGTCACAAAACAACAGAAGGCACTGTTCTCTCAGAGCAAGTCGACTTCACTGCAGCAAAAATGAGAAACATTGTCACTAACAATATTAGCTGAGTTGGGAAAATCTGACAATATTCAGTGCTGAGGTAGTAGGAAATACTGAGATAGATATATTCAGAGGACAAAGACACGTGCAGGGCTCCTAACTGCCAGATTTGTCACCAGAGGAAGTGGTGTAAAGAGAAGTTTGTCGGCCTCTTTCCTCAGGGCTCAGTGGCGTACGTACCGCAGCAGGCCTGGATACAGAATGCCACCCTGCGGGACAACATCCTGTTTGGGAAACCTTACAATGAGCAGAAGTATGGCTGCGTTCTGGAAGCCTGTTCCTTAACTCCTGACCTGGAAGTGCTGCCTGGAGGAGACATGACCGAGATAGGCGAGAAGGTACGAGAGAGAAGTGCTTTCATTTCCTGTTCCTATACTGAGTAATCACTTTTTGTTTCTGTTTTTCAGGCTTTGCTTCTGGTTTCCTTTCAGACATTATCAGTGTCATTTGTTAGTTTCCTGAACGTTTCCCCACCATTTGATTAAGATTAAGGCATGATATATTGGCCACAGTAATTCTGATGACACGTCTCCATCCTGCAGGGCATCAACCTCTCCGGTGGGCAGAGACAGAGGGTGAGTCTGGCCCGAGCTCTGTACAGTGACGCTGATGTCTACCTGCTGGATGACCCTCTGTCCGCCGTGGACGCCCACGTGGCCAAACACATCTTTGACAACCTCATTGGTCCAGAGGGGGTGCTGAAGGGAAAGGTGAGGAGAGGCTAAATTCACTTCTTTAAAAAAATGCTATGCGTATTGTCTTTAACTTTTTTATGACTTGTTGATCCCATGACTTTTAGCGCCAGCTAAAACCGAAAACAGACCAGCTAAAGTCTGTTTTCACTTGCCCAATTAAATATCTCAACATCTGTGTGGCAAATTGAACACACTTACGTGGAGACGCTTGCATCAGTTCCCATCAGAGCTTCATTGATTCATGACCGAATACCTGCAAAGTTAGTGACATTTCAATCAGGCTCAGTCGTGCTTTGTGTTAATTTGCAAATGTTAGCATGCTAACACAGTAAAATAAGTTGGTGAGCATGCTAAAGAGCATGCTGATATTAATCTCAAAGCTGCACTGTGGTGATGTAAGGGTGTGGCCTTAGCAGAGGATGTTTATCTTATCTTTTTATTAAAGAGGAAGCTGTATTTTTTTATCAGTTTATTACTTGTTGGTTTTTCATGTTTATGACTACGCTTTCTGATAAGAGCTGGATGAGTTTCTGATATGAATGTCCTGATATGATGTGTGTCGTTTATCAGATAACAAGGTTCCTTTTGTTTGATTCCAGACACGTATTCTAGTGACACATGGCATCAGCTTCCTGCCTCAGGTGGATAACATAATGGTGATGGTGGACGGCAGGGTGTCAGAGATGGGCTCCTACCAGGAGCTGCTCAACCAGAACGGAGCCTTTGCAGAGTTTCTCAGGAACTACGCTCTGGAGGACATCGTAGAGGAGGAGGCCACTGGTAGAGCTCTATATCCTTTACACATATACTCTTGCACATATGAGAAGCTGTTATTATTTTTATGGTGGAGCTTCTGTAACATGATGTCAACAATGCTTTTGCAGATGACTTAATGGAGGATGAGGAACTGTACCCTGAAGATACCCTTAGCAACCACACAGACATGGTGGACAATGAGCCGGTGATCAATGAAGCCAAGAGAAATTTCATAAGGTAGAGGAAATATTTTCCAGTTTTAGTTTCTTTATGACTACCTATATAAAAGTTTATTGTCTGATCCATTGGAATTGTATGTTTCAGAGTTTATGAGTTTGTTTCATCGATGCCGGCATGTTTTTGTGATGTGTGCATGTTGCAAAACAATGATGTCAAAGTTGTGTCTAGGCTACTAGAACTTAAAAGAAGAAGGAGTCTTGGCAGAGAAAGCAGTCCAACTCGTGGCTTCATTTCCCAAAGATAACCCAGTGCTAGTTAGAATATCTGTAAAATATTCTTTTCAAGATGAATTGATTATTATTATTATTATTATTATGATTATTTGATTGATTATTTGACTTTGTATGCACAACCACTGTGTCCTGAGCAAACAGCACATATTGCTATCATACCTGTTTTGATAGCATCAGCACCCAGCAGACAGGATTAGCTGATTTATTTTTTATTTGACTAAGAAAAACTAAATGAAAATAAATGCTGCACAAATATTTCATCATTCAATCGCATTAAATCATTGATGCCGAGTCATTGACACATGACACGGCGTACATGACAGACTGTTGACATGAGCTGTCAGGCTAATGAGTTCCACATTAAACATTAGTTAAACATTTCTTTTTCGTCCGTTCACAGGCAGATCAGCATCATTTCAGCAGACGGAGAGACCCTCAGATCTCGCTCAGTGAGGAGACACGGCTGCAGCCAGAGGAAACACTCCGAGCCACAAGAGAAGAAGAAACCACAAGATAAGGAGAAACTCATCCAGGCCGAGACCACAGAGACGGGCAAGGTCAGTCCACCTAATCTCTTCTGATGAAAATATTATTGTCTATTTACAGATATTCACAGAGAGACAAAGTAAATATTCACCCTTTTTATTTATTATTTCTGGAGACATCACACCAAAAAAAGATGAGCAAATTTAAACCTGGAGCTACAGAAATGTTCATAAATCATACATGTGCGACCAGGTGAAAGCAAAGGTGTACCTGGACTACGTCAGGGCGGTGGGACCTCTGCTGTCGGTGTTCATCTGTTTCCTGTACGGCTGCCAGAGCGCGGCGGCCATCGGAGCAAACATCTGGCTCAGCCAGTGGACCAACGACGCCTTGAAGAATCAGACTCAGCAGAATGTTCATATGAGGGTGGGGGTGTACGCAGCACTGGGCATTGCACAAGGTAAGAATCACAGAGTGTCACTCGTGTGCATTTATTGTCATGTGAAAACAATTTAGTAGAAACTGAAGGGTGCGAACTGTGTTCTCTGGTTTAAGGTGCCGCCACAACACGGTGTTAAAATCACTTTTGAACTGCTTCTACCCACACAGGAGTTTGCTGATATTAACTGGATGTATCTGCTTTGCAGCCGGTTGAAAGTTTCTTTTTCTACAGTAGCTCACTGGCAAAAGAACATAACTAAAGGAGCAGTATTACGTACATGTGGCAGTTTGTATGCAGTGTTATTGTTTCTCTTACAGTGTCACACCTCTACCTTCAGGACAGCCTGTGCCGTCTCATTCCACATTTAAACCTTCCTCTCGCTATCTCCTCCCCCCCCACTCCTACTCCTCGGGTTCGACCCACCCACCCCCCGCCACAGGTATCCTGGTCATGATGTCTTCCTTCACACTAGCCACGGGGAACATTGCCGCAGCCAAGAAGCTGCACTATAATCTGCTCACCAACAAACTTCACACGCCCCAGTCTTTCTTTGATACCACGCCTATAGGACGCCTCATCAACCGCTTCTCCAAGGACATCTACGTCATAGACGAGGCTCTCCCGGCCACCGTGCTCATGTTACTGGGCACCGTCTTCGTTTCTCTCTCCACCATGATAGTTATCGTTTCCAGCACACCCATCTTCGCCGTTGTCATAGCACCCCTGGCTTTCATATACGTCTTTGTCCAGGTACTCGGGGGAAAATGTTGATCATGTGCCAGATGACCCTCTCTGTTCCTCTTTTTTTTGCAAATATGTGACTCTTCCTCTTCCTAGATTTGCATGCCGCTTGCACGTTGGCACAGCAGCTCTTTTAACCTTCCAGTTATGGGTTTTGTTTCCTCCGTAGCCTGCGATGTTGTCCTCGATGAGCATCCGTGGTTGTGGTTATCTCCCTTTCAAATGTAAAATTTCTTTCTCTCCGCAGCAAAAGCGCTTAGTGTCCTGGCTTCAGCCTGCTTCCACACCCTTCCACACACAGAACACACACTCGAAAGACATGCGGCCTGTCAGCTGAACACAATGTACTGAACTTACTTGAATCTTGATCTGAGAGGATCATTTCTGTTCTGAACCAAAAGTAAGGTTAGTCAGTCTTTACTCTCCCCCTAGTGGTGGTCCAGTGTTAATACAACTGGAGCCACTTCATTTAAAAGGACAGTGTGACTGTCAGCAGGGTGTCAGGATTTCTTTCAGGTATTACACAAGTAACATCTACAAGCTGTTGTGATGTTAGCTACATGTGAGGGAGGTGTTTTTTTGTTTTTTGCGGGAAAATGGAGCAGATGTTGAAATAGTGAAGGAGTAGTCAGCTGATTAGATAAGAGGCAGTTTGTGTGTGGAAACATTCAGAGAATTTGAGTTTCTCACATTTTTTTCAGTTCAGTAATCTCTTCTAATGTGTATATATATATATGTTGTAAATAGTATTTGATATGTACAACTTTTAGTGGCAGCATAGGGTTTGATTAAACGTTAACTACAAAACAGATTCTTCAGATCTGGTGATATTTAAATGAGGCAGAGATGGAAAGTAAAGCACATACAGTAAATAAATAAATAGTTTTTTTTAATCATATGTAGGCGTGATACATTCAAAGAAATGCGCCAGACTGTCGTGTCTCACAGTTTTTAGATTTTACACTCGCTGTTCTAAACACCCAGGAAGCTTGAGACTCGCAGATACTTTGTCAACTTCCTGATCAGATGAGCTGAGGTGCAGTTATATCAGAGGCTGGATCCACCGGATAGATACGGCCATGTGAAGCCATGAGAGAGACGAGGCAAACAGTGTGGTGATAGATGGGCCACTCGATCACTACACACTAAATATCTGACCTTGTAGTTAGCTTGAGCAGTCATAATAACGATCATGGCAGCAACCACACAAAAAGAAGCGATGATTTCAAAAAGAAAAAACTTGAACTTTGAACTTTGTTTTCAGTCTCTTAATGTTTTCAGTTGTGTGCCGGATGTGACTTTTTTTTTAAAAAAACATGCAGTGACAGTGGAAGCTGTCGCTTCATTAGACATCAGGAACAGCTCCTAATCCATTTAACGCAGGTGTTGTTGTATTGTCACGCTTGACCCCTCCTCCCCCTCCCCCCTCTCCCCCCCTCCCGCAGGTGTGCTGTTGTTGGTTAACTGCCTGCTGTGCCGGGCCTACAGTATGCTGCTGGCAGCCAAGCTCATGCACCACAACATGCTTCAGGGGGTCCTGCGAGCTCCGCAGGCCTTCTTCGAGAGCACCCCCTCTGGGCGGGTACTAAACCGCTTCAGCAAAGACGTGGATGCTATAGACACCCACATCCCAGACAATATTGACATATGGATGCGCACTTTCTGGTACACACTGAATGTGCTGCTCATATGCTCTGCCCTCACCCCAATGTTCCTCATAGTCATAGCCCCATCAATGGTGTTCTATTGGTGGGTTCAGGTAAATAGGAAACAAGTCAACATCAACTCATTAATACCACCATGCATGTCTGCGAGTGTTGTTGAGTGTGTGTGCTGGTAGACTGTTGCATGTGGTTGAAGTCACTGCTGTATTCTAGTGCTGCAGGGGAGGTGTAGTTTGGTCTCTGCTAGTCCAGTAGTCGTAGTTGACTGGGGCCTGTCTGTAGCCTGTAGACCGTGGAAGCTCCACTCAGCAGCACCACAGCACCAATAATCTTTCAAGACTATTATGAAACAAAACAAATGGGATTCCAGTTCTATGACTTTCATCTCCAGGGGCAGGGCTTCTCTGGAGGCAGAAATAATCTCACTACCCTGTAAGTGCAGATTTATCTCATTTGTATGAGGAATACGATGTGCATTCAGACCCATTTTGCTCCCTACAGTAGGTTATAAGATCGCCTCCTGTCCGTCTGTTCCTAACTGTACTTGCTGATGGAGGGAGGAGAATGAGGAGGAGGGACTTTGCCAGTCAGGCTCACCAGATCAGCTCCAGTAACTTCTGCCCACTGAGGTCTAATGAGGTTATTCCTGCCACAGGAGCAGCTCTGTCTGACAGCAGTTGTTAATGGTGGTGTGCGTAGTGTTCGTCACTGCAGTATTATCTGGTTTAATTCCAAATCAAATAATTGCTAGGTTAGAATCAGACAAATGGGTTCTTCTTTCTGGTCATACACTGTCATGGTGAGATTAACATCTTGGGTGTAGGTGGTCACATGGTAAGATTTGATAATACGCTGTCCAGTGATCAAAACACACTCTTGTACCTGACCTCAGGATGACTATTTTATCTGGTTAAAGGGGCACTGCACAAATTTTACAAATGAAGTTTGTAAGAGTTTACTCGTCACACAGAGAAATCAACCTGTGAAAACATATTTTGAAAAGAAAAACCCAGATGATGACATCAGGGTTATTTCATCAGTTTGAGACTTACAGTTTTTAACAGAGAGTCAGTGTTACAAACTACAGGTGTGTGTTTGAATGGGGTCCAGTTCTCTTTGGAGCTTGAACCATATTGGGGACTAAAAATCAGGACGTCTTCTTTTTTGTTAGTCTTGTGAGTCCCCAACATTTTTCAAAGTATTGAGTTGTTGGAGTAGTTAGCTTTAACCTTTAACCCCACTGGTTAGATTTCATACAATGCTAGCTACAAACCATATTATCAATCAAACCTACAGAACAACCTCACCCTAACCCAACAGTCAAACAGTTCATCAGTCAGTAGTTTATTTCATATCAATCTGTCTGATGTAAGGTGACTTCTCACTGTAGGTTTGTATTTTAGCCTTGAGGATCAGGAAGACGTCCAGTATAAAATGATAGCGTTGATCAATCTAGTGTTTCCTAAACAAACTCAGACTTCAAAATCTGTTTGATTTCAAACCCAGAGTCGTAACGTGAAATCATCAGTCACAAATCAGTTCATCATTAAAGCTGCAGTCGTTAACTTTTCTAAAAAATAACGTTGAAATCGGAAAACTGCCGAAACTTTCACTATATCATGACAGAAGGATATGAGACTGATGCTCAGAATGTTTAGACCTCCACTTCGGACTCAACACGTGATCTGTTCTGTCAGGATAAAGTGAAACTCTCAGCAAATATGACCAAAAGTTCGTTTTCATAAAAGTGACCTGCTGCAGGTCTACAGTGATTTTAGAGCAGACATTCATGGGGCGTTTAGGCTGATCGCCTTTTAACATTCACCCTAACCGGATCCCCAAATGTTTCACATCAGCTCCACTGACACAAGCTCATATTACTCCTGTAGCTTTGTCATGGCATCCACCCTGCATGGCCTGCGTCTTTGCTGCATCATTTGTCTGTAATCATCTCTGCTGAGGAGCTTCTGTTGAATGAATCATGTCGAAGTCTTGCAAATGAAATCAAAACTAACTTCATTAATTAAATACGATGGCACACATAGATGCAAAGAGAAAGTAGGCTTTTAACATTTTCAGAATAATTCTGTGTTTTTATTAGGCAATAAATTTTAATGCAAAACTGCGTGTGATGAAAACCAAACACCTGCAGTTTGAACACATTTTATTTAGTGTACTGAGGTCAAGGCAGGGGAGCTGAGCTGCACGCCCACTTTGAAGTCACCTCCTCTGAGGAGCTTAGCTGGCATCCCATCAAAAATGTGTAAATTGGAATCTCAGACGAGAACTGCAGGTGTTTTGTTCACACAGGCTTTCTTTATTATTCTGCGTGCGTGCCAATGTGTGTGCCTGTGAGTGAGTGTGTGTGTGTGTGTGTGTGTGTGTGGGCTCATCTGCGTGCATCATAATTGTTTTTGAATATCTGAGCATGTGTGACGTGTTGTACACTCGTAATGTTGTGTTTGTTTTCTCAACCTCCCCCCTGTAGAGATTTTACGTTGCGACGTCTCGGCAGCTAAAGCGTCTGGAGTCAGTCAGCCGCTCACCCATATACTCCCATTTCTCTGAGAGCGTCACAGGCTGTAGTGTAATCCGAGCCTATGGCAGACACTCTGCCTTTGTTCTGCTGAGTGATATGAAAGTGGATGAAAACCAAAAGAGTTACTACCCTGGTATAGTGTCCAACAGGTAAGTGTTCTGCGTCAACTCAGCAGTATTGTTCCAGTGTTGATGAAAAGACATCTTTTCTCCTCCTGTACACGACCACTGGCACCATGGATCAGGAATAATTTGACATATCAAAGAATACAATAAACTTTTTTTTCTGCGTGTTAGGTGGGCAGATTGATACCACAGTCTTATCTGCACATTGAATATGTCCAGCCACGACAGCTTAGCTTAGCTTAGCTTAGCACATGGATGCTAAACATGCTAAACAAAATCTCAAATGTAAAAATTATCATTTGTGAGAGAGTCAACTCTGGTTACAAGTCACTGCTCACCGCCCAGAAGTAGGGCAAAACCACAACCTCATGTTCTCACACTGTTTAGAGGGTTAAATATGAGAACACACACAAGGTACAACATGTTAAATTCTGAGATGCTGCTCAGTGGAGCATACAGACATGACAGCAGTCAATCATCCAGCTCGAGCTCCAGCCAGATTAAATACGGGCATCGATGTTTATTTGGTTTTAATATTTAATCATTAAATTGAAGTTTGACAGTAAAGTGCAAAAGCTCCTCAACATCAATTCAGGTTAATGTTACGCTTAAAAAAAAAAAAACCTTATTTGCATTTACGTGTTCACGTATTCACCAGATTTTCATCTTTAAATAGAATTTAGAGCAGTAGCTGATTTAAAATAATTTACTCACAGTGAATGTTAATTTAATTTATGTCGGCTAAAAAAGCAAGTCAAAGGACGAATAAATGAAGTGTCTCTTGCAACATTTTAGTGCTTCAGTAAAACTCAGTCCATCCTTTTGAATTTCAATATTCATCAAGTTGTTAATGCGGCTGCATGGAAACAGAGACAGTCCAGTCCAGCTTATATCAGGCTTGTTATGAAGTTGCGTACATAAAGTCAAGGTGAATGGCCTTTTTGTCTTGATTTAAAATCTGACATTTCATAATGTCCGTCAGTCCGATCCATGATGGTTCATACCAACTCCATCACATCTATCTTATTGCTGTATTCAGTATCAGGCCAACTAAAGCTTAAGGAAGCTGTCAGTCCTATCAAGCCAGTGACTGAGTACAGAAGGGGAAAGACGCACTGGAACATATCTGCTGCCAGATGATTCACTACATGAACGTACATCATGATTTGAAGGACTCACTGCAGAGAGATGAGTTCACTCCGCTAACAGCAGCAGACACATTAGTCTGTAATCTCACATTAGTACATTATACTTAGTATAACAGAACTTCTTAAGTCTTACAGCACCACTTCATCTCTTCTTACTCGACTTAATAATAGGCCTGTTCAGAGCAGGTGTAACTCAGTCAGCTGGCACAGTGTCAGGAGCTGGATCTGGAACACCTAAATATAATTATTAACCACCATTCATTTTATTAGTTACACCTGCTTCCTCTGCTGTGATATGTCAAAATCTCTGCTGTGCAAACAGCCTTTAATAACTGATGAGCACGTGAAACCTAATTAATGTTCAATCAGTGATCAAAACACACACATCTATACCAGAGGCTGACTTCCTCAGGTCTCCATCGGGTGTGTGTGTCAGCCTGCCGTGACGCTCTTAACACTGTTTGTCACACAGGTGGCTCGGAGTGCGTATCGAGTTCATCGGGAACTGCATCGTGTTGTTTGCTGCTCTGTTTGCTGTGACTGGGAAGGAGAGTCTGAACCCCGGCCTCGTGGGGCTGTCAGTGTCCTATGCTCTGCAGGTGCGATACAGACCGTCGATTGTACACGATGTTTTAGCTCAGGACTGGGCCCATGCAAACATTTTCAAACCAACTCAATGGTTAACATCGCTGAGAGCTGCTTCTATTTTATTTGCACAAAATCGAACTGGTTTAATCTCCAGTATACCAGACTAGCAAAACCAGAAACAGATTCAACCCTACGTAATATATATAATATAAGAAGAAGAAGAATATTTCAGCTTTGTGTTCCGCTGCCCCCAAGTGGTCAAAAAAAAACAATGAATGTAGACTTTTATCAGCAGCAATTTGATTGCTTTGCATTGTAATGAAAATAATGGTTGCAGCCCAAATCTAACCGCAGACGTCCTTTATGGGGATCATTCAAACATCACCTTCAAACACTCAACCTGTTTTGTTTTTGTAGGTGACCATGTCTCTGAACTGGATGGTGCGGATGTCTTCAGATCTGGAGAACAACATAGTGGCAGTGGAAAGAGTGAAGGAGTACTCTGAGACCAAGACCGAGGTGTGTGTGTGTGTGTGTGTGTGAGAACATATAACGTGTCCACGTCTGTCCCACAGAAGCTAAAGTACTCTGCATGTGTTTGCTCAGCGTCGACTTCGTGCTGCAGTTAAAAAGTCGAATTTTACCCACATTCCAAAAAACTGTCCTGCTGCCAAGTCATGTTCTCAAACAACACAGGACCTATAAACTATAACTAGATCCAGAAATCTTAGATTACCTGGTGCCAGTAAGGCCCCCTCTGATATATAAGACCAACAGGGCGTCTGCACTGTACACAGTGTACTTTCTCTGCAGCCATCACAGTATGTGCCCATTCTATACTGTAGCTGCTATAGTTGTTAGTGAGTGCCTTTGTTTGGAGCGTCCAGTGTGTCCCAGAGGTGAAATAAACGCTTGGCAGCCCTGAGTGACTCTGCACACACAGGTCCAACTCTCCCAGTGTTCAGAGTGATAAACAAATCAGTTGTGCTGAAGGCCAAGCAGGCTAATGACTTGTTCAGAAAGTTTTCCTAGTCAGAAAATGCTGCGTTTGTGTTCACAGGCCCCCTGGGAGGTGGAGGACAAGAAGCCCCCACCTGAATGGCCCATGGAGGGGAACGTGGAGTTCCATGAATACAGCGTTCGGTACAGAGAGGGACTGGACCTGGTCCTAAAGAAACTCTCACTGAGCGTCAAAGGAGGAGAGAAGGTGGGGAGGGTGCAGCTGAGGTGATCAATAATGAATAACAGGGTCAACAGAGGTGACTTCACTGATCACTGCTCTGTGTGTGTGTGTGTGTGTGTGTGTGTGTACAGATTGGTATTGTGGGTCGCACAGGGGCCGGCAAGTCCTCCATGACGCTCTGCCTCTTCCGAATCCTGGAAGCTGCAGCAGGAGAGATCACCATCGACAAGGTGAAGATATCTGACATAGGCCTGCACGACCTGAGGTCCAAACTCACCATCATTCCACAGGTACACACACACACACACACACACACACACACACACACACACACATTCCTCACAAGACTTTTTACCTGCAGCTTTCTGAGAGCAGTTATCTTTCTCTACATCATCATGTCAGGCAGTTCACCTCTCTGAGACTCAAACAAATGAAAATAAATGAGATATTTTCAGTTAAAGATCAAATATAAACATTTCTTATCAGCACTTTAAATCCCCAAGATATACTGTGTCTTGGCTTTTAAAGGAATGGTTATGGAAAAGTTTGGAAATGCACTTATTCACTTTCTTGCTGAGACTGAGAGAGATGAAAAGATTGTTACCACTCTCTGTACATTAAATGTAAAGCTATGGCATTTAGAAGGTTAGCTTAGCTAAGACTAGAAACAGCTAAACAGCTTGATCCAAAGGTGACAAAACTCTCCTACCAGCTCTTCTAAAGCTCATTAATTGACATCACACATCTTGTTTGTTTAATCTGTACGAAAAATAAAATGCCAGAACGACAAGTTGTTGGCATGGTCACGTTGTTAAGCGTGTTCTTGCCCAGTAATGAGTGTTGCATTGTAATCCTTATGGGCAAATGCACACCGTCCTCTAAAGCACTTCCCACTTGGACAGGATCAGATTATTCTAAGTTGTCTGACAACATGATGGAAAGAACCCCGCAGAGATCCTTTTTGTCTAACCAGAAACAGCAGCTGCATCACTGCTCAAAGCCACCAGACTCCACTGACAAAAACATCATCAATCATTTTACCTCGCAGAACACGTGAGTTGCTGGTCTGCAGCTGCCTCGATCGATTAGTTTGTTTTGTGTTGCTGTGACTTTAGTGTTAAAGTGTTAAAAACACAACAAACTGCCCACTGAGACTGCAGCAGACCAGAGAGGTAAAATGACAGTTTTTGTCAGTGGAGTCTGGTGGTGGTGGAAAAGAGCAATAAAGATATTTTTTTTGTGGTCGTATTTTTAAGTTTGTTATCTTCAAAGACGTCCAAAGTCTTTCCTCTGCCACAGGAGCCCGTGCTGTTCTCAGGCACACTGAGGATGAACCTGGATCCTTTTGAGAAGTACAGCGATGAAGAGGTGTGGAAAGCTCTGGAACATTCTCACCTCCACAAGTTTGTCAGCAACCAGCCGTCCAAACTGGAGCTGGAGTGTTCAGAGGGAGGAGAGAACCTCAGGTAGGAGACGCAGTGAACCAGTGTTTTTATACGATTAGCTGTGGTTAGCAGACAAACTCTCTGCAGCGCTGTGCTTCATGTGCCGTTGTGTCTACAGTGTGGGCCAGAGGCAGCTGGTGTGTTTGGCTCGGGCTCTCCTGAGGAAGACCAGGATCCTCATCCTGGATGAAGCCACAGCTGCTATCGACCTGGAGACAGATGATCTCATCCAGTCCACCATCCGGACTCAGTTTGAGGACTGCACTGTCTTTACCATCGCTCACAGACTCAACACAATCATGGACTACACAAGGTAAAACATACAGTCTGTGAACACTTTAAAGGGGAATTCCACTATCAGATGTAGATTTTGAATTTCAGTTGTACAGAAATATGAATATCAAACAAAAACACATGCAGCATGTGAGCAGAGAAGAAATGAATGAGTCACATCTTGTTGTTCTGTTTGTGCACGGAGGGACAACTGAGAACAGGCCGCAGACATTTCTGTCCAATAAATGATGAAATCTATCAGAGATTCAGTGTGACAGGAGGCGTGCGTCCTTCACACTCCCAACAATCAATAATGAAGGTTTCACCTGCAAGATGGGTTGAAACAGAGGGGCAGTAAAACTCAGTGTTCTTAAGTCCTTGAAATGCCTTGAAAGTTTTTGTAAATAGACGATCATGGTCATGGGCTTGATTGTGAGAGAAGCTGAAGTTTTTTTTTTTTTTAAACTGTGGCTCAGGTGGCAGAGCAGGTTGTATCATTGTCTTGTAATGGGAGGGTCACAGTTCAATTCCCAGCTCCCCCAGTCCGGCCAAAGTGTATTTGAGCAAGAAACTGAAGCCCAAATTACTCAGTAGACCAGAAAGATGTTCTATAAATATAAATGCATGTATTTAAAGTTAGTGAATAAGCTGCACTCCAATCGTGTCTCCTGCAGTTGCATCACTGTTGTACTGTTCAATTGTTTCTCGTTGTCATCATTAAAATGGTCAGTGTTTGATCTCTCACCTTGGCCTCAAACTATGCTGGGTCCTTGAATTTGGGGTAGTTGAGCCTGAAAATTCCCTGAAAAGTCCTTGAGTTTGATGTTTATTAAAGTTGTGGGAGCCTTGCTCCAGATATTGTGCAACCATTGTGGCTCTTTCCAGTCCCGTCATGTCTGAATGAAGTCATGATAAATATTTATATAACCGAGTCCTGTCCTGTCTGAAACCTGACACAATGATGATTTCTCTGGTATACAGACTTGTAATAAGCTTCAACAAGCATGATAGACAGCATTTTAATAAGAAGGTGGAATTTCCCTTTAAATGCATATGTAGATGTTTCTAGCCTGTATCGTTGCTCTTATGCAGACTGCTGCAGGCTTTGTGAGTGAACCTTTCCTCCCTCTCTTCTTGCAGAGTGCTGGTGTTGGACAAGGGACAGATAGCAGAGTTTGACACTCCTACAAACCTCATAGCACAGAGAGGAATCTTCTACGGCATGGCTAAGGATGCAGGACTGGCTCAGTAGAATCGCCTTTTTGTCCCAATGTTACAGAGCAGGGTCGAAGATCAGCTCAGCTCAGCTTAGTTCAGCCTGACTCTGAGTTTCAAACCTGGCAGTGGAACTGAAGAGTACCTTTTCTTGTTTTTCAGGACACTTACTTCTGGCTTTGAACGAAGCCTGAACTCCTTTGCAGACTTGGATCAATTAGCAGTTGCAAACAGTTTCTGAACCCACATCAGGACTTTTACATCCTCTTCTGCGATTGTCTTAAGTTCCTGGCACTGACTATATCGTCCTGCGTGGGGAAGCTCCGTCTCTTTGGCATCTAAATAGGAAAAAACAAGCCATACGTATGAGTGCTGGTTGATCCAAGTCTGCTCTTTAGTGCCTTCTGCCAGTGGGATGAAGAAAGCCAGTGAATGTATCGTTTTCTAATCGGCTGTCTGCTGCGAAACAAAAAGAATAAAAAAAGGAGGAACTTTTTTATTTTATTTTTTCTACAAAGAAAAATACTGTGCCACTGTACTTTCCTCATAAGAAAAAAAAACATACACTTTTGTGATACACCCACTTATTTTTGTACTGTACCATTATTTAAGCTACTTTTTAAAGAATTGTTTCATCTAGGGAAGTTTTCTCAGTTACATATGTGATTCTTTTGTGAACCAAATCTATAAAAACTTGAATTCTGTACCACCAAAATATGAAAATGCCTTTATTAAAAAAAAAAAAAGGAAGAACAATGTTTGTGTGCTGTCGTGAAATTAAACATTGTAAAAAAAAAAAAAATGATAGATGACATATTCTTAACCCAAACCCTGTTTGACAAACTCAGGGCTGTGGAAGAAGTGTTCACAGGTTGATTACCTCCTCTGTTTGTCTTGTAGTTACATATTTTAATTATCCAGAATAAACTTCATCTGTTCAGTTACATTGTAAACATTGCTGGAAGAAGAATTCAGAGCCTTTACTTGTGCAAAAGTACTAACATCCTGTAGAGCTACTTGAATGCAAGTAAATGTCCTGCATTGAAAGTACTATTAAAGTAGTATTAGTAAAAGTAGTCATACAAAGAAGCCTTAGTGTGTTATTTATTTATTATGTATGATCTATACTGATAACCCAATTGACCCAATTCAAACACAAACTGAAAAATTCTGTTGTAATTATATTATCAGTCAACTTATTTAAAAGTTCCTCAAGACAGGAATTCTGTAGCTTGTAACAAGAAAGAAAAAGGCTACACTAGAATTCTAAAATTAGGGGTGTTGATTAGCTCAGTTGGTTGAGCATCCGCCCCATGTACAAAGGCTCAGTAGCGGCCCAGGGTCCAAATCCAACCTGCGGCCCTTTGCTGCATGTCATTCCCCATCTCTCTCTCTCTGTCCCTACATGCCTGTCAGTCTTCAGCTTGTCTCTGTCAAATAAACTTGAAAAAAAACAAACAAAAAATATCTTTCAAAAAAAAAGAATTATAGAATTAAAAGTTTAGAAAACACTAAAAACAGGCTGAAAATGATGAGAAACATTCAAGTCCTCGTTACAACTGAAATGAGTCAGAAAATAGTTTTTGTGTGCACTGAAACAATCGCCATCATCATCGCCATGGACTAAAGACCTTGCTGTCAGACAACAGATGTCTACCACACCTGGGAAAGACCGAGGTGTTGTTTGGTTCAAAGCTTACAGTAGGTTAGATAAGGAGACAGATCTGGATATTAGGCTTGAAGAGGAACCTATTACATCAGAGCCCTTCGTCAGCTTTCTTGGTTGGAACCTTGACTTTCCATGACCTTGGAGGTTTGGGGCAAGGTACTAGAAGATGATACCGGACAGGGAGTCCCTAAAATTGTTGGTCTCCTAGTGTCACTTGGACTACGGCGTTAGCTCATGGTACTGCGGTCCAGACAGTGGATGAAACACCAGTGACCATGATGGAAACAAGTCTGGATAATAATAAAGTATCAAAGTTAATCTGTTCACTTCAAAAACTGTAAGTTTGAATGAAGTCTGTAGCTGAAAGTATGCAGAAGTAGTGATGAAGTGTTGAAAGTGTTAAAGTTTGTAGAAAGATTTGAAGGCTGTGCCATTAATGTAATATTTGAACGTGGAGAAAGTAGAGAAAGTATGAATGGTATGGCATGTGCAAGAATAATAATAAAGATTTGACACCAATCAGAAAACTTTAAATATGATTGTAATTATGTCAATCAGCCACTAGAGGGCGCTCACAGTCAACCACTAAAAACTTGTCTCAGCACCTCAATGAGTCGATCTAAAATTTATTTATCAAAATGTTACGGGAGAGTATTCATCACTAAGTTCTCAGCCGCACTGACACCAGATCACACACACACATTCTTAACACCAGATAAGGACAAACAATGGACTGAGTGAAGTGTCACAGATTGGTCAGGTTTCATGTTATCTATGAACAGTTACTGTAGATAATGGATTTCTGTGGGTGGAGGATGTGTTTCATCTCTTAGAGGTGAAAAATTGGATGTTCCCAGAATCAATTCAGGCTTTAGAGAAAATAATCACAGCACCATGACAGGACTGAGAGGAGTTCACCTCAGATCCCTCTGCAGCAAGATGCCTCTTGCCCCACACTCACACATATACAAACACACACACACACACACACACACACACACACACACACACACACACACACACACACACAGTGTCCTGATGTTTTACAAAGAAGCTGCGGTTAACATTTCTCAATGTTTGCCTCCAATTACTGATCCCGTACACACACACACACTCTCTCTTTGTCTCTCCGACCTGCCAAAACTGACAGATGCCGATGGCCTGGGATGAATGAGCGCTCGGCTGCCAGCTCGCTCAGTAATGTCCCTGCCTATGGGCAAAGATGCATGACATGGCAGGGAGGTTTGGCTCTGGCCGTCTGCTGACTTGCCCCCATCAGTTTGTGCTGCAGGCGCAGGAACCAGAAGTTAAAGGAAGGTTGAAAACAACCTGAGCAAAGTCGTGACAAAGCAAGAAGCTCCTTGTTCTTTTTTCATATAGAACTTTATGGGAATATAGAATATTTCAAATTTGTCAGTGTTGCTCGATGGTAAAGCTATTAAATTATTTTGCTGTATTTGGTCGACATACAGTAGAAAAGAGAAAGGGATAAATCAATATTTTAGGAAATCAGTGTATTGATTTGTGTGCTTGATACCGCTCATGTATCTGTACATTAAATATGAAGCTACAGTAAGCAGTCGCTTAGCTTAGCGTAACAACTGGAAATGGGTGAAAGAGTTAGCATGTCCAAAGGTAACAAAATCCACTTACCAGAACTACTCACTAAATTACTCATTATATTTCATTTGTGTAACCCTGTTATCTTTGGACACAACCAGGCGAGTTTCCACTCTTTGTGGTATAGTATAGTATAATTGTAGTAGTATAGTAGTATAAACATGAGTGGTATCTATCTTCTCCTCTGTCGACAAGAAAACTAATAAGCATATTTCCCAAAATGTTAAACTATTCAATTTTTGTATTAATAATATCTCATGTCATAGATCATACAATATTTTACCTGCCAGAGATTTTTCCATATTTTGATTATGAAATTGTTTTTTTTTTTTTATGTGGCAGATATGAAAAGCTGCTGGGTCACTGACAACTGAGGCAAACTCAGTTAAGTGTAGCCAAGATATCGACAGATATCTCAGTCAAGACGTCCTCCTTGATACAAGAATAGACACTAGAAAAGAGTTGGAGTTAAGAGATGACGTTTACACCACAAACCCAAAACCATAGACATTTGATCTGCATATGAATACAGATACATTTTTAAATTGTGGTCAGAGCCAATGCGTCCACCTCTTGCTCTCCACCTGGACCGTTTACCTGCATGCAAACAGCCACGAGGCTAGCTAGTTTTTTTGCTAAGCTAAGCTAAGCTAATCAGCTGCAGACTGTAGTTTCATATTTAGAGAGTAGACGCAACATCTCCTCGAACTCTCAGTATAAACTCAGATTATATCTCATTTGTTTAACCTTTTAGAAACACAGGTCTCATACCTCTCATACCGGACTATTTATTAGGCGGGAGCAGTGACGACATGAAGCCAGACTAGGCTAAGCTAACTGTCTGCTGGCGTCTATTGAACTGACTCAGATCAGAGTGATGTCAACGTTCTTATCTAACTCGTAGCATGAAAGTGAAAAAGCTTCCTTCCCGAAAGTTTCATTCATTTAGTGTTTTTTGTCTCTTGTGTTGTCTTTAGTTTTGGAATTTTTTTGTTGTTGTTTTGTGAATATTTTGTGTATGTGAATGTAATGTATATGTGTAGGTTGTTCATGAGAGAAAACCAGCCCAGTAATAGTAAACACACACTACATGGTACGGTAAGCTTGTTATCTGGTCATTAATGGGATTTTTCAGCTGGGGTTGTATGAGGTACTCTTGCATAATCAGTGTGTTACCCACAGCAGACGGCGGTTGGCATGCCCCCAGTTTGATGCAGATGCAGACAGTCGTGGCATGGAAGCAGAGTGAAGCACTGCTGTGGACAGAGCCACCATCAAAAGGTGTTTCAGTCACATAAAAAAAGGCCTACCTAAAGAAATCTATATCCACTCAAATACACACTATAGTGAACATATTCTCACTGCTTTACCTTGCAGTCAGACAGATCTTTTCTTTGGCACTACATTGTCTCAACCAGAGAATTTACGTATTCCTACGCCTAACGCCAACTGTGCCATGTATGGTCCATTACACCACAGACCTCACAACAGGGTAATGTGGTGAAAATATACTCACTTAAATAAATATTGTTTTTTTTTTAGGTGGTCCTCTTTTATGTGGTTAGATCACATCTTTATGCTGAACGTGTCCACAGCTGTGCTTTGCTCTACTTCCATGACAGGACATCTCTCTGTTTCTCTAAACTATAGGTAACACACTGTCTTCACACAGACTGTGAATAAGTACCTCATATGAGCCCAATTCAAAAAACAAAACAAAACAAAACAAAAACCTGAACTATCCCTTTAATCGTCTAACGTCATTGGAACTGTTTTCATTGACACTGGACTGAAGCTAGTGACCGAGAACCAGAAACTTTCAACAGACGCTGGTCTCATACCTGATTTAAATTCACTGCTGTGGAGCTTCATCCTCCAGATCACACAAGAATCCAGTTGAGGAAAGTTTTTAAGTAGCTGTTACTTTTATGGAAGCTTGAATCCTCAAATAACCTCTCGCCTGAGGACGTGCCATTGGATGATTTTGTGCTTTTCAGGGTATAATATTATTTTATCCCGCGGAAAGCTTTGTGTGTTGATGGGTTCTTGAGTGAAAAAGAATAAGCCTATCATTTCCTACGAGTTTGTAGCCCCGAGATGTATCCGTCTTCACTTGACAGGAGTTTATTAATTCCGCCTCCTCATGAAACATGTCATTTGTACATGACAGGTTCAGACTGTGTAAGGGCCGTGTAAGGTGAGCAGACATCTTCCTGTCCTGGGGAGCTGACGGGGTGTGTTCTGTCTATATTTATGCCAGCAATATTGAACTTTTCAACACTGATATCTAATTAAAAGTTTGCGAGTGTCAGAAAGTGACCTGATAAGAAGACACACAGAAATCATTGATGAATTAGCTCATATAATCAAGTCATACATACAGTTACATGCAGATTGTGTGCTGTTGTTTGTCATTGGTGGTAAAATGGAGCAAATATAATCCTTCTTACAGGATTGAGACCTGCAGGTCTGGAAGCTCGGCAAGCTCGAGATAAACAGGTTTTATTTATTTGCTTGTCATGCACACACACACACACACACACACACACAAACACACACAAAAATCAGCATGTCTGCACCAGGAACAAACAATCTCCCGCACTAACACTTTGACACAGCAGGAGTCCGCTCTTATTGCACTGGAAGGCGGTCTAATAGCTCCCCTGTCCTCAGCTGAACTGTGGAGAGAACCAGTCGAAGTAGTTTACACAGGAAAGGAATGAGCAATGCAAATTATAATATAACACCTTCATTCATTAAAAGCTCTGCCAACGCACACGCCCACCGTGAAGCACATCACCTGATCTTCAAAGTTTTTTTTTTTTTTTTTTTGAAGTTGTATTGTCCTCATCTCACCTCTGCTGGCCTACGAGTCAGAATTGAAAAGGGGTGTAATCAAAGCAAGAGTTTGCTATTTTAAGTCATAGGTATGAAGCCAAACACATATTGTAAATGAATACCTGTGAGTGCTGGGTGATAACCTGTTATAATGTTGCAATTAATCAACGTAATGTCTCTGTACTGTCTGCGTTTGCAACAGTTTCTCTGTCTGGAGTTTGTGCGTCTGCGGAAGCTGGCTGTAAATTTCCATAAATCCACACACAAGTGTTTGTATGACACGACTAATCCTGTGCACAAAGACATGCTTTGTAGACTGTAGAGCATGTATAAGTTATGTATAAGTTGTAAGTCCACGGCTGAACGCTGGTGAAATTGTTTTGCAGCAGCATTCACGTATCACTGGTCACATGTACTGTATGTACTGTGGAGAGATTATTACAGATTATTACAGATATTATATTTATGTACATACAACATATTGCACTGTCATAAACATGTCTGTGCACATCTTTGAATTTGTAGTTTTGAACTCTTTTTAAACATGCTGATTTTTAATTAACAGTAATTCAAATTGGTTGAATAAGCATGAAGAAAAAAAGATAATTTAAAATTTGTACTGGTGTGTTTTAGGACTAATGCAAATATTGGAGTATTTCTGTCTATTTCACAGAGACTTTTGAGACAACATGTGAACTCTGAACATGCGTCAGCTGCCTCAGTGTTGCTCTTTAAAAAGCAGCTGCATGAACTCACATGTAACTGCAGACTAACTAAAGAATGATGCAAAGGTTGAGGAGAATCCTTTTGAAATGATCATATCAACTCTGCATGTATTATTGTTGACAATTATTAATTACTTTGAGGAAATGTCAAGATGATTGATGAAAGTCCTTTACTAAACAAGTCAGTACAAAATATAGATCTCCTCCTGTTTGCACATTTATATACAATTTTTTATGGGGTTCAGTCTATATGTATCTAAACATATTTGTATTTTCCATGAGCCTGTTCTGTGTATGAAAAGAGATTAAATTTAAACGGACGTTCATGGACAAACCTCCTGGAAACTTTTAATTCTTTATTAAAAATGCGCAGCAAAACTCATTTTATATTATGGAAAAAACGAATTGTATTATTTCATTGATCTGATTTAAAATATATTCTGTCATCAGCTGAGTAAAACATTTATATTCACATGTGAAAAAAACACCGTCATAATCAGTATATTTTCAAATCAGGTTTACAATGAATTTGCGCACACCTGCAGCATCATTTCTAATTATCCTCAAATAAAATTCAAACACACAGTCTGTGTTAAGTGAACATGTGGTTTTAGTTCGTACCCTCGTCATATAAAATTGTTTTTAAAGCAATAAATTGCCTTTGAGTCTCTTAGCTCCGTGCGCCTTTACGCACAGTGCGCTCTGGCACGGCTGGAGCCCGCAAAGGGTTAAACGGGGTTACCAGCAATCCTTTTAACAGGCAGGTGCCCCGCCAGTCCCAGCCCAAAGGTTCTTCCAACATCTCAAGAGCAACTCACAGCTGTCATGTTACGAGTAACTTGGCGAGTCATGGTAACGGTGATGGCTGCAGATCGGCAGTATAAATAGAGCATCATCGCTGCAGGAGTGAGATATCAAACTGGATCAATCAGCTGACACACGTCGTCCTGACTGCAGACTCACACGTGTGTGATGCGCTTTTGAGTTTTCTCGTCGGTTCACCTTTTTTTCTTTCATTTTTAGAGAAGAGTTTGCTTACTGCTGAGTCACAGAGAGCTCCAACTCAAAAAAAAAAAAAAAAAAAAAAAAAAAAATTAAATAAAAAAAAAAAATCTTCACCACTTGTTGAGTTGTGTTCCGCTCTGGAGATGTGGTGGATGCTGTTTCCACGGTGGATCTGGTTCCTGGCGTGTGTGTCAGTGTGGATGGAGCACCAGGTCGGAGTTTTGCCTCAAATCACCTATTCACACGCGGGGATCTGCCCTAATGACATGAACCCCAACCTGTGGGTGGATGCCATGAGCACCTGTACACGAGAGTGTGAATCTGATCAGGTAATGAAGATTTTAAATATTTTAAAATATTAAGTTATTGTGCATGCATTATAGAAATGATATTTTATATGATTGTATCCAATTTTTGAGTGGTTTAATTTATGATTTCCACCAATTTTAATAGCCAATTTTAGTTAATCTCTATTTTCTTTGCTAATCATTGTTGACTGTGTGAAAATGCCTTCCAGATGCATGCAGCCTCCAATCATCTGTAATTTCCCTCTTCTCCTCCTACAGGAGTGTGAGTCCTTTGAGAAGTGTTGCCAAAATGTGTGTGGGAATCGGAGTTGTGTGGCAGCCCGCTACGTTGATGGGAAGAAAGGCCCCATGGGAATGCCCAAAGAAGCCACATGTGCCAGTTTCATGTGCACCCAGCAGGGGTCCGAGTGTGACATCTGGGACGGCCAGCCTGTGTGTAAGTGCCGGGACCGCTGCGAGAGGGAGCCGCACTTCACCTGCGCCTCTGACGGCATGACCTACTACAATAAGTGCTACATGGACGCAGAGGCGTGCTCCAAAGGTACCACCCTGTCTGTTGTCACCTGTCGCTTTCACCTCACTTGGCCCAACACCAGCCCATCGCTGCCCCAGGCGACCACTCTTCGCCCTACGACTGCCCCTCTACAGGCAACCACCCCACCTCCCACCGAGCCTCAGCCGCCCATCGTGGTCAGTAGCCCCACTCACCAGACTGTAAATGTGGGCGACACAGCCAGTTTCCTGTGTGATGTGACGGGTCGTCCCCGGCCTGAGATCACCTGGGAGAAGCAGCTGCCGGAGGGCGTGGAGAGGGTAGTGATGAGGCCTAATCATGTGCAAGGGAATCTGGTGGTCACTAACATCGGCCAGCTGGTCATCTACAACGCCCAGCAACATGATTCAGGCATCTACACCTGCAAGGCTCAGAACCCATCTGGCTCAGTGCAGTCCAACCACCCGCTCACCGTGCTGCCCACAGAGCCACAAAAGACTCCCGAGCCCAAGAATGTGACCCGCTGTCTGCCTGAAGAGTGTCTGAAACCCCCTGATAACCCAGAGGATTGTGGGAGTGAGCTAGAGAGAGTCAGCTGGTACTACGAGCCCAAGACCAACAACTGTTTCTCCTTCACCCACTGTCACAGCAACAGTAACAACAATAGCCAGCAACCCAGGAAGGTGTTCGAGACATACGAAGAGTGTATGCAGTGCTGTGGTCCTGAGCTGTCAGGTCCCTGTGGGCTTCCCAGCCTGCAGGGCCCCTGTAAAGCCTACGAGCCACGCTGGGCTTACAGCGGCATCCTGCGGCAGTGTCAGTCCTTCATCTACGGGGGATGTGAGGGCAACGACAACAACTTCGAATCCAAAGAAGCCTGCGAGGAAATGTGCCCCTACCCGAAAAACCACCACTGCAAGGCCTGCAAGCCGAGAGGCAAGATCGTCACAAGCTTCTGCCGGAGTGACTTCGTCATCCTGGGTCGCATGACAGAGCTCACGGAGGAGAAGGACTCGGGCCATGCCCTCGTGACCGTGGAAGAGATCCTCAAAGACGAGAAGATGGGTTTACGCTTCTTTGGCAAGGAACCTCTTGAGGTCACCTTCCTCAACATGGACTGGAACTGCCCATGCCCTAACATCACGGGCGCTGCCGCTGAGGGACAGGTCATCATTATGGGTAACGCCAACGACGGCATGGCCGTCCTTCAGCCGGAGAGCTACGTGGGTGCTTCCAGCCCTCGCCGTGTTCGGAAGCTGAGAGAGGTCATCTCCAAGAACACGTGTGACATTCTCAAAGCGATCACCAACAGTCCTCAGTAGGGTTATAGGGATATAATCTGTGAATAAAGTTTAGAGTTCGAAAACCTGACTCAACTGCATCAGGCTGTTGAACATTCGCTGTAATGTTTTGTAATGTTTTGCTTCATTTAATGGGTTTTCCGAAGTTAACGATGAGGAACCATGTCATGTTTTGTACGTATTTTTTGTGTTCTGTTTGCAGCAGAGCTTTTCTGTTATGTTACGGTCACTGGTGTTGTTGATTGAAATACCATGAGACATCCATCACGATCCTCTTGTTACCTTAATCCCCCAGACTCCGTCTTCCCTCATGCCCTCTCTTGCCTCCAGCAGAAATGGAGGTTGCAGACTTGCACTGAAGCACAAAACAGACACGTTTGAGGTTTTCTGTACATAATTTAATGAAATCTTTTGATTCTTTTATTTGCCGGCCATATTTCCTACTGGCATTTTTTGATATCTGAACACACTCTTACTTCTTACATTTAATCCATATTTTTCACTTTTCTCGTTGTATAAATGCATCCGTAGACCTGTGCAGGGTATTGCACATTGAGTACGGCAAGGTAGATTTGGTTTGTCCGAATGAATAAGTTGTAATATATTTTATTAACCACCACATTTTCTCATACTAAACTTGCTCATACATTTTGGCTATTTATTATCACGTAAGCTTTTCTTTTGTCTTGTTTTTGTACTTCACATTCTCTCTGAAATTCAGTGGCATTTTGTATAATGTTGTGTGTGAAGAAAATAAAGATTTGGGATTTTTCTCTGGTCTCCTTTTATTGATTTCTGTTCATATCTATGTCAAATTGAATTATATTTTAATTAAAGGGCAGACTTTAATCTTTTGAAGCTGGGTACACAGAGACTTGGGTTACATTTCAGTCTGGTGTTGGTCCCTCTGTACCTGTTGCAGCTGCTCCTCATACCTGTGTGCGTACTCTGACAGGCTGTGATAAAAGAGACTTGGGAATAGCATATCCCCGGCCCACCCTGCCCCTCATCCACCATCCCCCACTAGAGCCCATCCATTCTTAAGACCCTTGTGGCATTGTAAAAACTTCACCCTATTTTGTTTTGCCTCCATGATCCAGGCTAATTGGGTAAGGAGCCCAAGTTGTAAACCTCAGATCCACTCCCATACAAGAGTTATGTGTTTCATGCTGTGCCAGCAGGCATCTCTTGGTTACTAGGAACAGGCCTTGGTGGGCTTCGATGAGGGTGTTCTACTTCCCAGATGAGATTCTGTTTCTCCCATCCAGAGCGGCGAGGGGAGGCGGGAGATCAGCCCATGTACGGCGTTCCTTTACTGGCCAAACCACCAGGGAGCTCAGACGTGCACTTCAGCAGCTGTTGAGGCTCTGGAGCAGAGAAATATTAGATCTGCAGCACCTTGGATCACGTCAGAAAGCAATATAAACAAAGTTCATATCAACAACACAAACAGGTCTGCCAGCCATTTTATCACTTTTATACACACAGCAAGAACACACTTTATTCACTTCACAATCACACACTTTGTATTTGTCCCTCATAATACTTCTATCTAGAACTTACTCATAGACAGCTCCTGTACTAGTCCATTCACATAATTCATTTGTGAGTCTAATTAACTATCTACTGCTAATTTCAATGAATAAATGATTTGAAACATAAAGTGAAAAACTACTGTTTGTACTGAGTACTGTCCAAAATGCTGCTTTACAAAATATTACATATACATTACATCAGTATTAATTAAAGGTGAGGTCACTGATACTAGAGAAAGATTGTCGACTATTGAGTTTCATTCACAAGATGTCAAATACCAACGTAAATGGGAAACAATGAAACAACAGGAGGTGTTCTTGACCATTTATGTCAGTATTTGACGTTCTGGGACTGAAAATGAACAATCAGCTATCTTTCTCCGGTATGACTGATCTCACCTTTTATCATTTATTTATGTTAAATAGCTGAAATGAAAAAAAAAAATCTGCTTTCTTTTGGGTACCCTTTGACAAACACCCATGGGTGTGCATATATTATATTTATATTTTTTTGGTATTTCTTGCAGATTGGTAGGGGGTGGAGAGGTCAGTGGGATCGTTTTGGACATTGGCGTGGGTAGATGAGAGGTCAAGTTGGATGCTTTCAGGATGAGGTGAACAATATGCATTTTTTATTTACTGCAGTGTATCAACAACCGTACATCTGAATATACTCATGACAGTAATATTGGTGAAATGTATGGAAACTATGTTTTTATACAAAATTCTGTTTATTTTTGACTTTGAAGTGCTGGTAAATAATTCTTTTGCGGGGATATTTCATGCTTTTTCAGATGGGAATACCAGGAAATGAGAGAGAGGGATGCATCAAAGGTCCCCAGACAGACTCCAGTCAAGGACATTGTGGTTCTTGGTTTAACACCAAAGCTACAGCTCCGTCCCGCTTTGCAAAATTTGAAGGAATCAGCCAAAAAAAGGTTAGGAACCACAACATTATGGTCTCTTTGAACCGCAGACTGGTACTTAAGAAGAAACGTTTGGTTTCTTAATGTTGTCGGTGATACATATGTGCACACCATTGTCCCTCTAATGTAGCTTGGATTGAGTCCAACTGGTGAATTTTATAGCATTCATAAGTTCACCCTTACAGTTCAGCTGAGGGAACTAGCTCAACTATCAAACTAAAACCCCTCAAAACAACCTCAAATGCCACAAATTATTTTTCTTCTCTGATTTCCAGCCTATGTCTATTAAAAAAAAAAACACCTTTAACCACTTCAATGCGTAGTCTGGGGTCTACAAAAACACAATTTATTATCAATTAAAATTCAGCATATTCAAAACATGTGTGATCATTATTTTTCAAGTACTTTTATGCTTTTCTAATCTGACTCGGGCCAAGTAAAAGGGTACAAGAGTTATGCTTTGATATGCTGTGCAGAATTTTTGCTTGCGTATTTTCCCCTCTCCTTCCTCTCAGGCTTTGTTGATTTGATGGGGTCATTGCGTTCGCGAGCTCAGTTCACACAAGGCAGGAATAGTCAGTGTGGTCCATGCGAGGCTCAGATGTAGACCTGCACCAGGTAGAAAGGATGCGGCAGACAGCAGACACCAGGACACAAGAGCCGGTCCGACTCTGTGTGCATTTCTATGTGGTGCCTGCACGCTGAGATCGGACAGTAGCACCTGTTGAACACATCAGCTAGCCGGGTGGTTTAAGACCTTTGATTCATGACCTGCATCTGTTATGGTCATATCATTTGGAACGTCTATTGAAAAGATACAGTAGCCACTCACACGCATTGACTGGAGATGAACGGGATCCCGTGGCAGTAAATCAGCCTGGGGCTGCAGCAGCTGGAGGGTTTGAAGCTGGTAGGTGGTAGCTGCTCTGAGGCAGTGAGGATCAGATCCTCCGCTCTGGATGGAGAAATGATTGAGAAATGCTGTCACTTCCCTGACAAACACACAAACACACTCAGAGGTGGCCTTGAGCAAAGCACGTCACTCCTCAACGCTGCTTTGGCAATAGTGACAGACTCCCTGATGCTTTCTCTGAAAAGGCAATCAGTGCATGATTGAAGCCAGGAAAAGACCAATTCATATAAAAGCATTAATCAAGTTATTATTCTCATGTTGAGTGTGTGAATCTTATTTTTCCTTAAATGTTTAAATAGTTCTACTTTGTACTTATCATCACGACTGACTCGTGCTAAACTACATTTCTTATGTTTGGTCAGGTGCAGATTTCAATTTTTTTTTACACCTCAGGCTAGAATCTAACTCTATCTGCTGCAGTAAGGACTCAGCATTAGTACATGGAGGTCATGCTCTACCAGGTGAGTCACTGAGCAGCCCCCAGTTACATGTTTTTGACTGATTCTGGATCTGCACATAATGAAAGTTGCAGCTGTCTACTAGTCTGGACTTTTGTTTTTTTTTTTTTTACAAATACATGCAAGTGGACATATTCTATCTGCGTGCTTCATTTCTATTTAAACACCTCTGGATCTGAAGCTTGTATTTTATCACAATAAACCTGATGTCATCAGTGCAGTGTATTTGTCCCTGTAGTGTCCCTGCAGTGCAGTGCGGGTAGCATGGCTCTGGATTTGCAGAGGTTGTGTGAGCCACAGCATCCTCTGGTGTTCACTGAAGCTTGTCTGCATAAAAGCACTCAGCACAGCTATATAGATTCTGATAGGAGGTTGAATATATTTGATAAGTGTCGGCTAAAGTCTAGCTGGTGACTATCTGATCGAGGCTGGTGCTACCTGCAGACCCTGTAAAACATGTCAGATCAGCAATCGGTTATTGCTTAAAATGCTGAATACAGGTGCTGTTTTGGTAGTTCACCTGCCAAATTGTGCCCGACTACAGCTTCATGTCATCCTCTGTCACTCTCTCTCCTCACTGTCCTGTCACTCTTCAGCTGCTACTTTCTAATAAAGGCAATAAAAGGCTCCAAATATATAAATTCATGCCTAATTTAAATATTTCTCTTTGCCCAACATCTGCAGAGCTGTGGGCTTGTTTTGGAAATTCTAAAACAATGAGCTTGGTGCAGGGTTCATTCTGAATTATGTCTCACCAAGAGAACATCCATCCATCAATCTATTTTCAATAACTGCTTATCTTTACCAGAGTCTTGGTTGTGCTGGAGCCTATCCTAGCTGGCAATGGGCAAGAGGCGGGGTACAGCCTGGACAAGTCACCAGTTCATTACAGGGCTAACACAACAACCAATCACACTCACATTGACACATACGGGCAATTTACACCAATTAGCCTGCGTGTCTTTGGACTGTAGGAAGAACCCACGCAGACACGGGGAGAACATGCAAACGGCACACAGAAAGGCCAACACAATATTGTCCTTGATCATCTTCTCCTGAATATTTAATTGTGTCCTAAGTATCCAGTAACCACTGCACCACCAACTGAACATAAAGCAACTAATCAATATTTTTATATAAACCTAAAAGGTGACACAAACTCTGCAGGTCACCTCAGCTCAAAGCTTTTTCTGCCTGTTTTAGTTCATGGTTTTGGTTTTTCATCCCACAAACTCCAGGCAGCTGTTTTAAACACATAAAATCCACTGTACACTCCCTGCTCAGCACCAACCAGCAGGCAGACACAGTTATCAAGTAGCTGGTGATCATTGTGGCAACACTGAGCAGCTAAAAAGCAAGTTTAGCTGCTAGATGTCTGGTAGCCAAAAAGGACAAACACTAGTGTGTCTAAAGCAGGGGTGTCCAAACTTTTTTTTATATGACTTATTATGAGTAATGCAAAGTCTGTAAACATTTAAGTTTAAAACGTATCACTTTTCCTCTTGTCTTTAACAAAACCATTCACAAAGTAATATTTTGTGTTACATCTACAGATATATAACAGCAGCAGTTATGTCCTTAAAGGTTCAGGTGCTTCGATATGTCAACAAAAAAAAACAAATCCAGCCATACAGTATCTGACAACCCTAGCAGGCCATAAATAATGTATTATAATAAAAATGAAGCTTCCGGCGGCATGAAATCTGACCGCGGGCCGTGATTGGCCCCCGGCCGTACTTTGGACATCCCTGGTCTAAAGCATTGTCTGCTGACACGTTAGCCAAACACATTTTTCAGCTGGCAAAAACAACAACAGTAGATCCTGTGGGAGTGTCACAGATCTCATATAACACATATGTGTAATCAGGGATGTCTGTTTGATAAGCCTGATGGTACAGGTGATCTCACCTTCACTCTCATTCCAATCTGCAAGTCACAGTTTCTGCATAAGCTGCCATGTTGATTCATGTCTTGATCCCAAGTTACAGAGAACTTTGTATGTCCCAGCCTCCGGGGATCATGTGATCAACTGACAGTAAACCTTCAGCTCCACTAGAGGGCAGCACAAGCCCACGTAACCTGTCTGACATCCACACTGAAGCTGCTGGCTTCTGCAACATCATTTCACTTCCTGTCTGTTTATGTATCATCACAGACTCATGAAGCATTTAGACAACTTTAGAGTCCAATGATCCGTCGTCAGAGCCCGATTACCTGCAATGCAGGAACACGTTCAGGAAAAACAGTCCTGGTACTGCTGGAGTTTTACTGTCCTCTGATGGAAAAGGGGCTGTTATCTAAGGCCCAGATAATTGACCATGTAATGAAGACACTAAAGGGAGCTATTCAAATGGACTGCAGGCTTCTGTCTCCCATCCAGCTGCTAGATTAAGCCTTTTACAACCTCACGCTGTAAACCAGTTACTGAGCCTGCGGTCACTTCTATCCCAGTGTTGCTGCTGCTGCTGTCCTTATGTAATGAAACGGTTGGGACAAAATAACCACATGCACACACACACACACACACACACACTTTGCAAGTTTCACTGCTTTGGAGCACAACAGTGAGTGACTGGTGGAAAATGAGGGAAGAAAGTGCATCCTCCCTCAATTTATTTTCACGTCATGTGCTGACGTGATAACCGAGTTGACACCCTCAGATGCAGAATATTGCCCTTGATTGACTGCTCCTGAATATTTCATTGGTGTCATGAGTATTTTTCATGCATATCAAGATCTTATGCTGATTGTGTGGCATGAAAAGCCTTCAGACCAGTCAAAATCAGCACTATAACAGCAGAGTGTAATTTCACATTAAACATTTAAGCCAGAGCGGTCATGTGCTTGATTACTGATAAGGAGATTTGTGTGTGAGGCAGTGTATCCGTTACACAGACCACATAAACACGTGGATGTGTACAGACGTCTGTGGTGAAGGTATAAGTACAGCAAGTTAGTGCTTCATGATTGACAATATTCATGCCAAGCTGTAAATTAGCTCCTGGTCTTATATATGTGGGTAAACAACTGTTTTCTATGTAAAGATATTGTGTCCTGGCTGACATGTTGTTGTCGCCTAGCCTGTCTGTGCGTTATCTATGTCAGTGAGTTAAGGATTTATATAGACTAAACCAGAGTGGGTGATTCTTGGAACAGTTTGTTTCAGTGAGTTTTATTTTGTTTCTGTCCACTTTGAATAAAGTTAGAATCTTATGATTATGTGTTATAGCAGGTTAAATGTAGATGCATGTAGGCGTCCTTTCCATAATGTCGTCAGACACATATAGATTTACAGTCTGGGCCTGTCAGTGGCAAAAACAAACACTTTTACTGGACATATTTTGATGCATTTGTCCTCAACAGTTAGCTACGTTGCTGCCATTGGAGCCCGTTTCACAAATCTTTTCACATATAAGTCTGTGCACCGAGGGTTTATTTAAACCATAACAGCATCAGTGACTGTTGGTAAGACTGTGGAAAGACTGTCAGTGAGTTTGTTTTCATTCTGTCCAGTTTGAAGTGTGTTTTACAATTATCTGTGAGGTAAAATTACCGGTGTTCAGTTGCTGTGGTTTGAAATGCTGCGCCGTAGTGCGACATCTAGCAAAAGTGAATTTTGTATATGTAGGCATAAACATTTGAGTTCATTTTGGAAAATATGTTTGTTTGTTTACTTTCGTTCAGAAGTGTCTTTGTGCAAATTATGGAGGTTGAGTGTGATCACAGCTAGTTTAACTTGAGAAATATGCCTACTATATTCATATTCTTGGTGTCCCATAATGTTGCCAATGGTACATAGAAGAATATACTTTTGGGTGGTTACATCCTTTAACCAAGCAGCAACCTCCGTGGCTGTAAAGTGAAGCCTCAGTTCCTCAAACAGCCACTTGTCTCCATAAGTCCCCATATTAAAATGTCCAACTTCACAGCAGAAATAAACATGTTTACAGTCACCCACCTGTTCAGATTATTTCAAGGCTTAAAGTTATGCATAATTAACAGCGTAGTCGCTTTGATTGACAGGTGGGTCCCATCACAGATGGCTTGTTTGAGCACCCAGGCTTCATTCAGCCCGCCCCAGTGCCACCTGCACTCAACTTCTTTGCCGATTTTTGGATTAGCTGCAAGGTAGTGAAGGCAGGACTGCTACCATACTCCTGTGGGTGACTCCACAGAGTCTACATCCATGTTTTATACAGTCTGTGCCTTCAAAAGAAAACAATAACTATGTATAAAATACCCAATAAGCTTTAATAAAACCAAATGTGCATGTGCTTGTCACTGTGCCCTCAGATGACCATTTGGAAACAGGTTTGGTTTGTTTTATTGATTTCAATATTTACACCTGATAAATGACACAACAAATAAGAGACATTGTTATTTCTTCTAAATGTGAGCAGTCAGTGTGTATATGTGTGTTTTTAGGGGAGGAGGGGGGTGTTGCTGCATATGCAAGTGCTTGCCCACTCCTTCTTACTGTTTTATTTTTGGAACAGCACACAGGCTGGTCAGGAATAGAACAGCAGTCAAGTGGAATGGGTTGACAGCCTGGAAGGCCCGTCTCTGCTCTGTCTGTCTGTCTGTCTGTCTGCCTCTCCTTTATTTCCCTCCATCTCCTCCCGTCCAGACAGGGAGCGAGCTCGAGTTGCCTGACTGTGTCTGGTTTAATCACTCACACTGGCTCCCAGAGCCACCATGACCTGAATCCATCCTTTCTCCTTCCTTATGCAATCCCTTCATCAGAGAAAGAGAGAGGCTGCTGTTCTAAATCTCCACTGCCCCGCTTCTGTTGTATGTATTATGCAATCTGCTTTAGAAGTTTAATCAGGGTGCTGGCAGACTGGAAAAGCACAGTGTGTGTGTGTGTGTGTGTGTGAGAGAAAGAGAAAGAGAGATCAATACATGATCCACACATTCAGCTATGTTACACACACATCATTAGCAGCAGGCAGAGCAGCGTCAGCCTCAGAGTCATAAGGAGTAAGCCTGTTTTAGCCTCAGATTAGAGTTGCATGGACGGTAAACTCAAACAAAACATCTATTTTTGGGCACGGCTGAGTTGATCCACCTCGATCTAAATCTGTGTGACATAATTTCTGGTATAAGTTGGTGCTGCTCGTTGCATAAAGAAAAGGTTGTGTCAGGACAGGAAGTTCCCAATTTGCCTGCAGCTTCCCTCATTTGCAGCTAAAAAAAAAACCTACTTCATCCATCTGTGATAAAACAGCAGCACAAAATAAATAATGGTGTAAATAATGATGCTGCAGTATGAAAATCTAATCAAATGAATTGGTCATTGTTATTGATACTGATAATTGATCACAGAGATGTCACCTTGAGCTGTGAAAGATCATTGAATATCTGACAGTCTGTAAAATAATGATGAGTTAGTTTGTCGAGGAAATATTCACAGATGAATCAATAAAAAATCATTGTTGTGGTCCTACAATGAACACATTTAACTACAAATACTTCTGTACCTCCACTTAAAGCTGCATTTATTGATTTGTTTTGTTGACAATGTTTACATGCGATTACCTCATATATGTGGTTGGTGGAAGTGTTGGCAAACAGTTGCTTGTTTACGCAACCAGCAGATATGTAGCAACATTAGCAACCATTTTAAGTCATGTTTCTGTCCTGACTTCTGTCTGGTCTATGTCGCTCTCCTTTGGGCTCTGTTTTGGTCTCCACCAACTCCGGAAAAAAATATCTGAGAGGAACTGAGTCGATTTATAATTATCATCGGGTTTGTCCTTACAGATGACCCTGTCTACATTACACACAGACATTTGATCCATTCTTAATATACAAATATTGATAAGTGCAGCTTTAAAGGATTTAGCCACATCTTGCAACCCCCACTGTGACAACCATTCTTTTCTAGCACGAAGAAGAAACTATGTTGGCCATGAAATGCATGAAAAATGTCAAAGGTCATATCGTAGAAACATGCCACCATGGAAGAGGATCTACTGTGTCTTTAGACATAAAAGACTCATTCTAAGGTTACAAAAACAATTCTTATTTTCGGGTGTTTGTACATGAAAACATAGTTATGCATATTGTACTATATTTTTGGTCATATTCTGTGAATAGAACCCATTAAATTTGACATACTGGACTTCTAAGTTACTGTTTAAAGGCAGGACTCAACAGAGTGTTTTTTATTGTGGTAAGGGTCTCAGTATTTGTTTCACTTCTTGCACACTGGCCCACAGTTGTTTTGAGTGTGTTTGACCCTCATCAGGTAGAGTTGTTTTGTAAAATATAAATAGACTAACAGCAGTCATTTCATAGTAAATGGGGGAATCTGCAAACAAAAGTTTTCACTCAACTTTTGTTAATTGCATGAAAAATCGCCAAAGCAGACAAAAATCATCCCGACTCAATCAGTGCAGTGCTTATAATTGGAAAATGAAGTATGAGACATTTCTGTTTTATCAAAACACAATTAGGAGAGTGTCTCCAGCCTCCAGACTGTCAAATCTCTGCGCTGCGTGTTGGTGGAGAACTTCATTAAATCCTACATGGTGTTGATCTCAGCTGAGTCCCCTTCCTCTCTTGGCTCCATTGTTCACAGGCTCTGAATAATTTCCCCGTGTTAAAGCGGAGCAAAGCTCTTAAACCCAGATTTCCGTCGCTCATCCCGTGGGTTCCCACAGCCCCTCGTACATGTCCCTCTCTTTCCCACTCTATCCACTATCAGTGTTTCTCTATCTCGTCTCACCCGCCTCCCTCCTGGTCTGGGAGAGTCTGTACAGCAAAACAAAAATCCATTTTAACAAGTTATTTAATCTTATTTTGACACTTCAAATCTCCTGCCAGTTTGCCTTTAAACCATTTAACTGGTCTCCAACAGAAAGCTTCTTTCTTGATGCTTGAATCAATCTGCCTCGCTTGTTCAAAAATATTGACACTTTCCTTTCATTTCGGGCTATCACTGTGGAATCAGGCCTGAATGACACAACTATTATCTCCTCCGAGAATGATTGTAGTGCTGTCTGTCTGTTTGATTGTCTGTCTGTCAGCAGGATTACAGTAAACCTACTGGTCTGATTTTCATGAAACTTGGTGGAAGGGTGTAGCATGGGCCAAGAAAGAACCCATTAAACCCATGGAACCCATGGAGCAAATCAGAATCACAGGGTGGATGCTCAAATTCTCTTTGTTGTCGCAAGATCAACTGAAATTATTTTGCCCACTATAATTAAACTGATCATCAATCATACAAAGAAATATAAAAGCCACCTTAAACATCACGGTAGAAACCAATTCGGTCCAATTTTGACCTCCTCAAACCTGTCGTATTAAAGAAAACGTTGTAGCGTAGAAGAATGGACTGTTAGCCTTGGCGGAGCTTTGCGCTCCCCACAGTTTTCACTTGCTGTGCGAGACGTTTTGCTGCTTTCTTTTGCTGATTGATGGAATGAAATAGTGTTTAAATGCAGTGGCATGACTCTCTGCGTCCAGGGACAAAAAAATGGTCACATAGTGTTACAGGTTCAGTTTGGTCTGTGCTGACTGTACTCCATCTGCGCTCAATATAAACTTGGCTATATCTACGAACTCCTTTGTACAATTCTGATTATTTGGTTCTGTTTAAAGGGTCAGACTTTAGTTCACTAAGGTTTACTTTGGTTATACATGACAGACAGTTTCACTGACATATATCTTGATATTTATTTTCTATAGTATTATCATTCACTACAAATCAGATGAAGCAACATTTAGATTCTGTTACATGATCAGATGGAACTGCCACATCCATCCATGTCATTCATTCATCCTGACGTGTTGATGTGAAGCATGTTATTGATGGGAGTGGGGGTTGTATACAATACCAATCAGTAGTGACTGATATATTCATCAGGCTGACAAAATGACTTGATCCATGTTGTTGAGTTGTGCACTTACATTGTCACAGATGTTTCCAACGAGGTTCAAATCCAAAGAAATCCATGATTTTGTTTAAGGTAGAGGTGCGTTTCATTTGGTCGCCAATAGCTTCATCAATAGCGTCAGCAATTGTGTCATATCCACTTAACCCACTGTGGTGACCTCCAGGGAAATACGAGACATGTCAGTAAGTGAGGAAAGAAGTCTGCGAACGTGACTAAATGCACGACTTTAATACATGACCTTGTCTGTGAACATTTCTGCCTTAGTCACATCAGATAGATTTTCATTGACAATGGTGGTTATTTAATAATGAAGCCAACAAGTCCCATGATCCACACCTACTTCATGACATAATCAAATTACGACTTTGGTCATTGTAAGGGACCCACAGCGGCTGATATGACATTGGTGCAGTGCGTTGAAGGGTTGTTGTATCTGTAAATTGACTTGCAAAGTCTTCTACCATTTTTCTGCTATTTTTCATGAATGTAGCTAGGACAATGTCCCCATACTTAATCCCACCTACTAACTTCTAATTGGTCAACTGTTTCTCTAAACAGGAGTATACAGTGTCAGTGGGCAGAACACCAGACTCACATCAATTGCTGATGTGAGATGTGGGCAGCGTTTCACAGATCTGAATGCAGGCTTGATTTACTGCAAGTGTGTTTGAGATCATTAATCCTTCATGACTTAATAGTTAATAAGACCAATGATTGACCTTGTGTAGAATTTGAGGTGTCCTGTCAGCAGTTTCACCAATGTCTTTTACAATGCTGCTCTATAATGCTTGCCCATGGGGAAAAAATGCTTTCAACGCCACGCTGGATGTTTTAGTTGGAGTATCACGTTTGACCACTGGCACAAATTGGCACCGGCACACCATGCCCACTGGTCCTTCCTGGGAAAAATACCTTGGCACAGAGGACGAAGGGTTTTTTTTAAAAGGAAAGTGTAGTTAGAAACTTCATCAACAGAAGGGTGCAGGCCACAGAGCCAAAACAACACCGTAATGGCTGCTAAGCACCAGAAAAGTTGCCAAAATGAAAACAAGAGGATCTCAAGGATTACCACTTTAAATTCTCTGTGCACGTGTTAGTGTAGCGCTTAAGTGTGTGTGTGTGTGTGTGTCTGTGTGTGTGTCAGTGTGTATTTTAGGGGTTCTGCTTTGTCTTTATGCCACTGGCGCCAGCCTGCAGGCTTGGCACAGTAGGCAGAGTTCACCTCACATGACCAAACCCTCTACTCCACTAAGCTTCCAGAGGACAAGTGAAAGGTAGGGAGGGAGGAAAGACGAGGAGAAAAAGAAGAGCCTGTATGGGTGGAGGGGGGGGTTGTACAGAGACCATTAAGGGGCTGTCGAAAACCATGAAAGGACTCAGGTCAGGTTTAGAGCACAAGGGCGCAGGGGAGAGGAGCGAGAGGGGAGAAGTGAACAGACAGTGGGACAAGAGAGGAAGTCAAGGACACTGGAGGGGTATCAGTGGCAGTGTGGGTCAGCGGGCGGGGGTAAAATGAGGTCACAGGGGTAGATCAGGTTAGGGCTAAGACAGAGAATAGGGGCGACGTGATTGGAGGTGTCCCCAAAGCACATAGCTGTGAGCAGACTCCCACAGTTGGATGCAACCCAGGAAAACTGTGCCTGGGTACATCGTGTTCACTCTCCCATTTCTCTCTCTCTCTCTCACACACACACACATACACACTCTCAGCTAACACACACACACACAGACACACACTAAGCACACATGGGCCAGCACACCAACACTCCCACGCTCAAATTTGTTCGGAATTGCTGAGACATATTGACACAAATAACAGCCTAAACACAGAAAACAATCTGTTAAACCACACATACTTACAGATTACACACTGACACACACACACACACATACACACAGGCCTGTATCTGTTTATCTCATGTAAACTGCAATCAGGAAGAAAATCCCAAATATTTCTGCAGCCAAATCTCTGATTGGTCATAAACATCACATGAGTGGATTTGAAGGTAATGCAACAGATTAGAGTGTTAGCACTGTGGGAAATGTTCTTTTAATCCTGGGATTGAAATGTAAACACAATTATTATTATTGCACTGCAAATGTTTGTTGTTTTTTTTTTCCTCCTCGTTCATGGACACGCACTGCAAATTAAAACTGGAACCCTCAATATGCCATACCTCTCTGGGTGGCATATGGAAGATCTTTTCTGTTATTTAGACCCTCTAATTGATATAGATGATGTGGACAAAATGATAGTCGCACCCTTAAAAGCAGTGATTAAGATAAATGTATCCAGTTTTAGAGTTTTTTTGTAACAAATTTCAATCATTAGCAGCAGAACGACAGAGCAAATGGCGTACTGCATTCAGGGGCAGTGTATTGTTCTTGGCCACCAATATTGGCTTGCAACAACTGACTTAAATGTGGGGGTTAGTGTCCAAGAAGAAAATAAGTGTAAACCAATGTATAATACACCAAGTATGCAGAGAGGTCCATTTCTGCAAGAGGAAGGAACGCACACCACTAAAACACTGTCCACTGGTACTAATGTGATGAAGAGAAGTGCAGAAGGAGGGGAGATGAAGAGAGGCTCCAGTCTGTTAGATTTGGTCGTCAGCCATGGCCTGAGCTCCTCTCCTCTCCTCTTCACTCCGCCGACTGGAGCCAGGCCCCTCAGGAGGAGCCTGATGAAACTTAAATGAGTCTTAAAAAAACCCACTCCGCTCCATTAGAGATTTGCGGTGACGCAGCACATCCACTTGACTGGGAAAAGCCTCGGCGGCAACAGTTCTGTGTGAACTTGCCGATGAGTGGCATAGTGGATCCACAGACGGACTCACTCTGCATGAATACAGATGGAGATGGTGTTAAGACGAGATGACTCACTGCCTTTTCATGTTTCTCATCTCGTCTTCTCAAGGTTTTAGTTTGGTCTCCGGGGAAGCTGCCAATATGAATCTCTTCTTTTTCTTTCAAGCTAACCTCAGGCCAAACTCTTCTGACTCTGAACGCAATTCTCCTGTGCATTCATTCCAACTGCTCTACAGCAGCTGATGCTAATGGCTCAGTCATCATGTAAGGCTTTTGTACAGTGTGTGTGTGTGTGTGTGCATGTTTGGAGGTTGAATAATTGTTATTCCTGTTCACTAGATGTGATCTGTGCAGTATATGAAAACATGTAGATGATTATGGTTGTATTTAACCAGATTTTATTATATATACTACTCATCATACAGTATAAAATATATATGAACATATAATATATATGCACACAGTCTCAGTGACGTTATCCACAGGTTTCTGGAGAGTCGTTGTGAAGCATCAGAACAACCTTCTCAGTTTCACCATTGGTCGCTCTGGCCATCGCCATCCTGGCAGTTCTGCTTTGTCCGCCTCCCAACTAATCCAAAAATGGGCAGTAAATATTGTTTATTTCTGCTATGAAGCTGGACATTTTAACATGGGCGCTTATGAGATTGACTCGTTCTGTAGCCAGCCCCAAGTGGCAGTTTAATGAACTGCAGTTTTTGGCATTTCCGCGTTGGCCACTTGCTTCTAACTCAGTACATTGGAGGAGAAGGGAATTTTGGTTCTGTTTCTCAAAGTACTAAAGCATGAAAATTCAACAGTAAAATGTCAGAAGCAATGTCCTTGTTACTCTGAATAAATCACTGACTTTGGGAACACTTTCTACCAAAGCAATAGAGAAAAGAGATACTTGCACGGATACATGGTTTCCCTCTGCACATCAGTGATTAAACAGTACAACAGGTACAGGTACAACAACTACAAATTTCTTGGAGTGATCACTGATGATCCTCCTGGTCCCTGAACACTACAAATCTGGCCAAAAAGGCTTGAGGGAAGATACATTTTATGAGAGGACTGAAGCAAGCAAAGCAAAACTAGGAGGCAGCAACACACTGCCAGTAAAGGGTGTTTTCTGACAGTCTCTCCTCAAAGGCATTCATGCTGTTACACTCGGTTGTACATACTGAACGTGACAGAAGTATTTGTACAAAGAATTCAAAAAGAGCTTAAGAGAAAAGTGCAAATCCTGTCTTCTTTCTCGCCTACACACACCTGGTTAATCACTGCCTGAAGTGGGTGTAAATGTTGCTGGAAGTTTCAAAAATCATCAGAACAACTGTACAACAATTCAACCCTTGGTTGAACAGTGCTATACGATCAGGTAAGTTATGTGTTTAGGCATGTTGAAGCTCATACCACATTCTTCAAAATTTGGAGTAGAGGCTGAAGTCTTAGAGGTGAATATCTCCAAATGGACAAGTACAGCTTAAACTATCTTAAATAATGCTCTATGAAATGAAATGCTGTATATGGTTTCAGAGAGAACCAAAAGTCAAGTCAAGAGGGTTTCATTGTCATTTCAACCATATACACAATATGCAGTGAAACGAGACAAGGACCATGGTGCTACATGAAACATAAACCATTGTGCAGACAAATGATAAAGTGCAGCTCGTTTTGACAAAAACAACAGACAGACAGAGCTTAAAAGACTTGGAGGTGTGCATATGACACATACTTTAGTGAATATATACAGTAGAGAGGCAGATACTGAATTGAATTCAGTAGCGGCAGCAAAGGTGCGATGTGCAGGTTATGTTTGCTGTTGTATTCACAGACATAACACAAGACACATATTCCTAAACTGTGAAACCTCCTGCCAGAAGGCAGCACAGAGAAGAGTTCATGGCAGGTGTGTGATGGGTCACCCACAATGCTTCTGGCCTTGCCCGGGCAACATGTGTTGTAAATGTCTGACAGAGTGGGGAGAGACCCCAATGGTCTTTTCAGCTGTCCTCACAATCTGCTGTAGAGTGACAGGGCGATTACCAAACCACACAGACGACGACACTTCCGAAAATGCTCTAATGGTCCCTCTGTTGAACGTGGTGAGAATGGAGTGTAAGGGTCCATATGAGGTACTCTGTGATGTGAAGGACCATGAACTTGGAGGTTATCAAACCTGCCACAGATTTATCATCAGCAAACTTATGATGCGGTCCGAACTGTAGAATGCTGCACAGCAACAGAGTGAAAAACAAGGGGCTGAGCACACAACCCTGAGGGGCTCCTGTGATTATTATCTGTCAATACAATCAACTTCTTACACATTACACACTACAAGAAGTCATTTCATACATTCATGTAAAATAATTAAAACTGTTAGTAGCAGCTTCATGTCCTCACTTCCCCCAAACACACACAAACATACAGCACACACACACACACACACACACACACACACACACACAGACACACACACACACGCACATCTGTTTAGTTGATCCTGATGACTCACTCATCCCCCTCTCCCTCCCTCTGCTATATTTGGACTTATCTCTAGGCTTCAGCTAAACATTAAAAAGTAAAAAGAGGCAGGCGGAGGAAGTGGAAGAACACATCTCCTGTGTGTGTGTGTGTGTGTGTGTGTGTGTGTGTGTATGGGGGCAGACGGGACATGATTACATTCATAACTGGGAACAATTCCCACAGTGCAAAACGTGTAAACTGTGTGACGTCAATGCGTATACACGTCAGAGCCGGGGAGACACTGCTTATTTGCACAGTGGTGATCTCCCTTAGTGTTTCCAATCCTTCAAGTAACACAGTATTTACACAATCCATCACGGCGCTTTAAGTTTGGACTCCAGCTGCAGCGTGGTAACAGTGCTCTGCTGGTGCCAGGTCCCGATATGGGCCTGCTGTCTGGCTTGATTGGAAGCAATAAAAAGGATTACGCTGATTGCACCACAAGGGGGATTTTAAGTTAACAACAGCACTGAAAATAAATCACGGCCTGTTTTTTTTTTTTTTTTTAATGCTGTCACTGTATGAAACAGAAAAGGGATCTGAAGTCGAGGGTGGATGCATGCAGGGAGAAAATACATTCCAGTGTTTCATTTTAAACACCTTCTCCAGCTTATTAGACTGTTGGTTAACTCAGACTCTCCTCAGCTCCGAACAACAGAGGCCTCTGCATCCACTGTACTTCCCCCTCCTGCTGTGTTCCAGCGCTTATACTCATTATTTCTCCGACCCTACGCAGTAATTAGATGGCTATTTCTCCAAATCAGCACACTCGCTCTGTTTTAATGTGACCAAAATACACCGATGTTGCCACCCTTGATCCCTCTCACAGCGTGATGATTGTATGAGGGCTCAGAGGAACAGCAGGAGGAAATATATGTGTTCATGTGTGTGTGTTTTTTTGTTGTTGTTGTTTAACAGTCTATATTTCAGCTTTAAACCTGTTGACTGAGAACCTGAGCTGGTTCTGAGAGGCGGTTACTGGTTCAACACTGTGTGATCAGCACTGCCCTGTGACTTTTACTGCACTGTGATTTCATTACTGCTGCACTTATCACTCTATCAAGTAAAAGGCCAATGCAGAGAGATAAAGTTACACTGCAGCACTAACTGTAGGTGGGTTTGTGGATTCACAGAATTTAATGAAACAAGGTCAAGAATATAATTGCCTTTGTAATTCTGCTAAATTCATCATCCATAGAGTCACTTTTAATCTGTTTGTGAAAGACTCACTTTATCTCCAAAGATCAGACCAGACTATGTTTTTCACCTCAAACAACTAAATGGCATGTGGATAACAGAGAAGCTGTGTGTCTTTGGTCAGAGATGGGACACAGCGTCGTCCTACTGCTCCTCTCAAGGCACAGCAACCATAAACCAGTATAAACAGTTAAAAGAAATCAAAAAGAGACTCATATGCTATGTTTCACTGCAACTGTCAAGTGAATTTCCCTGAAATGCTGCAAAACAAAAAAAACAAAATTCAAATTAGATGTGTTTCCAGCAGCTGAACTGAAAGAAATAATAGGCTTCCTGAAGGCACATCTATTAGAAAAATGGAAAGAATCCTTTAGGAATTGATTAGCGACAGACCAGATGTTATTGTTCTTTTCTGTCAAGATAATGTTGGCTATATTTCATACAGTCTGTCAGTGGAACAAAGTGATGTTTTCATGCTTTAGATGCAGGGCTGTGCAGTCACGATAGGCTTCTTATATGTGGTTTAAACAGCAGGTGTGACAACCGTGGGAGGAAGGACAGATTGAACAAACACCCAGTGTCATTTTTCAGCTGTATATATCTAATGATAATATACATTTTCTTTCTCTCTGATGTTGTTTCTTCATATGTCATTATTTTTTTAATCAAATACGATGACTTTTAAAATTCTATTATTATTCTGTTCATTGCACATTTGTCATAGAAAAACATCATCTGCTTCTAACGATTATGACATTGTTTTTGTTAGGGATAGTCTTTTGATGTTTACTGAAGTTTTAATTTTAGTAATTAGAGCCGCACTTTGTATATTAGCATAGGCTCAAATAACTATGTGTAATGACTTGATAGCAGGTTGTTAACTGAAGGTAGAGCTGAAACCATATTAATTACAATTTCCTTGTTTGAGTTTGATATTAGCTTAAATATGCTGCAACGGGTGTAATATATAATGTTCATGTATAGCAAAAGATCTGCAAAGAAATATCATCATCATCATTAATGTGGACCCCAGGAAGACTCACTGTGCTTTTAGGGCAGAGCTAATGATGATTCTAACAAACTCATTCAACTGCTACTTCACCTTAGTTTCATGGAGCATTTTAGCCTCTTTCAGCACATTTATTTTGGTTTTACCTACAAACTGTCCTCTCATCAACCACTAGCTGCAGCTGCAGTCAGCTGTTTTCAGCTAAATCTGTGACAAACCGACTGTAAGCTACATGCCAAACACCAACTGAAAGGGGGCTTTATTTACAGAATATAGCAGAAACTGAATATAATATTAATTTTAAAAATGTCATTATTGTATCATCACCTGAAAATAGGAATCATTGTGTTTTTGTTACCATAGAATGAGCCTTTCATAGCTACAGCTGCAGTACCTCTTTAATGGAGTCCACCATGTTGAACCACCATGTTTCTACAGTAGCCAGGAGAGGGTAAACTTAACAGACTCTAGGCCATTTTGCATTTTTTTCACATTTCACCGTCACTCACCTTCACGCTTGGAACACAAAAAAAAAAAAAAAAAAACCTGGTTAATTTGGAAATCAGTGTTTTACAGAATAGGATATAAGGAATAAGGTCCCCTTGGTCATGTAATCCATAACTGTCTTGTGACCTACATGAACAGGACAAGCCTCTTATGAATGCCCTCCTCAACAGAGACAGATCCTCAGCAGGATCAGAAGTGTGTGCTTTCAACAGTACAAAGCAGAGAAGAGGAAGACTGGCATTTAGATTTAAACATAAAAAACCAAACCCAGTGATCACCATCAGACTGGTACACTATTTCACAATGTTCAGGCAACATTTCATAGAAATTGCTATTTTTGTGATTTATCACCTCCAGTTTCAGAATGCAATAACACTGTTGTAAATATGAACAGCTGCACACACGTATTTGTTATGATCCCCTGAAAACCTACTCCTTCACCTTTGGTGCAAATACTAACACTCCTCCAGTTCTCTGAGCTTACAGTCTAGGCAGCCAGGCTAACAAACTGAGCTAACATTAGCTAACAGCAAGTACAGTCGCAGTAGTTTACTTGACTGTCCATCAGGAAACTCTGTAAATCACAGAGCAGCACCTGGAGAACACCAGAAGGAAAACCAGAAAACATTTTCTCCATAAAATATGATTCAGCTTCACCAAAATCACTGAAATATTTGGTGGTGTGTGACGTAAAGCATTATGGTACTTCTGGTGGGCGATCATACTAGAGTACAAAGTTAGATAGTGTACATTTGCGGTTCAGAATAGGAATAACAGATGATAGAAGTCAGTGTAGCATCAAAAGTTACGCAATATTGCCTTAAAGCATGTCTTTGATTCTTTCTAGGGCAACTGCTCACATGCACAAGTATGCAGACACAGGCTGGCTTTCCCTAGTAACAGAGGGGGGTGACTGAGAAACACACCAGGGGGACGTGTGTTGATGAACTACTGTGCTGCGGTGATGAAGAGGCAAGAAAGTGAGCAACCATTTGAGATTAATGAGTGAATATGAGCTCAGCTAACAGCAGATACTAAAGCACCAAGACTGCAAATGAATCTGATAAGGCAGCAAATCAGCGCTGTCATTCAGCTGTGAAAGGGGTACAGTCCACCATGTTACCAAACACAGAAGATCCACACCTTTTTACTCCTGGCTTGATTTAAAGCTAAAAGCAAATTTAAAGCAAATCAGACCTCTCTTTTCCCCCATAGGTTCACCAAGTTAGTTTAACAAGCAAGGACCGCAACATCAACAGAACACGTTTAAATAACTCATTAACTAAAATAACAGATTGTGAGTGAACCGTGAACTCTCCTCCAATCTGTTGCTGCATTGTGTGGAAGCTTTGGTAATCTGGTAATAATTTGATTAAATGGAAAATTGTTTAAGAATATGCACCATATGAGTATAATATCAACTGAAAAATTAAACATATTTAACCCAGAACCAAATAACCTGCATTACAAACTAGGGATGTGGAGTGTCGCTGTAATTGTTTACCAGGCAAGGAGGATGAAGTTAAATGATGCTTTTTGGTTGCATTCTGGGAAATGTAGTATTTGCTTGAGGAGTTTGACCCATCACCGAAGCACCCTTTAACGTTAATAAGTTTAGATGTGCATTTTTGTTCGTATTATCAAACAATTGCAATTAATAGTGCAGTTAATCAAATTAATATAACCCTACTGGTTTGGAGGTAGTTGCCCAGTTTACCCAGTTGGCATCTGTGCCAAGAGTAAGGTAGCTGAAATCACTTTGAGCTTGAGCAAAGTAAAGCGTCAGAACTGTATGCCACTTACACAATTAGAACTGAAAGTACATTCAGCCATTCTGCTGCATTATGAACACTTTTGATCATTTCAGTACATTTGCTGATAACCATATATAATCATACACTTTCACTGGTGACGTTATGAATGGAGAACTTTCTCTACTTTAACTTAAGCACTGGGTCTGAACACTGCAGCGAGCCGCACACAGCGTGCTCATGTTTATGCCTGGCCACTGACACTTTATACCAGCAGATACCAGGAGGATGAGAGAGGTCAAATATTATGACAATGAGTTCAGCGTTCACAAACTCACTGCAGCCATGAGATACATTTCATGTTTAACTCTGAGCCGTCGTTTCATGTGGGAGGCAAGGTGTCCATACCCAACGGCAGAATGTAATTTGGGTAAACAGAATGTACAGTCAGTGTTAATGAGATGCTCCTCTCCACTGCAGTGTCACTCTGTGATTCAAGCTGATGAGTATGTTGTGACATAAAAACCTCACTCACTGCAGCTTTGACTTTATGTTCTTGCCACTCTCCGCTTTCCCTCTCCTCTGCGTCTACCTCAGTCACCCCCGACCATCCCCGCCTCCGTTGCCCGTCAGCGTCACTTGTTACCGTGGGAAGAACAATGCTGACATCACGCTCATTATGCAATTCCATCAACTCTGAGCGGGGAGAGCTGCTTTTTTTAGCAACCGCTCAGAAACAACGGGTCATTCAAGCCTGCACATCTGCCCTGAGAGGGTGTGTGTGTGTGTATGTGTGTGTGTGTGTGTGTGTGTGTGTGTGTGTGTGACCGCAGTGGCGCGTGCATATCCCAGCAAGCACGTCTGCATGTTTATGTCTGATACAATTACCCGGAAGATCGTGAGGGAGAGTAATAAAGGGCCACAGAGTGAGGGAGAAATACTGCAGTAACCCAAGGGCAGGTTGCTGCTCAAGTAGAGGGATGATGTACCTCCTCTTAACACACACACACACACACACACACAGAGGAGAGAGAGAGAGAGAGAGAGAGAGAGAGAGAGAGAGAGAGAGAGAGAGAAGATAGCCTAAAACAAACAGCTCCTCTGACTAGCCAAGGTTAACTGTGGTGCATTGAAACATATGTTTCCCATAAGGGACTCCTTCTGACTCCCTCTGCTATTATGCTACAGTCTCTCAGAGACTGTGTCACTTTGCAATATTGCACCGGCATGCACTTTCCCTAAAAGCACAGCAAAGCTAATATAAATTCTCAAATATCAGGCTGAATGTGTGCATAAAGAAGAGAAGCTTTCCATGCGATGAAGAAACTGTTGGCAACTTGTGTCTGCCTGCCATGCAGCCCCTGGAGTGCTGATACAGAGAACAGTCTATCTCTGCTGCTCTCCCTGCTTCACACAGACAGAATAGAAAACAGAGGAAGAGGACTGGAGCTGAATCCCAATATTCCTCCTGAGCCATCTCCTTCATGTGCTGAGGTACAGCCTCTCAGTGCTGCAGACAAAATAAAAAAAAAATGAGAGGATTTCTAGTTTCTGCTCGTCATTCTGTCTATTCATCACTCATTTGGTCTGTCTGCTCAGTTATTCATTCAAGGTTTTTCCTCCCACATCTACATCTTTGTCGCTTTTTAGCACTCGGTGCTAGCAGTGTGGCTCGACTGCTGGATGGATTTCCATGCAGTTTATTTTAAAAATTCATGCCCCCCTCAGGTTTAATCTTAATGACTTTGATCATCTCCTGTCATCAGCTCAATATTTCAATTTGCAGAAAATATTACAGATCAGCACTGTCATTGTGAATAATTTTCAGGTATCTCCTGTCATAACTAGACAGATGATATTTAGTAATATATCTGAATTTTGCTGCCTGAACTCTATGGCTGTATACAACCCCAAGTGATATTCAGTGGCTCTGACCAAGACTCTGACTGTGAGGACGTCAAAGCCGTGGCCGGTCCAGGCCGGGGACATGAGTAGCCTGAAATGGAAAAGAAGTGAGAGGAAGGTCGAACATCAGCGCCAACCTCCAGAGGCCTGACTGGGGTTCATGGTTGGGTCAGGCCTAGTTTGCCAGGAGCTAATCCCAGCACCTTGGTGCTGTTGGACTGAGGGCAGCCTGGACGTTACAGTGACTCACTATCGGCTCTTCAGATACAAAGTAGTGTTATGAAACAGGAGGAGCCAAGGCTAGCTGGTTAGCATGCTTCAGTACTTCAGTAAATATCTCTGCAACATAATATATAGAGGTCTTTGCTAAAACTTCAAAGCTGTTGTTTCTTCACATTCTGTTGATCATTTTAGTTCATTGTTGAATGTTTTAAACTAAAATGATCATATATGGCTCCTTTAAACTCAGGCCCTGTGGCCCTGTGTCTCAGGCTGAGGTGGAAATGATCATTCATGCTTAAAATGAATCTTGTGCCCAAAGAGTCATCATACCCAGAATCAAATACAAGATTCTTGTGATCACTTTTAGAGCTATATAAGAGAGAGACTGAACCCTGACATCACCAGCAGGTCCTTGGGGTCCTCTGATCAGGCATTGTTATTTTCACCTCAGAGAGAGACAGAGGATACAGTGCACTGTGCCGACTCAGCATAAGTTGACCTGCTTATTGACAGCTTCTGTCCAGCTGCTCCAAATCAATTATCTGGGCATCAAACAGATCCACTCTCTCATATTTAGACAACAACAAGACATCACACACACACACACACACACACACACACACACACACGTGTCCTTGGGGTGAAATGACTTGTAGGAGACTGCTCTGTTTTGCAGCCTCTGTTAATGAAAGCTATAATTATCACACAGCAAAATCAATACCCTCAGTTCCTTTTCAGGGAAAGGTGTGGTGGTTGGATGGGGGGTGGGTGGAGGGTGGAGGGGTGCCTTGTTTGAAGTAAGACTGGAATGAACCGTGGGACTGAGCGAAGCACAGCCCGAAAATAAGATTTATGGAAAGGCTGTGTTCATAGCTGATTGGTTCTAATTGTCTCCCAGCTAAGCAAGAATCCCATTCCACTAAATGAGCCGGCGATCAAATTCAAATTCATTTATTGTCTGGCAAGCACACAGAATCTCTACGCTGCTCAGCAGAGATAGTTTCGAGCGTTTTTAGTGTGTTTTTCGGGGGGGATAAATAAAAACGGTCATTGTAACAGCTGTGCGGCTGATGATTAAGGAAGAGCCATAAACAAGCGCCTGGTCAGTTCTTCTAATGCCAGGAAACACTCTTCACAACTTCAACTTACCTGGACTACGTCACTGTTGGACACCTTACATGTGACGAAATGATCGGCACCGGAGTAATCCATGTGTCTCTAGTTTCTGTCAACCTTCATTCTCAGTCTATAAATCATTTAAGGCTTAATAAGAACAACTTTTGGATTGTCTGGTTGTGAGAGGTTACTTTGACTGGTTGGACTGGTGCACCAACACCACTCATTAATAACTCACTGGTGTTAAAGGAAATGTCGGGCATGTTTCAATACATTGGGTGCGGTGTCTCTCTAATATGGGTGTGATGTGAATCACCACATGTGACGCCCAAATGGCAAACACGTCTCTTCCCTTATTTTGAAACTGTGAACAAGATCTCCTACGATAAAAAAGGCAGCATGATACGTGACACACTTTAAACACTCTATGTAATATTAGACTGATTACACATGAGAAGTCTAGATCCAGTATTTAGTTCCATCTCCGACAGGGAAAAATGTAATATCAAACACTTATTTGGCTGCCTAGCTCACACAGGCAAGCGTGTTTTTCCATGCACAGGCTATTTTTCTTCCACAACCTCTTTAAGGCTAGTGGAAAGAAAAGCTCCAATATACACATTTAGGTGTTTATTTTATTACACTTTGTCTGCTTGGGTCTGTAGGTTTCTCCTAAATTCACCAAAAGGTAGCATTAGATAAAGCCTTATTTTCATATTCAAACATAAAATTTCAGACAAGTGGACAAAACATATGGAAGGAGGATTTGTACTAGGTATAACTGGAAAGGTTTTCCCAGTTAATGTTTTACCTCATTCACCTGTAGTGTGTGTTCTTAAAACAGCATGTTCTTTTTTTCCCTTTTAAAGAGAAAAGGCTTTTAGAATAAAGACCAACAAATGTGTTTGGCAAACATAAGTCTATTTCAGGTCACATTATCTGGAGTCGCTGGAGTGTAAAATGAAATTGAACAAAGAGCAGACACACAATGCTGCTAACATTAAACTCTGATGACATCCAGGTCTGATTTCCACACAGAGGGGAGATGCTACACGGTGACTATGCTAATGGTGAATGGATGAATAAACGTAGAATGTTAGCATACAAGATGACGCAGTTAATGATCCAGTCTTTGTCTTTTAAAGCAACACTCAGTTGTTACTAGTAAGCCAGCTAGCTGGACATGCTTATGATGGGAGCTTAGGTAACAGCAGATAGACGCACTGTTCAGCCTATCACAGGTTTGCTGTTGGTTTTGGAGAAGTTGCAAAAAGGCATGAGCGCATGGCAGGTTCAACAAAATCATGGCTCCTTGGATAATCGCAGTTTGGAGGGAGGAGTTCTGATTTTCTGTAATCGCTGAAAACAATGCAGATGTGGGAAGACAGATGTTTAGAGGTGTGGACGACCACTCGCCAGAGATGCAGAGAAACTTCACAGTGACCAGTAGGCTGTAGTTCACCATACTATGTGTGTTTATGTTGTCTGTTTGTCTGAGAATTAAAAGAAAAACAGATTCATATGTCACCCATGTGCATATACGTGAGCACAGGAAGGTGTGCAACATCACTGGAGATTAATAGAGCATGATGAGAAGTACAGGCCTATGGGCATTTCACAGCCAACAACTTTTGTGCTTGAAACTCATTGCAGCAACTCTTGCCCGTGTTGTGTGTCATGTTAGCTTGTAAAACACGACTTGAAAAAGACATTTTCTTCATTTTCTTTTGACTTTTAAAGAGTCTAACCACTGCATGGCTCAAAAATGAAAATCAGTTTGAACTTTGAGAACGGAGTGCAGCTGATATTTGCTCATGTGCAGCACAAACCTTTCGGGAATAATTACTTCTCGGGCACAGGAGTGGAGTTATCTTACCCTGCGTGAAATCCCAATTACGGGGCGGTCTCCGGGCGGTGTGTGTGTGTGCTGTTGTGTCATATAAGTCTGAGTGCCCTCTGCCAGTGTGAGAGAGCACTCAGGATTTATGACCTTTACAGTTGCTGCGTGCGGAGATAAAGCCAGCAAAAGGGTAGAATGGAGAGGCAGGCGCAGGTTGGGATGTCATATTGGATATTAGAGGACGGTGGTTGGCGCATGAGGTGGACAGTCCTCGACTTTATCCTCCAGCCTAGTTGTGATAAGCCCCACACACAACTCTGAAGTGTGGAAATATACTTCTTTTCCTCGTTAGCACCAAAGTTAAATTGCCGTGTTGGGAAATTCACTTTTATTTCAACATGTCGACATCAGAGATTAGGGATTTTCCTTATAAACAAAGCTTTATTAAAATGGGACTGAATTTGTGTTTTTATGGGACATCTGAGCATTAAGAACCTCCCTGCATAACTGTTGAACACTCATAAATTTGCTGATGCAACCATCTACACCTATAGAAGAGTCTTTCGGTGCAGAGCTGTATATGGGTGAATATGAGCTTGAGAGGACGCATACATTTAGATTAGTTTTCACACATTCACATGTCTCTCTCTACTGTTGGCGTGAAGAGTAACTGGGGTTTCGTTCCTGTCATCGACGCCCACTTGAGGAAGACAAAATTAGCTCTCGAGTCTGTGACATGCATCGGCAGCGTCACACTCCTGCATGCCACGCACATGCGGTGTGGGCATGCATATTTGTGGCCTGTCACTCAGCATGTGTGTTTCCCTACGTGTGAGTTTGTGTTTGCGTGAAGGTGTTGTGCAGATCGAGTTAACGTCAATAAAATATTGCAGCTTATATTTCGAGATATTCAATTTTATTTCTGTAAACAAATAAGACCCTGGAGCTGCAGTACGTGTTCACAGCACAAGCTGCTTGGTGTTTACCAAGTGGCAATCTCCAAAGCCAATGTGCAAGTGCCAAAAACTGAAGTCCCTCAAACGGCCACTTGAGGCTGGCTACAAATGTGAGTCAGTCTCCATAAGTCCCTATGTTAAAATGTCCAACTTCACAGCAGAAATAAACATGTTTACAGCCTGGTACAAAAAACAGTTTTGGTCTCTATAGCTAATTTCCCCATTCATGATAACTGTACTGAGGGATAGAACTCACCTATTCAATATATTAAGACTTAAAGTTATGCAGAATTAATAGCGTGGCCACTTTGATTGACAGGTGGGTGCCATTACAGCTTGTTTGAACACCCACAACTACCAGAGCCACCACACTCTGAGCTTCACAACGGTTCCTCAATGAAGTATGGGTGACATCACGGATACGACGCCCAAGAATTTGTTTGACACTTTTGGAAATATGCTTATTCTGCCTTCTAGTTTGGTGAGAAGAATGATACCAAACTCATAACTGACCATTGAATATGAAGTTACAGCCAGCAGACAGTTAGATGAGCTTAGCATACAACTCAGCTGGTTGCACTAATTCTTCACGAGGTACCCAGTTTGTATGTTTGACAGTGACAGTCAAAGACAATAAAGCAGGAAGAGAGAGGGGATGACATGCACCAAGGCCTCTGTTTGGGGCATGCATTACCAACTGATCAACAGGGCACCCTACCCAGTTTGTTTGCATCAATACATAGTGCTGTCAAAAGATTAAAAAAAACTGAGAGATTAATTAATTATGTTCTGTAATTAATTGATCTAATTAATCTTTTTTAATCTCACCTAAAATTGCTGAGAAAAGCCCTCAACTTGAGGTATTTTCATTTAAATTCATTACAGTATTGTGGCAGATCAAAAGATTGATTTGGGGGTTTAGTTTGGCAAAGAGCTTTGCTATGGCTTGCTAAATTAAACGTTTTCGCTGCTAACGTTAGCTGTGGCTGCACTCGCGACTGGGTGCTTTGCGTTGATGTGGTAGGCTAAATTTGAGCTGCTTCGTTGGTAAGCAAATTCCTTCTTACAAAGAAGGCCTATCACTCTACATTTATCAATGGTGCAGTCGGGGCTATTCATTGCCAACTCTCTCACATACTCCTCCATTTCCATATCGCCTCTCCGCTACTCACCGCTCCTCACCTTGCCCTCCCAACTACAATGGGAGCCTATCAGCTTATTCTGAACCATCCCAAACGCAATGACAACCAATCAATGTCCACTTCAGGGTGTGACTGACCATTGTTTTCCACTCCCAACAACTCAAGCAGCACAAGAAGCCCAGCGCATAATAAATATATGAAATTACTGTATGACTGTAATCAATTAATCGCAATTAACGCGATAATTTGACACCTCTATCAATACACCAACTTTTCCACGTCTACCAAGTCTGAACACATGTTTGCGATATTTAAATGAGTACGCTCAGTTCTCCTGACCAGTGGAAGACCAGGAGCTGGAGCTCTATTTTGCACAAGTGAATGTCCAGCTGCTCTCTGAATCAACATGTCCATGTGTGGGGGACATGCCTTCTCTGAGATCACCTTGGTCATCGTACCCCCCTGTTGCTACAGGCCTGGACCACCCCATCAAGTATCGTCTCTGTTGTATTTGCTTCTGTTTGTACATCAAGGGTGGAGTCGAATGAATTTGACAGTAAAATACTGAGCAGACATTTTGACAAATCACAGCAGGAAAAGGAAAAGCACAGATGTGAAAAAAACTAATGAGGGCTGAATTTAATTTTACTGTTTCAGTTTCAGGATCCCAGTATTGTGTTTGCTGGTTCACTGTCACTCTACTGGGACACTTGAATAGACTCAATAACAATAACGAGCCGTCATCATTATTAGTAATCGTCTTAGTCAAAATGTCTGCTGGGGAAAAAGCCTATTAAAATCACTGCTTGAAGAATCTTTGCAGATCCCTCGCTGTTTAATGACTGCTGATCTCCTCAGCGTCTGTTTTATGAATTACTTTTACAGAGGATGATGAAATTCACTGACTCCCAAAAGATATATACATATATAAATTATATATATATAAGATTTTACAGGAGCATCCAAAGCATTTTTGCAAAAAATTCTTTCAGCTCTTTCCTTTATAGAACCAGCCTCTGCCTCGGTTTTTTGACAGGCTAAAAATAAAAATCATATGTCCAAGAAAAAGAAGAGGAAGTTCAAGCAACAGATATATACCAGGGTTTCATTCACTTCACCAAACAAGTTCATTTTATCAGGAGACCACTGTCACCTCAAAGATGTGCTCAGTATTCAACCTCACAGATGATGTCAACAATCACTATACATTCTCCCAGGGTGTTCTCCTACGCAAACACTCAGCTCATAGTCGTTACACTCTTTTATATTTCCTTAAAACCTTCAGTGCCTCCGTAAGCTCACCATTCACTCCATAGTTTTAATCCCAACCCGTGCCAGGACGTCTCCTTTCCAGGCTGATCGTCTCTGCCTTACGTGAGCGCTGGTTATTTTTTCCAGTGCGTCAGGTGATAGGGGCATCTGGATTGTTGGCTATTTCCCCTCATCATGTGATAGGTTAGTGGTGCCATGGGTGCTGTTTCCAAGACGCAGACTTACTGACAAGTGGAGTGACGTTAGAGAGGCATTGGACCTAGCCGGATCTATTTATAGGTGAGTGCTAAAAGTGAATACATGTGTGGCCATGTGTGTGTTTAGGAAAGACTTTGCCTCACAACGCAATCATATTAAAAGCCGAAGTGAGATAAGAGAACAAGTGAAGGAAAGGATGGAGATTTTTTTTTTCCTTTTAGTGACAGATGAATGTGGGAAATGCATAAATTCTAGGGTATTAATTGGAAATAATCATAATCATGTTCATTGTCAGTGGAGGTTTCTAGCTGTATCAGAGGAAGTGGTTAATAAACAATGAGGTGAGGTTCACCAGTAGATCCAGCAGAGTCTATTCTTGTACTTTATTCTCACATTAACACACAAACACAACACAAAAAATATACACACGTGTACCTATGCACACATTCATGCCAATTAATTAGCCAGTTAGGGCGATCACACATTTCCAGAAACCACAGAGCTGAAAAGGTGATTTCAGGTAACTTCAGGAACCATTATGTTCTCCTCTCTCTCTCCACTCTGTGTTCTTATACATGCATGAATACACACACTGGACAGAGCAGACACATTCACCACCCACTTCAGACTCTATTAAGAGTTCACATGGACTCCAATGTGAGGGTCCTCCAGAGGGGAGCTGCCGCGTGTTGTGTCTACGAAAGCAAGACGGAGGAGGAGGAGGAGGAGGAGGAGGAGGAGGAGACAACCTAAAACAGAGCCGTCATTTATCCACCACATCTGACGTCCCTTCTGCTAAAAGATTTTTCTACTTAAACTATAGTAGATCGTCAAAACAGGATAATTATAGTAGCAGAATATTATGGGAACTGTTATTTTTTTTATCCATAATGGCCTATTTCAAGTAAATGACATCAGCAGGAGCCAACAATTCAGCCCGAGGAGAATATTAAAACCAATATGCTGGCAAATGCTGTTGAAAACTTTAATATAAGGCCATTGGATACTGTTAATGCTAACATTATTGGGAGAGCCGGATATCTTAAAAACCTGGACAAGTAGAACAAAATATCTGCATGGCTAGAGGGGAGGATGAACTTCACTTTAACTCAACACACTACAGATGGTGTAGCCATGTTCAGGGCCGCCTTAACCTAATATTAGGCCCTGAGGCTGAGAGGTTTTGTAGGCCCCCCATCCCCTTGATTTACAGAGTCTCATTTTAAAAAAGTGTAATATCCAGGTATCTACACCACAAAATGCATTTGTTTCTTTGGAGGCATACAACAGTGAGTTTTCCCAAAAACACCATAATATTGTTATCAACATATCACTGAGCCCACTTGAGCATAAACACGACACTTTATTTACCAACCACACACAGCAACTTATGGTGATAATAAAACCAAAATGTGTGAAAGTATGATTTCAAACGATATTATGAAAAACATCACCTGTCTGCACAAACACTGATTGAACTTTTCCTTGTTCTCACCAAATAGTTTGTATGCAAAACAAAACCCACTACCTGAATAACACAGCCATTCTCTGGGCACACACTCTCCGTTACTGAGTTTGAATTTGAAATTCTTGAGAAAAATCCTCTCTGCTGTTTATATTGGCGTACCAATGCCAACACGTCAGTATCTTTATTTTGACAGGACGCCGGTCCCATTTCCACCCCAAAAGCGTGCACTTTTGTGTCAATATTGTTTCCTTAGCGGCCCGGGTCACTGTTATATGGGTCATCTGACTCGTCTCCCCCTAACTGGTTTGTAGCCTGGCCTGGTCCTCTCTCTGGGGCTCGTGTGCTCCCCCCTCCTCCTCCCCTCCACTGCTGCGGGTGGTCCCCTGCATCTCTCCAGCTACATCCACCTGTGCAGTCTGCGCCTCCTCTGCTCCCTCCAGTGTGTGGGATTGTGAGCTTCTCCGGTACTGGGTCCATCTTCAGCAGCAGCTGGTTTAAAAAATCTGGTGGAGGGAGGGACATGGGAGGCCCCTGGGCTTCAGCACAGGTAAGCCTGTGCCTTTGCCATGTTAAAGGAATAGTTTGATGCTAATTCACTATCCTGGCCCTGACCTTACACCGATACTTTCTTGTTTTAGATAATGGTAGCTTTCACAAATTATGCAGCTTTTAAGCTAGTAGTAAGCAGCTAGGCTACAAGCTAGGTTCATTGGGCTAGCTTTACAAAACAGAATGGACTAGCTAAAAGAACACTGAAACATTGAAGATAGAAATAAGTAGTTTATTGTGTATTAAAGACATTCTTGAATGAGGCTTTTGTGGTTTTAATACATAAATAGTTGTTTGCATGACTACATATGAGAAGTCCATTGTTACATTTTGGAGAGAGGATAGCTTATGGAGTCTGTAATCCTCTGTTTACTGTGACAGTTTTGCATAGGATAGAGGATTTGAATCACATTCGTGTTTCATGTGTAAATTTTACCTCCCAAATTGTTCATTTTGGTGAGAAACATCCAATTACGTAGCTTAAAATTCTCTTCTGTATGATGCTAGCAAATGCTAACAGTGCTAAATATGCTAAATATGCTCTGCAGAAACACGATAATGAATTCAGATTCACAATCCATTGCTGAGGAATGTAGCTTTCACTGATTAAGGAGCCTGGCTCCAGTTCTACCAAACACAAGATTAATTCTTTTGGCTGCCACTGTCAGTCAATCAACCCTCACAGCGGTCATTGTCAGGGTCCCTCATGACGGACAGTTGGACATCTGCTGGTGGTTTTGTTGTTGTGAGCTGCCCTTTTTGAAATGTGATGCTGAAATTGTCATGCACATTTAGGACTATGACTCAGGAGCAACATCCTAGGCATTCTAATTACTGCGTACTGTATGTGGTAACAGTATGGCACGGGCAAAAATACATTAATGTGCATTGCTCATACGTCTGTGTATTCAGTTTATGGTCACATGCTTCCAGCCTGTCAGTGGAAACACACACACACACACACACAGAAGAGGAAACACAGACAACTGTATTTGTGTGTTAACCCTGGGCTCTCCAGCACCTGCTGTGTTTCATATTCAGTGAGTATTCTAATCAGCTGCGTGGTCTCCTAACCGGGGAAAACAACCATGAGAATAGAACATCTATTTACAACCTGAGCCCCACCGTCCAATTAATCACCAGGCAGCCAACAGGCCTACTAAAATTAAAAAGAGCAACAGCTGTCACAGCAAATACAGAGCAAGAGTGAGACAAGGAAGACGAGAGAAGAGATGTGAAGAGGGAACGGAGCGGATTACAGTAAAGTTAACATAAGACTGAAGAGGAAGAGCAGAAGAACACAAGCGGACAAGCGTTACATGACGCACAGTGCTGACACATCGGTGACCTTTACCCTCGAATGAATTCATCAACAGGGGGTCAACACAAGTGCCCATTTATTTTTGGATGCTGGCAGAGGCACACAGGGACGTGTGATGTCCTCTGCCTCCAGTAAGCACACACACACACACACACACACACACACACTTTTACATGCATAGTTCTGCACTAAGAGAGACACACACACAGAACCCCTGAGGCGGGCATCGACTTAGCCCTCAGGGTCCAAACTAATTTGCTCACAATCTAACACAGTAACTCCCTGCAAACTCCTCTGGACAACTGTCTAAATACTCACCCTGCTGCAGGGCAAAAACCGAGATATAATGAGGTACTATTTGTTTCTGTGGATGTGAATGTGTGGTTACAAAAATGCATTTGCTTATGCAATAAGTAAATATCCTACCCTAATTCATGGATTCCCCGTAGTGTCAAAAGTTTGTCTCATGGGTTTATGAGTAAAATGGGTTTTATGTCCTCGTGAGGGCCCTAGCGATTTTTATCCTCCAGTTTCTTTCCTTTCTTCAGATCAGGACATAATTTATAGAGAGGTACTCCAACCAAACCAAAATCACTTATTTATGAATTAATAAATAAATACTGAAAATACATGTTCTAATGAATAAATAGAAGCATAATAAAGTAAATAAACAGCCTGAAATGAATACATAACATACATAACATAGATGAATACATAAATAAATGCAAATGTATTTATTTATTTGTATTGGAGCTATATTATTTATTCATTAACAAAAAATCAATGTATTTTAATCTATTTCTACAAATCAGCATTTATTCATGTATGTACTGTATGCATATACACCTTTTTATTATTATTTTTGTATTTATGTGTCTTCAGCACTGACTGTATAAAACATGGACGTCGCATCTGTGACATCACTCACAGATTTCTGCCCCGTTGTGAGGCTCAGAGTGTGGCTCTGGCCATCGCTAATGCAAAAATGGGCAAGACTGAGCTGAATGAGGCCCGGGTGCTCAAAGAAGCCACCTGTGGTCACACCCACCTGTCAATCAATGCGGCCACGCTGTTAATTATTCATAATTTTAATGACTAATGTGTATAATTTGAACAGGTGAGTTGTATATAAATTCACCCTCAGTACAGTTGTCATGAACGGGAAAATTAGCTATAGAGACCAAAACTGTTTTTTGTACCAGGCTGTAAACATGTTTATTTCTGCTGTGAAGTTGGACATTTTAACATGGGGACTTATGGAGACTGACTCACTTCTGTAGCCAGCCTCAAGTGGACATTTGAGGAACTGCAGTTTTTGGCATTTTGTGTTGGCTTCACTTCACAGCCACAGAGGAAGCACCTTGGTCTGTCGGATCTTGTAGCTACAGCCACCCTCAGTAGTGGGTAATAATGATGGAGCTGAATTTATCTTGTGGCCAGACATGTTTTACAGTGAGGTCATCACCAAAATAGAAAATAGATACAGAAATTAACAAAAGGAGAAGGTTTTGTCTGTACCAAAGAGTATGCATTTATTTATTTCATTATTTTATTTCAACTTTTATTGTTTAATTGAAGTAGAAGAAGTAGATGGCAGATGGGCTTTGCATGAACAAATCAGGTAAAGGTGTATATGTGTACACACTGGGATTTGGACTGCATAAAAAGTATTATGAACATGAATTAAAAGTTTACAAGACAACAGAATGAATATATAATTTTCAGTGCAAAATCATCTTTATAAGCAATTCTACTTATTTGTTAAAGTCATGATGTATCAAACTGATTTTCAGGATGTCCTTTGATCTGTTAAAAGGCTTCAGGAATGCAAACAGAATGTTACGATTAAGTTTGGGGGGAAAAAAAGCAAAGAAGAGAAGAAGGGAAAAAAAATGAGCAGCAAGTAGTGACAGATATGACCTGTGGGTGTCTCTCCACGTGTCTGTCATACCTCACTTTGTTTACTGCTGCTGCCCTGGGCTTTTTGTCCCAGCTAAAGTAACGTCCTCCCCAGGATCCTGTATCCTCATCTTCGGCTGCTGAGTGAGAACATATTTGCATAATCCTTGTGAATGCATCCCTGCAAAGATCCCTTGTAATCATCACAGCATGGAGGTATCAGTTTCTATATGAATTCTTTCAGTAAGCCGGGCATCATGGGATAATAGCACAAAGACGTAAACAAACCCTGTAGGAAGCCCATGGGCTGCCCTGCACTGTGCTACATGTCTATATTATGAGATCCAGGTGTATTTTACTTTGAAAAATGTGTTGAGACAAGCACAGTAGGAGATTTATTGGCAGAAAAGCGCCCTGCACATTAGACGACTTGTACAGATAGGTGTGGGGTTTTTTTGGTTGTTTTTGTGCGGTGCAGTCAGTCGAGGGATGGTGAGGTGTGAGTGGAAACACTGACCCAATCAACCTGAGCCAGTGAGCCCAGTGTCTGTTGACCTGCTCGTCTCTGGTTTCCCTCCCGTTCACTTGAAACCGGCTGTCAGTCAGTGCGCAACGTGAACGCACACATGCATGATCCCCATATGTCCCTCTGGTGAGGAGGCTGCTCTCATTCATTCCACTCGGACTGTAACCTCTACCTCCGTCACATCCTCCTTCCTCCAAAACAAGAGATCAGCTTACGTTTTTGTTTCTCTGGCTCATATTATTTCTTATCGCAGCCGTGTATGACCTCCACGGGCTGGAGAAGCATGGACAGAAACTGAAATATGAACTTGTGGAAGTGTTTAAAAAAATATGAAGAAATAACTATATTTACATTCCAGGCGTTAAGCTAGCAATCTTCCTGAGAGCAGCTTACAACAAGTGAGCAAACAGAGAGCCGGTGCATTTGTTCAAGGTCACTTTTAGAGGATACATGATTGTTGATGGACACATTGGTTGTTACTGCAAGCATTGGACACCTGACCTTTTGCTGCAGGGAAGCCTCCCTGGACAACAAGCCCAGCATGCAATCCATTTCCATCGCTCTCACATTTAGCTGAAGCTCTTATTCAGAATGACTAACAGTGAGTGAGCAGAGAGGTTCAGTATCTTGCCTCTTGACAGTTTTACATTCAGATACATTACCTTTTATTGGATGCGTTCAGCGGTTTGAAGGCTTCAATTTGCAACAATCCAGTTTCTGCTTAAAAAGCTGTTTAACTGATGGTTTAAAGTTTGAAAGTACCGAGTGCCAACCTCTGTAACAGTTCTTTAAATGGCTGCTTGAGGCTGGAAACAAATGTGAGTCAATCTCCATAAGTCCCCATGTTAAAATGCCAAGCCCAGCAGAAACAAACATGTTTACAGCCTGGTACAAAAAACTGTTGTGGTCTCTATAGCTAATTTCCAACTGTACTGAGGGTGAATTTTTATAGAAGTCACCTGTTTAAATTATATTAAGGTGGTGTTGTCACAGGTGGCTTGATTTATGCTCCATGTTTTTGCCCATTTCTGGATTAACAGTGGAGGCAGGTCTGCCGAGCTGGCAAAGCACAGAGCCTCCACACTCTTCACAACAACACTTCAGAAAGCGATGGGTGACCTCACGGCAACTGCATCCATTTTTATTTATACATTCTATGGAAAGTACCATAAAATGGTGCCTATCATAAATAAACATCAAGTCATTACAAACTCATGCTGGGCAGCCACACTTGCTTGCATATTTTGTAATGCTCTTTTGCATTTTTAGTCTGTTCTCACTCCTTGCCTGTCAAATACTGCCACTTGGCCCTGGCCATTCGATATGCCATCATAGTCAGGTGATGCAAAAAATAAGCAAAATATGGAGGAGGGAGGGTGGATGGATGGGTCAAACAAGTGTCAGTGTTTTTACTTTTTGTAATGTAGGCTATCTAAAAGAACTTACAAAGTTTTTTTCCTAAACCTAATCAAGTAGTTTTTGTACCAAACCAAGGTGCGACGTCACAACCTTCATCACACAAGCTTTATTTTGAAAATCTAATCAGGCATTGCATATGTATTAATGTTAACATGACCATGGAGCTCTATGCATCCGGAAATTACACTACAGGGGTAACTACAGTGTCATATTTTGGAGGGACACTGACAAAGTGGCAGTATTTAACAAGATGGTAGTGAAAATGTGTTGGTATTTTTCATGATGCCATAAAATAGACTCAGACTACAAACAAGTGTTTTTTTATGCAGGCTACAGGACCTACTATATATCCCAGCATGCAACAGGGTACACATTTAGCAGCATAAAGGAAAGAAAACTTAAATATAACCAAATCAAACAGTTTGACCAAACAGAAAAGAGTTTTTAGGAGTTTGTGAGCGTGCCGGCTGCTCTGTCACGAGAGCTTAGCTTAGACGTGATTGGATCATTTATGGCAGATCCAGGGTCAGTTTTCCATAAACATAGCTGACAGTGAATAATCAGGCTGGTCAACATTCAACCACTACTGTGGTTAAAAAAAAACAAACAAAAAAAAAAACAAAGTATGTCAAGTCAAAATACATTTAGAGTTTTTTAGAATTACTGATCAGACATCGTACAAAGGGTCAGGTTATGGTCTGAATAAATTCGGTAGAACACATTCAAAATACACCGGAGTCACAACAAGAGAGATTGTTCTATGACGCAAACAGGTTAGGAAGCTTTTCAAGAACAACAAACAAAACAAAAGGTTATTTTAGCAACAGCGAGCGTACGAAGGAGTGCCAGGTCAACGAGAAGAATCACAAGCATGTCAATTGTGTTCTATGTCACACGAGTCACGTTTTCTAACACTGGAACGTAGATGTTGTTGATCCAATTAGAAAAAAATCAGGTCAAAGGTGGCTGTAATTAAAAAGCACCTACATCAGATGTCAACGTGATTATGTTGTTGTTTGTTTAGTGTCATCCTCGTGCCAATTTTATATAACGTAGCTCAAATACTAAAGCAAACAAACTGAAACTAACTTTACTTTGGCAATAACATGAGCAATAAGCTGCTTTCATTTGTTTATCACATTTAATTTGGGCAGTACGTTAGCAGCATCTTTAATAAGTGAGTGTAAACACCTCGTCATAGAGGGTTAGCACTTAGCAGCAAGTAGTGAAGTGTGTGAGTCGGTTACTCCAGGCTGAGCTCAGCAAAGGGATTGAATTAGGAGCAGTGAGAGGCTGAGTGGGGCTAATTGGGAGCGACAGGTCCTGGTCAGTGTCTTAGGGTCCAGCTGACTGCTAGCACAGTTCACCTTACCCTGCAGTATGGTGCATTTTACTGCAGCAGGGTTATGCTGTTCTTGTTAGAGTCTCACCTTGTTTTTTTTTTTTTGTTTTTTTTTTTTTTGTCCTCTGACTGCTTTTACATGGACACACCATTCAAACTTTGAAATGTTAAAATATTCTCAGTTTTTTTCACGTGGATTACGGACATTATGTTTGGAGTTTAACCGTCTTTGAACCTTTTCACCTACCCTTCAACGTCTTCATGCACAATTCATACTCCCACGAAGAACTTTCATTCAAACTTTAAACCAGTCACCACCTTTTGTACTTTATTATATTAGTTTGGCATTTCATACCTTTCATAGCTCTTTTCCTCAGCTTCAACTGTCCTATTGACTTACACTGAAATGAAATTTAAAGTGTTTACGCTGACACTTCAACTGCTCTCACCGCTTAGCTGTAAATGATAAACTTTTAACAGCTTTCAGATCTGCTCAGCGCGCATACACTTGAACTGTCTTCAGCACATCTATCTTTGCATCAATTGTTGCTCACACGTCGACTGTCATCTCAACGGCAGTCATTTTTTACTCTTCAACTGCTTTCATTACTGACTCTTCAAATGACGATTCAATTTCTTTTAGTCATCTGACACTTCAGCTGTTTTCATCTCTTTCAATGTTTGCACGTTCACACCCTTTCGTGTTTTCTGTCAATAATAACAACTTCAGCTTTTTCGAACTTTCACAACTTTCACTGTACACAACACAAGTGCTTTCAGTGCTAGCACCTACTGAAACCTTCACTTCCTTCTTTTTTCTAGCTGCTATTTCAACTACTTTCAGTATTTGTCGATTAACTGCCACTTCAACTACAATACTTCAGCAGTTTCTTGGAAAAATACTGTCTTCTCTAGTTGTTAAGAAGATTTGTCTGCTGTCAGCCACATGACAAAATGACTGTATATAGCCTGCGGGATAAAGGATGATCGCATGGCATTGAGTTCAACTACAAAGAAGAAAACTATTGATCAATACTCAAAATGCTGGTCTGGTAGTCTGGTATTGTGTGTTTTCACACAGGGCAGTTTGTCCATTAAGTGAGTCATGTATCCATTAAGGGTCAGGCTGCTGGACTGGCCTAACAGGACCTGTGCAGACCTTGTTAGCTCGCTCCATAAAACCTCATCTGTTAATTGAACTAAGAATAACCACAGCAACATAGAGCTACTTGATACTTACACCCTAACAACATAATGGTTTGTTTACATCTCTTAAATTTCATTTTCCCTCGTGTTACCTTACTCAATACCAGCTCCTCTGTCTGGAGCAGAATGCTAATGTGAAGCCGGTCATTGTGCGAAAGCGGAAGTTGAATGTGATCATTAACTACGAGCTTCCATATGGAAGAGGGCATGGCTGTGCATAAAGAACCCCAGTGCACAATGAGCTAAACACCTCTCACAATCAAAGGCTGTCAGGGGGAGCGCTCTCTACTGTAACGTGCAACATAACAGATTAGGCAACAAATCACACGTTAACAAAATCACATTGTGTGGAAGAAGAAGGGGAGGAAGAGAGGAGGAGGGGGTTACTTTGACCTGGAGAAAGGAGGCAATTTAGTGTGTAAATCATTCAGGTTGAATGGCTGCCATGGAGAGAGGCAGCTTCTCACACACTGAAAGGCACAAGGAGACAGACACAAGCAAAGAGGCTTAAAATCCTCCAGCTTGAAGGCGAGGTGATGCAAACATCCACTTTCTAACTACTAACGGGCTTGAAGCACTGACCCCAAACCCTTTATGTGATCTAAAGGAGCTCTCCTCGGTGAGAGGCATCCCTCGGAGGATCAGAGTTTGGAGTCAGCATGGAAACAAATCATTCCCTGGCTAACGGGTAGAGGTTCAATTAGATGCACTGCCTCGAACGGACTAGAATTCAATTATGTAAAGAATGAGTTACGGTTGAAGGATGGAAATAAACAAGGTGCTCTGATGTTTTATTCATCCCACACCCCAAAATACCTCCTGCATTAAACAACAGCAGCAGCCAGCTTTAGGTCTGTGCTGTTTGCCTTTATGTCTTCAAATAAGAGAAGGGGAACCATTTACATATTTGCAAAGATTGGTGTGATTTTAATTATTTCACTGCAAGAAGCTAATATAGCTACACAGCGACTGCAGTGTTCTGATAAGTGAACATGCTCTTTAGAGAGATTACCCCAGACAATATTTCAATACAGTGACAGCTTTGAGTAAAGGGATTGTCTCTGAAATATTTATCAAGCCTAACGACAGAGCATACATCAAAAATGGGCCTCATATCAGTTGTGTAGTGCAACACTTACACTTATTATAATGAAGTTGTATGCAGATATAAGAACATTTTGAGTGTTTATTAAAGATAAAAACCTTAATGGTCGTGACAAAATGCTGCATTTCCTGTGACTGCTTCACAATAAAAGCCTTTTTTCTACCAGTTTGATGCTTTTCATGTGAAGGAGCCGTAGAAGTGAGGTTTAATTCTGGTCACCGCTATGTTGGCAGTCCTCCATCTTCTGTCTCCTGGTTAATATAAAAATCGACAACAACAACACGTTGTAACAACACCTACCTGTCAATCAAAGCCACACTGTTCATTTTGCATAACTGTAACCCTCACAATGTCCTCCTGATTGCCATACACCTTTTTGTCCTCTGAGGTCAAAACTGACCCCACCTGGTATGACTGTTATTTAAAGCATATGATATTAACTGTCAATCAAATCTGTGTCTTACTTCAGTCCATTACAACCCATTCAACCCATTACCACAATTTTTTCTCTTTGTTTTGGAATTAAGGGCCAAAAGACCTTGTTTCCATGACAATATACCATGTTGTTGAGTTAAGCCTTAATAAAATCTGAACAGGTGAGTTCTATAAAAAAATTCACCCTCAGTACAGCTGTCATGAATGGGGAGAATAGCTATAGAGACCAAAACTGTTTGTTGTACCAGGCTGTAAACATGTTTATTTCTGCTGTGAAGTTGGACATTTTAACATGGGGACTTACGGAGACTGACTCGTTCTGTAGCCAGCCTCAAGTGGACATTTGAGGAACTTCAACTTTTTGATACTTCCACATAGGCTTCACTCCACAGCCACAGAGGTTGCTACAGTATTTGGTTGCAATCAGTGAGAAAAAAACAGAAAACAGAAATACAAATATAGCACGGTAACAACACAAAAGTATATTTGAATGGCTATTGCTAAAAAAATGCCAACAATGAACAGTATGAAAAATAGTTATAGTAATAACATAAATGTAATGTAATATGCAAGTGGCCATATATAAACCATTTCTTATACATTTAAAATATGAAATATCTACATATTATATCTATACTTTTAACTTCTTCTTTCCTCTCCACAGCAATAGAGCAAATGCCACCCACTGATGAAGGCCATCAGATGCAGTTGAAAGCTCTGGGGGGCGGGGCAGGTGTCATGGCTAAGTGTTATTGTCGACCAGAGGAACAATAATCGAGCTTCTCCCAACTGTGGTGTCCTTTTCCTGAGCTCGGTGCATGCTGACCCTCACAGCCTGTGGCGTCAGTTTAGCATGCAGAGCAGCAGCTCTCCAAACACCCACCACCAATGAATCATGCACACTCTTACACACACACACGCAAACACACACACACACACACGTAACATTTAATCTCATCCGCATAGCCGACAGCTCGTTAATTTTACACTCCATAAAGGCGTGAAGAGCATTGCATCAATATTGAACACAATCACTTTGCTGAGACCAGCAGATAAAAACACACACACACGGAAGTAAATACAATAGTTAATCATCATAAATGGTGTGTACTGCGGTTTATAAATTCTCACGTTTGTAAGTACGTACAGTATGTACGCCTGCGGTCTGGTTAGGCCTGAACCTTAATAACATGGAGGAAGTACATGTAGTACAATCTGAACTCTTTTCTCTCTCTGTGTGTGAAGGTGTTGCAGCTCATGTGATTTCCAGAACAACGGGAACAAACACACAACAATAATAAAAAGAAAGTCAGCAGGTTGATCAGGTCCTGACAAAGAGCACAACCTGTAAAATTAAAAAAAGAAAACACTTCTGCTATGAGGAAATGAAAAGACGCCCACACCCTTCTTCCTGAGATTTTTTGTCATCTGTGACATTTTCACACAAAAAGAAATCCATTTCCTGCAGTAATGGCTAAAAGTGCACGAGTGGCATTTTACTGTAGCTCTCACATGGCTGACAAATGTGACAAAAGTAAGGGGTTTAGAGAGGTTGTTGCATGACTCTCCAGAACAGCTTGAGTGCTCTTTGGCGTCAATTCGAATAGTCTCTTCCAAAAGATTTTTTTTTATTTGGTGTTTTGATGATGGTGGTGGAGGGCGCTTTCAAATGCATCGCTCCAAAGTCTCCTAGAGGTGTTCATCTGGTTGAAATCTGGTAACTGTGAGAGCTAAAGCCTTTGATCTTTTGTTCACATAGTCATCCAACCATTCAGTAAATAGCTGCCGCCTTCTTATTTCTCCGCTCATTTATTGGTATTTTTCCCTTTGTTTTACCATACAAGCATACTGCAAAGCTAAGTCATGAGATAGTGTCATTGGAAAATATCTTTCAAATTAGCAATGAGAATATTGGATTGAAACGTTAATTGCCAATTGCCAAAAACTGCAGTTCCTTGAACAGCCACTTGAGGCTGGCTACACACTGGAGATGGATGGAGTCAATGTCCATAAGCCCCCATATTAAAATGTCCAACTTCACAGCAGAAATAAACATGTTTCCAGCCTGGTACAAAAAACAGTTTTGGTCTCTGTAGCTAATTTCCCCGTTCATGACAACTGTACTGAGGGTGACTTTTTATACAACTTATCTGTTCAAATCACATTAAGGCTTAAAGTTATGCAGAATTAAGAGCGTGGCCGCTTTGACTGACGTAGATGCCATTAGAGGTGGCTTGTTTGAACAACCAGGCTTCAGCCTGCCTCGGGTCCACAGATGATCCACGTCTTCGGCCATTTTTAGATTACCCCGGAGGCGGCGGAGGCCGAGGTTCACAGGGCTTCTCAGAAACCTGTGGGTGACATCACGGATACATCCATATTTTTTAATATCTATGTGTTTAACATGCAAATGTGAGACTGATATCTTCTCATCTTAGTTTTGGGGAAAAGAGTTAATTAGAAAAAAAATGGTAATGTATCAACAGAAAGTCTGAGAAAGGAGAATGATAGCATGGATATTTTTTGTCTAACAAGTGATCTGTGATGATGATCGGTGCATGTTAGTTTCAACACTTACAGTAGTGCAAAAACAGAAGCAAACACACTTTTGCAATCCACCATTTGAGGAAGCTGAATTTTAATTTTGACACTTTGGTTTTATCTCTCTGTGAGAAGAGCAGCAGTGTGAGAGCTACACAGGCCTTGGGTCTTGATTGAAAACCAACTTAGCTGACAGAATCATGGGAGAATTGACCTTCTCTTACTGCTCTCTGTAGCTCAAAGGCATCTTAGCAGCCGTCACCGCAAATGATTCATTGGCTCACAAAGTGAGAATACGCACACACACACACACACACACACACACACACACACACATATGATGCCAAGCTGAGCGCGTCACCTCAGAAGGTCAATATATAGAAAGATGGAAGGTGACACCTACTGACAGAGAGCCCACCCCCTTGTGACCGCTCCGTATCCCCTGTTCACAAAGGAGTTGGACAATGAGGGTAACACGCACACGCATCCCAGCACGAGTCCCAATCATCGTCCATGTCTCATTTCAACATGCTCTCATGTCTCAGGTTGATGTAGGGCTGACATCCCATCCACTCCATTACACGGACAGACAGACGTCAACTGCTGTGTGCAGAGCTGCTCATTTTCCTGCTGATAGCCACGCCAGCGGAATGTAACTCTATTGATTTGCTATAGCAGGAACTGTAGGCTATTAAACTGAGAAAATATCTCTGGCCTTGTGAAAAGGCCAGCACACAAGAGGAGCGGAAGTAACACCGATTTGATGAAAACACTTGATATGCAACGTGATCTCACCAAGTTGCTGATGAAAAGCCCAGTAGTGAAGGAGAAGGAGGGCTGCCTGAGTGCACAGGCTCGAACGCTCTTCCACCACCGAGTCAATAACAGAGTCAATAATAGAGTATACTGATACACGGCTCTGTTCTTTACTGGCTGGTGACGTAGCAATTTGCGAGGGAGCATATGCATGACTCGGGCACTCTGCCGTTACATAATCCAGAACTAGCCCTCATCCAGTGTTCTCTGCCCCACGTTCAACTTCCTCCCTCGCCCCCCCTCCTTCTTGTACCCTCCACAGGGTTTCCCCTCTTTCTTCTCGCCCCATCTCATCTCTCCTTCCACTCTGCCATGTCCCTCCGTTCCCCTCTGATCTCTTGCTCTCCTCCCCCTCCTCCCCCTCCCCTCTCTCCCTCCATCAAATGGTAGTATGTATCTGCTCGCCCACTGCCGTCGGCTGGGGCGGCGCTTTGAACCCAAGGATGAAAGAGCTGATCTTGTAATGAGAATCTTAATGCCGAGAAACTGTTCGGGCTCTAACACACACACGCACGCACACGCACGCACATGCGCACACACACACATACACGCATATGCACACACACACACACACACTCCCAGGCTTTGAAAAAGTGAATTTTACAGTGTTACTCTGCTCACAGCTCGGCTGCATGTCTAATGCGAGCTATTTTGAAATTCTGCTGCTGCATGAAAGTTGAGTTAAAGTGCTTATGTAATTTCAAAGTATCACTCTGGCTTGTTGTAGATGGATTGCATGCATATGTTCAGCGCACAGAACTGGCCTTTTGACAGAAGTAAACAACTGACATGGGTGTTAGCTGTGCTTGGGATCTGGGAACACGGTGACATGTCTAAAAAGAAGTCAGTCTCAAGACACATGAATAGTCGACCGGACGGGTTTTAAACAAACCCTCGTGCTGTTTCCATAGCAACTTTCTCGTTTCACTTTTAATCAACGTATTTGCAACAGTTGTGCATGCACAGTTTACCTGAGCAATGAGGGACAACATTTTAGGGTCATGTAACTAAGGTTCTGTTCCAATGAGTGTAACAGGGCCTTTCCTGTAAGCCAATGTGCGCCATAACAGCATCCCGACTCTGTTTGATCTGAATGGAACCTTTATTCATCTCACTGGTAACACCTGTGTTTAAACTACTAATTCATATCAAAGTGACTGCTACGATTTACTTCACTGGTTTCGTCTGACGATCTCGGTTTTGATCTCTCGGTGTTACCACTGACAGTCTAAAGAATGGACAGTGACTGTGACATCACCTGTAGGCTTCTGAGAAGGTTTTGAAGCTCAAAATATGCAGTGCTGGCTGACGCCATGTGGGTAGCCCTGCCTCTGTCATGTCCTGGCTAATCTAAAAATGGGTAAAGACGTGGAATATTAGCTAACTCAAGGCTCAAACAAGCCACCTGTAACAGCACCCATCTGTCAATTAAAACGGCCATGTTGTTATGTGTAACTTTAAGCCTTAATATAATTTAAAGGTGAGTTGTACAAAAATTCACCTTCAGTACAGTTGTCATGAACGGAGAAATTAGCTATAGAGACTAAAACTGTTTGTTGTACCAGGCTGTAAACATGTTGATTTCTGCTGTGAAGCTGGACAATTTAACATGGGGCAACTTATTCTGTAGCCAGCCTCAAGCGTCTGGTCAAGAACTGCAGTTTGTAACACTTTCGCATTGGCTTCACTTCACAGCCACGAAGCTTGCCGCTTGGGTGTACATAAAGTGCGTCATTCCCATCGTATCGCCAAAGAATGGCGACTGAGAATGGACAATGAACTACATTCAACCCAAGGCCACTGCAGAGAAAGTTAACCACTAAACACATCCTGTCCATGAAGAACTTCAGAAAAATGGATAATTTATCTTTCAATAAAAGGTAACGGCGACACAGGAAGAAGCTGTGTCCTGCAGCGAGCAGCCACCATTCAGGCGTTCACTCATTTGTGCTTTACAGACGACTTCATTTCTCTTTAGGTTGATGCATGATTTGAGCATGTGTTGTGCTGAGCTGGAGCTAGTTTTTAATGACATTAACATGCTGCTAATTTGCAATATCAAACATGTTTTTAAGAAACACAATGCTGCCCAGATTCTTTTCAACATAATGAGGACACATTGTTATTTAATGGATGGAACATAATCCTGACAGCAATTACATTTCTGTCCTCCAGACACAATTAACAAACCAGATTAACTATAGAGGTGTAGAAACATTATTTCTGGACACAGCGTGTGGTGATGAGGAGATTCTTTTGACTGACTGACCTGAAATGACACGATAATGTGCATCCTTTGCATAGTTTAGAGATTTTTACATATCTTATGTAAAGAACGCCTGTAAATTAGCACACAGCTACACTTGTTGCACTTCACGAGTGTTTCGACACAGTAGCGCTCTTGTCGTCCTATCTTGCTCCTGTGTAATAAAGTCTCTCGTGGTTTCCAGTTGCAAATACTGTGTGGCTGCTGAAAGGTTCTAATCCAAACCATGTGGGTGGAGAAGCGAGCGTTGAATGTGTGTCATCCTCTGAGTGTGTGTGAAACGAGCGGCGCCCAGGAATCAGAAGAATGCAGAAGTGCGATGTAGGATTTCAGTAACTGTGCCGTGCGCGGAGAGATCACGCGTTCGTCAGGTCACCAAACAATAAGGTGGAGAGTACATGCTTTGAATCACAGTTTCTGTATGTAAGGTAGATACGCTGAGTCTCCTTTGTGTGGCTTTAAAGGCTTGGGCGCCGTCCATTGTCTGTATCAACATGATGATGCACCGAATGTGACAACAGTGTTAAATGTATGAAATCATGTTACAAAGTTAAAAGCTGAACAGCAGCATTTTCTGTATACGTCTAAGAAGACATCAGATGGGTCGATATTGCAGAAAGGCTTGGAGTTGGAGAAGTGGAATGAAAACCGTATCGACCCGCAGACCAGTGATCTGAGGCTGATGTTACTCCAGCCAGCAGATTTCCCAGCAGCCCTTGCTCTTCGGGAGTCCTAAAAACGGCACAGATGTGAATCTTTCCATTCCACCTTGACCTTTCACTGAATATCGTGTAGCGCATCAGGATGCCATTTACTCTCTCGGCTGGTGAAATATTTAAACCGTGGGAGAAGGCTGCTTAAAGTGCAATGCTGATTCCTCGCCCCTGTCTTCTCTGAGAGAAATATGACAGGAGCCGACGGCCCTGCATCTATTTTGATGTGAGCCATGAATGAAACATAGAGACCGGCCAAACATGGAAAAACAAAGAGCATTTTGGTAAAGTCTTTACATTTATCATTTACTGCCTCTGCACTCAGGCAACCTCACCTGCTCTGAAACACCGATTTTGTTCAGAAGCAGGCAGCTTTCACATCTGTTCTCAACATATCTGTCCCCCTAATCACTTCTCATTCCATCAGCCATTAAAATCACAAGGGGGGACAGGAGAAGCGCAGGCAGAGGAATAGTGATGGATGGTTTTCCTAATACTCCTTGGAGCAACTGACCGACCGCTCTTCGACTGGCCTCTATCTATCGGAGAGAGGAATTCTCCAGCGGTGAGTCATGTTGGGGTGGTTCCCTCTCCGTCCATACATCACATACAGAAACACATGGCAACCAGCCTGCAATACTGAAATCCATTTCCTCCCATTTGACTCATACGAGAGGTGATCTGACAGGATACATAAACAGACATTAGACATTCTTCGTTACACCCTGCCCCCCTCTTACTGTAACTCTTGCTACACCTGTAAAGCTTTCCATTCCCATACTGCATTCCACTACACGGTTTACACTGACAGATGAATGATTTACCTGAAATTCTTAGTTATTTTTGAAAACAGACAGAAATAGACAAAAACAAGCTTCTTGTTTCACAGTCTGACCGTCTAACCCCCCACCCAAAAAGAATAATGTACATAGCTACTGATATGTTGTTTGTCCTCAGAGGTAACGCTTACCGTAGGTGGTGAGCTTACTTACATTTAGCTCAGGTGGTTTACGATAAGACGCCACCTACACCCGAATATTTGAGGTATCAAATATCACTCTAGAGCGCAAAACACACCGCAGTGCATCACCGCACGCTTCTCTGATTCACTGGTGTTCCCTCTCTCTCATTCACTGTCTATGTCGTTCCACCACTCCTGTGTGTGTGTGTGTGTGTCTCTCTCTCAAACCGAAGGTCACAAACAAAAGAAAACTTCTTGGTGTCATTATACCGCAGCGAGACTGCCAGAGAGACAGAGTACAAGCTGGGTACATGTAATAAACAAAGGCAGAACACAACAGCTAGAGTATCAGAGTTTAGTCCATGGACTCCACCTCGATAGTTCTCGGTTTCAGCCACATTTCAGGCCTGATTGTTGGATTGGCCACCACAGCCTGACGTCAGGTTGAGTTTTTCCAAAAGTTGAATCTGCCTTCTCCACCACAGGTCACTGCATATATTTTAGCATACCCTGAGGCCCACACCGTCGCAACCAAAACTCAGTACTCCCATTTAAGTGAATAGAAAAACCTGTGTTTTCACGCTAGATTTGGTCTGAATTGGGCCTCAGGCGGTGCTAAGAAGACACGGCGCCCTTGCAAAATAGTATCAGGGGCAGGGCGACTGTTTTCAGAACCACCATGGCATTAAAAATTCACGCGAAAGAAAAGGCAACATGCAGATAGGAGGAAGGAAGAATCCCTCTGGAGAGAAGGATCCAATGGCAGGCTTACCTCAACTGCAACAACCATGAGTCGGATTGGGGAGTAGGAAGTCAAATCTTAATGATCCTTTCATCAAATTCTGGCCTGAGGCTCAAGATGAATGCTGCAGGGATATAAAAATGATGAAATAAGGTCTCAGCTTTCAACATCACATGCTTTTCCATGTTCACTTCTCCCAGTTCCCTGTAACTACACTACAAACCTCATTTGGAAGACGTGTTTTGATTTTCCCAAATAGGCCACAGCTGAGTGTGGGAAGTAGGTTGGTCCAGACACACATGAGCTTTGAAAGCCAACAGAGTCACTTCTTAACAGTTAAATCAGTGATATTCCTCCCTCATGTTTTAACGCTGGCACCACGTAAGTGTCCTATCAGTCTCCTGATAGGACACACAGTAGGAAGTCTGCACAGCAACAGCAAAGTTGCACTAAACATTACTGGTTAAAGGGTCTGGTCTTCCTTACATCAACCACCTCTCCTCACCTCCCTCCCTTCTCCCCCGATTCTGTATCACTGTTGCAATTTGTGAGTGAAAGTTGGTCTGGTCTCGGAGCGGCCAAAACAAATGCAGCCTTATCTCTACGGTGCAGAGGCAAGAGCAGTTACACACAAACATCCATACACAGCGGCACAGATTAGAGAGGAGACTGTGCCTGGGCTTCCTATTATTAGAGTGGAGGTTTATGGTCGGTGAGAGCTGCAGGGAATCACTGAGATTAAATTACACAGACGGGGAACATCAAATACAGGAGAAACTTCCCAGGCTCTGGAGAGAATGATGGGGTTCGGATGAGTCGGGAATAGAGAGGGAGAGATACCGAAGCGGTGTGAGAGAGAGAGAGAGACGTATTACACTGAGCCCATCTCAATCAACTCCTCTACGCTTGGTTGTCCTCAAACACGCCACCAAGCAAGGCTTTAGTGGAGTAATGTGGCCATAGGAATCATACGAATGTGGCTCATTACAGGAGGACCTCAGTGAATATTTAGATGCAGAGATTCTTCCTGTGGCCGGGATGTCTCTAAAATGTCTTAGCTAAAGGGTCGGACCACTTAAATTATGGAAAACATATTTCTCTCCTCTCTTGAGTAGCACCTTGTCATGCAGATTAGTTTCATTTTCGCATATTCTGAGATATGTCTGTGAGATTTTTGCTACTACACCAACACAATTGGTGTGAACGAACATCCAAAAAACAAACAACATTCAAACTGCTCGGAGAAGCCAGAATATGTCTTGAAAATGCAGCAACAGACGGTTTAAATTCATTAAAGTCTGGCTAATGTGGAAGCAAACTGATTCCTCTTAATGAGTCTGTCCTATATTTGCTCTACTTTTAGCTCTTGTTTTGGGCTCCACCAACTCATGAGGAAAACATTTCTCTCTTTAGCAGCTTAATGTTCCACTATGTTCACTATATTCACCAACCAATTGCTAACTTTGTCGGTCTCTTGTTTGGTGACCTGAATAACAAGAGATAATGTGATAATTGTGCCTGTGAGTGTGTCCCCACGGGTGACACCTTTCACATTCTGATCTCGCTCATCTGTCATTTGTTTAATTAGTGCAACCCTGTGTGGCCTCGAGAGGTGAAGAACAAAAAACTAACTCAGACATTTGTGTTAGGTGAATGTTAGATATATGTTAGGTATGTTTAAGTCTAGGAAAATCATCTCTAGACATCTCTAGATAAACCAATGAAAGAAACCTTCACTGAGACACTGGGTTGAGTAACAGAACACCATCAGCACTTTGACCCTATAAAACATCAGACAATCATACAAAGAGAGGAAGCAGTGGTCTTAACATCAGTCACGGATTTCTTTTGTCAAGGCTTACATCTTTAATACTTGGAGCTGTGTTTCCGAGCTTTTCTTCTTCTGCAAACTGCCCTGCAGCAAGTTGTATAACCTTTTTCAACATTTACTCTATACCATCTCAATCAATTCTGCATCTCTGTAAGTGCAACACTTCACCTTGTGTGTAGCCATGTTAGTAACCAGTGGCCGTGCTGACTTAATCAGCTAATCATGACCTTACTGTAATCAGAAATGGAGAACATGAGTATATTACTGTTTGATATCAGACGGTTGTAAAGGCGCTGTTGAATACCATCTTACTGCCACATCAAATCTGTGTTTTTTTTTTTTTTTAGATTATTAGAAACATAGAAGATCACAACAAACGCTGATAGCTCACAGCCACAGCACACAGACCTGTGGAAAGACCTGACTCTGCCATTTTCACACTGCTTATCCGTATAGGAGCCAATACCTGAGAGACCCTGAAGTGTTTTCTCAACCTCCCACATCATAATAAACAAGGTTGTACCTGTGAAGGCAAGGCATTTTCAGTGCATTTATTTGCCTTTGGTGAATTGCCAAGGCCTAATTCAACATCTCCCTTCTGCGTCAGCAAGCCATTACCAGCATGAAAAGGTGAAGGAAATGTGTTGTCATGGCTACATGGTTTGCCATTTACGTTGTTGGAAAAACATCTGTGTATATCTCGCTCCTTTTGTCTCGGTCTTCTTTCACACTTTTCTTCCTGCAGGCCTGCCTGCTTTTCCAGCTTCTCTTCATGCCTCTGACTTGAGAGGGCAGCGTAGTCTACATAACTCAAGAGCGGGACCCACCCAAGGTTCCTCAAAAGGGTATTCATTCCTCCTCAGGCGCTACGTCAGCAGGTTATGATGCAGGTGTGAGAGGAAAGAATTGTTCCATGCCGTATTTGCATACAAGTAGTCTCTGCTGTGAAGTCAGGCATGGTTGGCCGGTGGGAGGAGGAGGGAGGAGGGAGGAGGGGTAGCATGAGAGGCGAGGATTCTCCTACGATGACGCAGAAACCCTGCAAGGTCTATTTTTAAACCTATTGAAGTGTGCAACACCCTTTCAGTACTGTAACCTTCAACTGCGCCTTCAAACCAAAACAAACAGAGACCGAGAGGCACGAAGGAGAGAGAAAGTGCAACAGCAACAATACATTCGGCTCTTTCCTCTCTCCTCTCAGGCTTATAGAGCCACAATGAAATATGGATTATGACTCCATATTGCTGAGATGTGATGCTTTTAGGTTGAATGATTGTCTGGCTTGGAATAAGAATAGGGTCGAATGGATGATCCCCACTAAAATGACTTGGCAGCACTTGAAAGCAGCGACTGACTGAGGTTCTGTCCTGGCCAAACACTGCACAGCCTGTATTCATTAAAGTCTCAGCTCTGGGTTTATCAGTGAATAACACAGACTGGATGGGGCTTTTTTATGTCCTCTTTATCTGCCTCTCTCTTTGGTCTTCTTTTTTTTTTTTTCTTTCAATCAAGTCAAAAGTTGAGCTTCCTTGAATTGCAGATGTGCTCATGTGGCTGTATCTCTGTCCCACAAGCCGATGAAATGTCTCCACTGTGCATGCCAAAACGCAATAACCAGGAACAGGTGCTAACCTCACTTCCTAACATTCATGAAGGCGAGCTGCCCTGATCACAGGCTTAACATAGAACAGCGAGTGTTGATCAAGGTCAAAACTAAGTGCCAACCTGCACGGCTGTGAAGTGAAGCCAATGAAGTGAAGTGCCAAAAACTGCAGTTCCTCTAACTGCCACTCGAGGCTGGTTCCAGGACAAGTCAGTCTGTTAAAATGTCCAACTTCACAGCAGAAATAAACATGTTTACAGCCTGGTACAACAAACAGTTTTGGTCTCTATAGCTAATTTCCCCCATTCAACTGTACTGAGGGTGATTTTTTATACAACTCAGCTGTTCAAATTATATTAAGTTTTAAAATTATGCAGAATTAAGAGTGTGGATGCTTAAATTGACAGGTGGGCTCAGCTTCACCGACAATCCACATCTTTGCCCATTTAGGCAGAGGCAGCACTGCCAAGATGGCAGCAACCGGAGCCACCACATTCTGAGCTGCATGACTCTTCATAAACCTGTTGGTGACATTACAGATACGACGTCCATATTTTATACAGTCTACACCCTATCAGCGCCAATCTGCAATCTATGACAGGAGGGAAAGAGTGCCATTTCCTTACATGATCCACCTCTGGCATGCTGGTCTAAAATCCTCATCTGGTATCAACTCAAAACATGCTGGATTTCACTCCCGGCTCTTCTCGCTCTGTTCCCTGGCATTGTGCTGAAATACTTGGACCCATCTGTCCTGTGCTGGAAGCCTTGTGATATATGCACAGTACTGTGTTAAAAACACAGTTGAAATGTATCATCTGCACTTTGAGATGACTCACTCTGTCTGTCTTGTCCTTTGCCTTGTAAACACTGTGTTTACAGCGCATCAGCCACTTCAGCCTCCAAATTGAGGCTTAAAATGTGTGTTTGTTTGAACCGTTGAAAAAAAGTGCCAATGTGGTGACGTGGTTCAGCTAAATTCTTTCCACTGCACTTTCATTTGCTTCAGTAATCGTTTAAATGTGAGAGAAGTGACATCTCGCCTCACTGGTATGTGTTTTCATTTGTTCTAAAAAAAAAAAAAGATTTATCACAACATGATATTTATGGAAGCAAAGAGAGACTATAAGGATCTGAATCTTATAAGCATCTGAATATCTGACTGCAAAATAAAGTCACTACTAAATACTTGAAGGAACTGTTAAATATTTTGGGAAATAGCATTCGTATATAATAGAAGAGAAGGTTGACACCAGTCTCGTGTCTATACACTCCAGCCAGCGGCCAGTTAGCTCGTCATAAAAACAGGAAACAGAAGGAAACAGTTAGCCGGACTCTGGCCAATTTCTTAGCTGTGTGATGTTCCCAGGCAACCCAGTGGAGACTCCAGGAAGTCACTGCTCGCCGCCGTGAAATAGTGTTGCACAGAGAGTAACTCCCAGTAAAAGCCAACTCTGTTGTTGATGCACTTCAGCTTTTATACAGACTAAACAAACAAGTTAAGACGTTTTAATTAGTGAGCTTCAGTGGTGCTGGGTTTAAACCTTGGACAGAACCAGACTAGCTGTTTGCCCCTGTTTCCAGTCTTTATGATCAGCTACGCTAACCAGTTGCAAACTGTAGCTTCAGGTTTTGTGTACAGATACAAGAATAATTGTATATTGAACAGTTCCTTTAAGATGAAACATTGTGGTTTCCTTAGATTTTCAGTTGCCTCTAAAATTGAGATTATCGCTGTAGCAAACTCGTTTGCTGAGAGATGACAATACTGCAAGCCACAAACAGCTGTTTCTATGTGCCTCTTCTGCTGATTCCCGTTCATAAATGTAACAAATGCTTTGCATTCTGCTTGTGCTATGTTTTTATGTGAGTGCTCCGACAAATAAATGTGTTTGATTTTTGAAAATGTAGTCTCGTGGCTTGTGCATCAAAACTTACAGTACCGACACAAGGGATAAGTCATTTTTAACATTTATTTGCGCAGTCATTGCAGCAAATATAATGAATATTTAAGCATATTTAAGCATTAACATAAAACTACAGACAAAGGAAACTCTAGAAGAAAAGAATTGAAAGTTGAAAGTTTGAAGCTTTGAAATGTTCCTTTCTTTTTTCTCACATTCTTTTTTGGCTCTGAGGGAGCTCAGGATTAATCAGCACTCACTTACTGTGTGTGTGTGTGTGTGTGTGTGTGTGTGTGTGTGACCTTTTGGATGTGTAGATGAACACGGAACATTAATTACAATATCAGGAGACGGAAATAATCAATGAAGCAAAGAGGAATTTTATTTTGTAAAAAGATGGCAGTGGGTGGATTGTTGTGTTGAGATTAAACCTAAAATTTAAACTCTGTGATTAAATTTCAGAAGTATTTATGACCTTTCTTTGCACACATGGATACTCTTGGCAGCTCTGGACTCAAACAGAGCAAACCCCTTGGCTGAGAAACACCCTTCAGAACAAACACAAAGTGCTGCAGGTTGTGCACGGCGTGTGTGTGAGAGATGAGCGTATGATCTGGACCTGTGTGTAATATGTGAAGCTCGTGTCAGGAATGTATCTCTCTGAAGCAAACAGGGAGTGCACACACTCTGGAACAGACAAGATGGAGTCACAGCAAGGCAACACCCCACACCCTGGGAGTCTCCCAGCTGGTGTGACACCAGACCATCTGTGGGCCTGTTTATCCCAGAGAGCTGAGGTGGTCATGTGGGTCTGTGTGTGTATGTGTGTGTTCTGAATATTGTTTTCCACTTGGACCTCAAGGCTTGAAAGACTTCAATACCTATTGAAAGGTGAGGCTGGCTGAGGACCAGAATAGTGTCTCTGGTACAGTCCGACCCAGTTAATTACAGCAGCACACACACTGGGAAATGGACTGGTTTGGATAGTTAAGAGTTCCAGAAATAGCACCTGACTGGTAAATGGGCTATTTATATAGAACTTTATTTAGTCTAACATCCACTCCAAGCACTTTACAACATTTGCCACATCCACCTGCTCACACACTGATGGCGGAGGTGGCCATGGGAGGTGGCTCATCAGAGTGATACAGCACTCATATCACTTACAGTGATACTAAGCTCACCCGTACACATTTGGACTGGACTGGAGGAGTCTGGAATTGAACCAGCACAACCTCCAATAACTAGACTGACTGCACCACCTGAGCCACAGCTGAATATGAATATATACTGATTGTGTATATACATATATATACGCCACTCTCATTCACTACATCTGAATGAAACCAGCACAGTTCTGCACTTGACATTCAACCACAAAGGGTGTGTTATTTAACAAGAAACCAGTTATGAGAGCAAAGACTGGTATCCCTACACACAAAGGCACTGACATTACTCACAACATCAACCAGGAATGTTTTAAATGTGACCGTGTCTTACAAAGGAGGAATCACAACTCACAAAAATTGCTTTTTCGTCTAATCCTCCATGAGCTACTCCCCTAAGCACCAGAGGAATTAATTTGCAACGCCGGGGATTCTGAGCAATTTATTTGCTACACCGATCTAAAGTGAGATTTAGATTTCAACAGCGCAAACAGAATTCAGATAAAGATTAGGACTTCCATGCCATATCAAGTGTTTTAGGTTTGTATGGGCTGCATCACACAACACTAAGGCCTTATGGGTGACCAACACTGTCTAAGCGTACATGATGTCACATAAATACAGAAGTGGTCACTAACTAACTACATTTATTGAACAGTACTTCGGTTCCTTACTAAGTATTTTCATTCTATGCTAGCTTAACTTCTACACAAAGTTCAGAAGGAATATGTACAGCTATAGTCATCAGTTACTTTTCAGATGATATCATATATGATAATCTTATATAACACGTTTAAAGGACTAGTGTTTAGGATTTAGCAGCATCTAGCAATGTGGTTTCTGAATGAAACACCCTTATCTTACCCTCTCCTTCCTATCATGAAAAGAAACTACAGTGGTTGCTCAAAAAAAAAAAAAAAAGTCCTGTCTAGAGTCAGTGTTTAGTTTGTCTTTTTGGGCTACTGTAGAAACATGGCAGTTCAACATGGAAGAGGACCTGATATGGGCTGAATCATTTATATTTGAATTTGAATTGCTTAACTTGAATAATTGCATTAAAAAAAATGAATTTGAATCGCATAATTTGAATTTGTATTGTTCAGTGTGAATCATTGCATTGAAAAAATGAATCTGAATTGTAATTTGAAATTGAATTTATTAGTTTGGAAATGAACATTCAGTTCTCAAAATTCAATTTCCAGGTAGTTGAGGCAGAGCAATCAAACGCAGATACACAGGACGCCTCTTCGGCCAACAAGGGCAGCTGCCACTGCCTCAGCGGTGTCTAGGGCAGTTGTCACAGCAACTGCTGCTGTTATGGGCATCTGTTTTTTATTTTTATTTTCTAAAAGTTGTCAGTGTTGTATTAGACTCGTTGGAAGTAGCGTTTCTATTATGTGATTTCTGCATTAATTTGCAATGTTTTCTTAATTAATCTCTCAACCGCTGCCACTGTGTGGGCCAGCTTTTCAATGCAATGATTCAAATTGAACATTTCAAATTCAATTTAAATTATGTGATTCAAATTCAGTTTTTTAATGCAATTATTTAAGTAAAGCAATTCAAATTCAAATATAAATTATTCAAATTCAGTTTCTTGGGGCATATATTTCATATATTCTATAACCTGAGGCATCTGTAGATATAAAAGTCTCATTCTAACCTAGCAAAAACATAATAAATCTTATTTTCAGGTGATTATACACTAAGAAAAACATATGCATAGTTGTGAATACTAGATTTCATTTCTCCCATATTCTGTAAATCTGACACACTGCACCAGATTAGATCCTCAACCTTTTGAGCCAGCGAGTCTTTATAAAAACATGTTGGGTCTAGTAGCAGTTCAGCAGTTCTACTAAGACATGATTTCCCCTTGTTTCATTGAAATTCACTGAAAGTGTTTGAGGCCCAAAACAGTCATCCCTTTTCTCCTTATCAGGGTTGCGATGGTTGGAGGCCTACCCCGGACAAGTAACAAGTTCATCACAGGGCTGAACCACAGAGAGACAACCATTCGCACCATGGACAATTTTCGAGCCACCAATTAAGAACAGAAAGGCCCCGGTCAAGGTTCAAACCAGGAACCTTCTTGCTGTGACAGTGCTAACCACTATACCACCATGCTGCACCATGCTACCCAAATTATCCAATATTTCACCAAAAAAAAAAGATTAGAAGAAAAAAAACAAACAAACAATAAATACAAATTTAACTTAGTTTTTTCTTCTTTCAGACTTCATAATCTGCCATTGATCATCTTACGAACATCAGATTTATTGTGACCCTTTGGAAGGGACTCGACCCCTATGTTGAGAACCACTGGATTAAACAGCAAACTGTATGAAGTTAAAATGACCACATCTAAACAAACTACAACAACAAAATGTCTCTTCGGCATCGTTGCATCAGTATTACCCAGCTAATAATGTGACATATGAGTTACAGGAGCAGACTGAGCATGTTTACATTTGCTAGTTAAAGAACATTCTGTATTTTTACACTGTTGTTGTTTCTGGCTCTGCTATAAATGGCACATCAGCGTTGGTCACCAGGTTAACACTATAAAATAATCATTTATGAACACCTGAAACAGGCTGCAGGTGTGTTTAAGTTTGCACAGCCATAATGCCACTACTGTGTGCACAAGTCTTTGTCAAAGAAGGGAGGAGGAATCATTAAAGAGTTAGAGCACACAAGCTATTTTCCTGCTCAGAATCGTAAATGTGATTATGTCTTCGGTGAGTTAAGCTGTTGGAACTCTAAACCTTGATGAATGTTTGGCTTGTTCTTTACTCGGCTTTCCTTCACATGACATCCAAGCCCATATATCCAACCAGTGTGATTACTACGCCATCTCTCCCATACGGCTACTGTAATTGATGTTTCCCAGGCTGTGAGCACGTACACAGGAAATAAAACGGGCTGGTTGAGGTTTTAGATGAAATGTGATGGTTCTTACAGCTACAATGAGTGTGACAGTCAGAAATAACCTTCCAATTCACAGCCATTATGTCACGTGACTGCTCTCCCCCAATTACGGAGACATTAACCTCCACCTACAAGAGAAACTGAGCCAGAATGTACAGAACAGAAGCTTCAGCTTGCCACATAGATTGCAGTCAAGTCTCATTTTTTAACCTCATGACACAGAGTGGCAACTCCCAGCATGTGACTGTCAATACCATTATCTGATCATGCAGAGGATTGCCCAATGCCAACGTCTGCCACTGGTTAAAGATTAAAAATAGACGTCAGTGTTGTGTTTGAACAAGCAATAAATGAAGTCAGCTCTGCACAGATCATGTTCAACTGTAGTTTATTTTATTAAAAAGACCAGGGTGCAAATATGAAATTAAAAAAAATAAAGACAAGCATATAATTTTTAAGCATTTAATACAAACTTAACAATATAAACTATTTCAGTCCCTCTTGACATGTAAGACACTGACTCAAAATACTTTGTTATACCGTATTTTTTATCAAGTATTGCACAATGTAGGTACAAAATTAATATTCATACGATTACATTTTGTCCATAGTATAGCAAAATCTTTTAACCTCTTAACAGAAAATACAATTCATCTTTCAGAAAAAGCAAATATTCCTACACTTGAATTCCACCACTAAGGAATACTCTGTACACAATCTTTAGAATATTTGATGTATTTTTTTTTTTTAAAGATGGATTTCTTTAACAATTATCCTTAAAAAAAGAAAAAAAAAAAAATAAGGAAAAGCTGCTGCAGCCATCACAGATCACTGGAGTAGTAAAAAGATATAAATGCAACACCATGTCATAGAAACAATATATACTCTGATATCTTACAAACTCTGTACTAAATTAAATTATACAATTAGAAAAAGACCAAGTAACCCCACTTAGTAGTGCCAATTCATAAAAATCAGCCTTGTCTTACCACCTGTAAAATACTGTAAGAGGCCAAAACTTGAAGCTTGTATTTTTTTTTTTTCCTTTTAAGTTTTTGGAGAATTTTTCTCAACATGATAAAAAATTTTGTGCTTGGTTGGCAAAAAGGAAAAAGAAAAACAATGATGCATGTTGAATTGAAGTAACCAAGCTTGGATGTGTTTGTACAACAAGCTTTTAGTAGAAACAAACTCAAGGGGGCACAGTAAAAAAAAACACCCTTGGGCACATGCGCTTGACTGACTAGACACTATATCCTTTAATGTCCGGTTTCTAAAGTGTGCGTTTGTTTTTCCTTCTCTTTGAGCCACCATCATTCATAAATAACATCGTGATGATGAGTTTAGTTAGCCATGACTGGCTGGAATTGCTGGTTAGAATACTGCATGTTGCTCAGACTGAAGTTGAGGCCATCCATAAGGGACTTGTCGTTGAGGCTTCCGTAGGCCGCAAACATATCAAAGGCATTGTTGTACTGCAGAGGGCCGAGTCCAAGGGAGCCCTCCCCGGGGAACACAGTTCCAGGGCTGGCCTGGCCCTGGAGGCTGGGGAACACAAACTCCTTGGCGTTAGGGGACAGAGCAGAGGCCTTCTGTTGCTGCTGTTGTTGCTGCTGCTGCTGCTGACCCAGGCCCAGCCCGTACAGTGAGTGCATGGAGGTGGAGATGGCTTTCTGCTTCAGCAGGGTGTTGACATTCAGACCCAGGTTATTGGTAGGGGAGGTGCGGGCCACCTTGCTGCTACTGCCGCCATTAGCGTTGTTGCCGCGGCCGCTGCTCTTCATCTTGGTGGAGCCAAATTTGGTGGCGGCGAAGGTGGCAGTGGTGAAGGTTAAGGGCTGGGTGGAGCGTGGCATGAAGGAGGGGCTCACAGCAGCGGACTGACCGAAAGGAGGGGAGGGGGAGCTGGACTCTGAGGAAGCACCGACGGGGTCGCTGATTGGCATGAAGACCTGGGCCTCAGGATTAAAGCTGTTCTTGATCTCCTTGTCCAGCTCTGACCCGTTCTCATTGTTATCATCCACATATAGCACCTTGACCGGTCCCTTCTCCCCAATCTGGTAGGAAACCTCAAACGGGTCGATCCACACACTAAGGTCCTGAGGGAGATTATTCCGGACGTCTTCGATGTCCAGCCCGCTCTCTTTGGCTGCCTGCTCCACCACAGGGTCCACTTTCTCCCCTACATGGATGCACCTGAACCCTGAACCTTTGTATGGCTTATCCGGATACCAGTGGCCTTCATATTTTTTCTTCAGCTGCCTCTCGAGCTCTTCACCGAAGATATTCACACGTCGTCGAGGGAGTTTGTTGTATAAATAGGAAATAATAAAGTTGAGTGCTACTTGAATTTCAAGCTGCATAGCTGCTTCAGTGGCGAGGGTGATTCTTTTTCCGTCACAGAGTTGCTTTTTCCGAGCGTTGCAAAAACCTCCAAGGCAGCAGTGATCGGCGTGATGAAAAAACTGAGTGCTTGTTGCCAAAATGAATATCCTTCCTGCAGCAGGGGTAGATTCTTGATCCTGAAACAGAGGCAAAGGAGACAGAGCGTTAATTATGAAGCCATCGTCTCTATTAGCCACTAGCACTCTGTATTCACCTCTCACTCCACCTCTCTGTGCACAGCAGCGCTCTATCTCAGCTGTACAATATCAACAGCTATAAATAAACAGAGGCCACTGACTCAGAGACGGTGTCAGCAGTGTGTGTGTTCCCCAGCGGTCTAGTGTGACAGAAATACGCAAGCCATGGTTGACCTCTGCGGAGGGCGGTGGATCTGATAGCAGGTGTCAATAGTCAGGAGGATTTGCAATTGCCTCATTTTGGCACGCGGACATGTTCGGGCAACACTCCTGCCTCGTGCGTCCAAACGGCGGAATGTTTTTTTTTTTTTTTTTTACGTCTTTAACCGAAAACAGCCGAGTCTTACGTCCGCCGTGCGCCGAGCTACAACGGGTAGAGGGAGCACGTACGAGCCTGCGACGAGAATTGCTGTTACATAATCATTCAAAGTCTAACCACGGCCATATACCGTTTCTAGAGACATAGCAGCTTGACAACACGACGACAGCCGACAACACGCAGGGAAAGGACTCGCTTTCCCGTCACGTCCTGCGCTCATATTAGCCCAGCGACATTAGCATTAGCTGGCCAACTTAATGAAGGGTGTGAACAGAAACGGAGCTAGCCGAGCTATCTAAGACGCCAGATACCGTTAATGTTTAGCCAGAGCAGCTGGTTATCATGTGTTTGACATTCGGGCTAGAGACAGCAAATGGAAACGTCACCGTTAACGGCGACAAAAAGAGGAATGTGTTTTATTAATATGTGGATCGATAGCAAGCTACGTAGCATTTGAATAAGCTAGGTGGCTACAGCCTTAATATTCGACCGTAAGAGCAGAGTTGAAGAACAAGACAAGAGTGTCAGCTTGAGAATATATATGAGAGATTAATAAAAAATAATGCACGGCTGTTTTAATCTGACAAAACAAACGTTATGCCGACGTTAAAATGTACTTACATGGAAATTCACAGCAGGTCCTTCTTTCACCAGCCAGAGTCCGCTCCAGCCAACGTTACGCTTGCTTTCTAGAGGAGATAAAAAAATGTCGTCGTCTTTATAGCGCTCCAGGCGAGTTTGCTTCAGTGGGGTTTAGTTAAATTCCGATTCGCAGGCTATCAAGCTAACTCCCCACAGCCTGGGAGTTTTTACAACTCTGCCCTTTAAAACTTGGGCTGCTTTGTTTTTATAGTAGTCCTCCGCCACGGACATGGAGGAGGTGGTGATGCGGCTCTCAGAGGTCAACACCCAGTAACGTGTTTCTATTGGACGAGCGCGTCTCGTCATCAGCGACCACCCCAGATACCGCTGTGATTGGACCATTTTGTGCTCAATCAACCGCACGGTTCTATTTACGGTAGTGCTTTGCCTTTCATGTGCTGCGGACTATTTTATTCGAGCAGGTTTGAGCTAAGATATCTTTTTAAAGACGTGTTTGTGACAAAAAATAATTCACTTAACACTATTAAAAAATATTATTACACCAACATGGACTATAGTTGAAGGTTAAAAGAGTGACGTGTCTCTTTAATGAGAAGTAAAGCCTCCTTCTGTGCGTAGAGGCTGTGCTCCGTCGTGCATGAAATCTATGGCTGAACAAGGAGTTCATTGTGATGATAATACATGATCATCTGTAGGTTTAATTATCGTTACCAACCTCAGAGTCAACACTGAAATGAAACCACATTTGGGTCTGCTCTTCCCACTAAAGGGTTAATATGAGCTGTGTAGTCACTGGCGGAGGGACACACCTGTCACTGGTTGTGTTCCTTGCTCCTCACCAATGACATTTTGATGTTCCTTGAGCCAGCTGTAGCTGTGTATCCAAACAGTCTTCCCTCACTGACACTGGTATTCTGTGATACAGCACAATTTCCGCCACATTTAAACAAAACAGATGGAATCTCATAATTGCCATCTGTGTAAATATTGACATTGTTTCCCCACTGTGTACCTGTGATACAGTTCTCTTCATTATAAGGTCTGTGGACTGTGAAAGTGAATTGTTACACAATGGATCCCGGCTGCCTCTCCGGTGCCTTTGCGTGCTGGCTTAATGTTTTTCAGCAGCTGTGTAGCGCACGGCTTAAGCTCTCCCCTGTCAGGCCTAAGGTGTCTGACGCCACAGCCCGTTCTTACCTAACATGGGCTCTCACGCTGTGTGTTTGCACAATAAATACAATGCCACAAGAATTATACAGCCAAGCGGGAGGTGGTAGGACAGGGAAGTAGGAGGAGAAAAGAGTCTTTGTGACACAAAAGTATCTCCTGAATGAAAAAAAAAAACACTCCAAATGGTACGTGTCATGTCTTTGAATGTTACATTTGAGAGTTGATTTATGGGAGAGCTGCCTGCTACTCACAGGCTCTCTGGAGGGAGGGAACAGCAGGGGAGTCAATATAATTCCACCGGCGTATATGATTGGTCTGAATCAATAATAATTCACTTAGATAGTCTGTTGTCCAAGCCATGTTCCTCACTAAATCATGAGAGCAGAAATGAAAGAAATGGACAGCCTCCTCGCCTCTTTCTCTGCTGAGCTAAAATGAACATGTATGCTTCAAAGTACATTATTCATGATGGCAAAACATCAGAGTGGCCTTGGACATCCCCTGTGAGAAAATCTGCTTTAGGAAGATGTATGGAGTACAAATAGAAGAGGGAGTCTTCAACGGTCTTTTAAAGTCATTCTTGTCTCTTTAAGTGTGTTCTCTGTATTCATAGCATTACTCCCTTCCTCACTCGGGTCTGCAGAGCTCTAAAAACAATAGCCAGTGTATACATTAACCTCCGTATGTATATATATGGAGGTTAACTGTGGTATATCACAATGCCGCGGCCGCTCACAGCACCAGGTCCCAGTGTCATAAACAAAGCTCTATAAAATGCAGTCAGATCGTAGCCAGAGGGCTGCAGGATGCTGCAGGCACAATGGAGAGTTCTTCCAGCCTCCAGATTGAGTCTCAGCAGGGGTGAGAGATGAGTCCCCCCCCCCTTCCCGGCTCCCGTCCACCACAGAGGATCTCATGTGATGGATGACCCGAGCACAAACTTAACACACCGTGGGGGCCTTGGAGACACACCAAGGCCACCAGAGCAGGACAGGCTTTGATTTTTTTCTCTTTTTTCCCCCTCTCACCGCACAGGAAATGTGTGACTATAACCAAATGTTCAGACATGTTTCAATTTGGACTCTAGCATGCATCAGTATTCAACAGAAAGTGAGTTTTCCCAGCACTCTTAGAAATACCATGCACACGTCCAGAATCCTTCTGCTCCTTCTCCCACCGTGTCTACTCAGTAAGTAAGTGTTAGTTTTGGCCGTGGATAGGTGGTGCTTAACAATGACCTATTTGTTATTCTCCACCAGAGTATGGATCTGGTGAGGGGCGAAAGTTTCCTCCTGTTGTTGTGAGTCTGTCTGTCTGGGAACTGGAGGTAAACACAGCTAATGAAGTGAGATGTTTTAGCATGACTCATGCAAATTTTTTAGTGAAGTCAGTTCAAACAGACATTTTTTTCTCCCCCTTCTCTTCACAGAGCTGTGAAATCCTTTTCTCTTCTCTCTGGCTCTGTTAGATTCCCAGATGTGGTCAATGGATTTTAATCTGCGTAGCATCACATGCTCGATACTGAGGGAGCGGGTTCAATCTGAGAGTAGATAATATGAATTTGTGCCACTCTTTGCTTACTTACTACCAAGAAAAGGAATGAACAAACAGCCATTTTATATGGACTGAAATTGATTTCTGGCACACTGCAGTGAAAGAACTGACAAAAAAGCTCTGCTCATGTGAACATGCTGTATAATGAAAGTTGTCATGGACGGTATTCATTTCTTTTGGTTATCACGAAGAGAGCTTGAATAGATTTATTATCCTCTTCTTTCCAGTGGACTTTAAATCTGTTCTGAAAGGTGACTTCACTCTTCTCCTGCCTAACCATGTGGGCTTTCGGGACAATTTTTACCTGCAGGATAAAAGCAGAGACTTCTTTATTACCCTTTTCAATTTTAGGTTATGGAAACTCATGTAGCCCTTTCTTATCTAGTTGTTTCTTTCCTCAGAAGATGAACAAGTATAATCCGAAATACAGGCCAAAATAAATAGACGGCAGTAACAAATGACAGGCTCGTAGCTCTGCCTCAGCTCTTCATTAAACCCTGTGGCTCTTTGAAGACAGGTTCACCTATCTTCATTTCTTTTTTATTTTAGCATTTTGTGACCTCTAACCAAGTGCAGCAGCATAAATCTGTATATATATATTGTAGACAGTGACAGCAACAAAATATGCCGGACCTTTTGTCCTTTTTAAAGCTGCAATATTTTTTAAATTAAAGCAGCTACAAGGGACTTTAATCTTGTGTTACTCTGGCGCCCCACATGGACAAAAGCGGTAGTGTTTCCACCATCTCATTATGTGAGTTTATGTGAGTTTTTGGGAAATCCAACTGAATTTGACGCGGTGGGAGAATGGATGCATAAAGAGATATGGAAGCTGCTCAAAAAAGTTTTCCTGGCATAAAAATACCCCGATCTTCAGCCTATGTTTCCATGTCGTGTAAATGAATGGGTATAAAATTATTAAAATATTATTGACATTGTCATGACCATTGTCATCACACGGTTTGGCCACTATGTCAGACTCTGGCACTCTTCCTGGGGGCTTGGCTGACAGGCATTCAGAATATCTATAAAGAAATAGTGATAGTTTTGTTTGTTTATGTTGGTAATATAGAGGCGTTAGTATTGAATTCAGACTCTTTGTAGTGTGTTTACTATGAGAATACAGAGAATAATAAGTAGTAATAGTCATCAGCTCCACTCAACTCAGTAAAGCATTTTACCATCTTTTAGCTCATTGTTTTGGTTTTCTTGGCTGCAAATGTACTATTCACTCTTGTTTTCAGGCGCAGCAGGCAGCTGTTTTATCTTAAAAAGCTCTGATAAACAACTGTATGCAACTGGCCCAAGGCCTAATGGCTGACAAACAAAGTTGGTAACTAGCTGATGATCATAGTGGATTAAGTAGCTAAAGAGACAGATCTTTTTGTTAGGAGCTGGTGAAGAGCAAACACAGCTAACAGGAGAGTGAATATTACACTTGGAGCAGGTGTCCAGAAACACCCAAGTGAATGCTACTGTTGAAATGCATCTGCTTGGATGTGTAAATAGGATAACGAGTCCACCAAATTAAACTGTGATGTTGTGTTTACAGGTTATTGCGCTGCTACCAAGCTCCCCCAAAATCAAGCAGTCAATTTGATTTCTGCCTTGTAATCAAAGTTGGGCAGCAGAGAACTGGGAGCAATGCAAACACAGTCTATGGTATACACCTTTTGTTCTTTAAAACAAGACTCAATTTTGTTGACTGATGGCGACCGCAGTCATAAGTGACAATTAGGGTTAATGATGAATGGTAAAACACAGTGTAACAGTATCACAGGAGAACTGTCAGAAAGTCAGTAAACTGACTCAGTAACATCAGTTACACATTGCTCAAGACAGCTAACATTTGCTTACCATAAGATACTGGTCATACCAGACCAAGTAAGGCTTGGCAAAACCTCTGAATGAAGTTAAGTGAATAAATGTGTGTTTTATTGTTTGTGAAGTCAGCTTTTCATTGGTAAGAGAAGGAATGTGTTTTTTCATCTTACAAAATCACATGGGTCTCACTTTAAATATTTTTGGTCATTGTTAAAAAAAAAAAAAAACCTTGACTTGATTTTAGAAGTGTTAGTATGTCAAGCAGCGAAATGAGGATAAGAATGACAGTTTGAGGGTTATTATGAAATTAAATTATTCATGCAAATGGCCCGTCAGTTATGTTGTATTTCATCATGATTTCTCAGAAATGCTAACAAATGAATCAGCCTTTATTTATGAAAACAGAATGCTGAAAATTGGCGGCTCTGGCAGTGCTGTTTCTCGCAGTCCTCTCTCCAAACACGGGCTTTTCTTCAGCAGGTTCTGTTATTTAATCTGTAAAGGAGTTCACTCTGCATATATATCATTTACCAGCTGAATAAATGTGACCCTGCGTGGAACAGAAGTTTTACTGCTCTGTTATTGAAATACAGTCTTAGCCGTGGAAGACGAGGCGGTGCTCAATTAGTATTCATAGTGGATCTGTCGTGATAGCAATCTAAGATTACCCTGCTCACTGGAATTTATAGCTTCATGCACACATGCACAAGCACCTGCTTTATTCTTCCCTTAAATTCAAAGGAACAACGGTCTTTAAACCCTCGACTGTGATAATGAAAGCGGGCAGAAAGTGATTTAGCAGCACGTATGATCTGTTTACACAGGAAAATCATTTAAAAGTTGAGAAAATGAGTCTTTACTCAGGTACAAGGGAGACCTCTTGAGTCTGGCGTGCGTGGGGATTACGTGCTGCTTCCTTATGAGTTGTTTACAAATGCTGCGGCGGGCAGAGGGAGGCCAGTGAGAGCTCTTTTTCACACTAGTGCCAGGAATGTCATTAATATAAGCAGTGGTAATATTTGCCACATTCCCCTCGCTCCACCCCACCACCACCACCACCCGACACTCTCTCATACCTGAATGCATGGACAAACACAGACATTTTTCGGTGACTACTTACTCCCCATACATCTGCAGAGGGGGGATAAAGTGGTGTTCATGTGGAATAATGAGCGTATTCATGCCATGTAGCACCCAGCGGTTTCATATTTGAGCCGGGTTACAGTGTTTTGACCCCTGGAAAGATTCATATCAAGCCATCTGGAGGAGAAGGAAGGTTACACAATAGGGGATCAGCTGTGCTCCTCCCATTTAAATACCATTCCGCTCTACTATTTGGTTTCATGTCGGAGGATTATGTTTAGCATGCCGGGTGCTGTGTCATGAATCAGCCAACAGAACAGAACAGAGTCACATTAAGCTTAATAACACGAGCATGGCGCGGAGACAAGATCACTCGGTGCCGTCCTGACTCAGGCGACACGCTACATGGCAAAGCCGTGCCCTTGCAGTCAGATCGACTTTTTGAGAAATTCAATTACGCTGTGAAATGAACAGCCAGTGCTTGTGGATAGAATGGGTTTTAGAGTGAGAGCCATCCATTGCAGTGGGAATGTGTCACATTTCCATGAATACTGAATGGAGTGTGCTACAGTAGGCAGGCTGTCCCTGTCATTGTGATTTGTATTTTTTAGCCCCCCCCCCCTCACCTCCCCTCCCTTCCCTCCTTCCTCCTCCCACCCCCCTGCTCCTCTTCCATTTGGACTGTAACCTTCTCCCCCGCACTCGCTGAACGCTCCTTAAAACAGATTTCTACCCCCCCTCCATCCTCCTTCCCTGCCTGTGTGGGTGAGATCCATCCCCGGGCAGGCAAAGGTACTGATGTATGTCAGATTATGCAAAACAACATGCATCACACACATCACAACATATTAAACAGAAGATAAGCTGAATAGGAGCTCGAGGACGCGCTCAAAACATGGCTTACCCACGAATGCCATCTCTCTGCGTGCACAGCCAGAATTTGCACAGACCTCTATTGAGAAGCCTCAATCCTGTTTGCTGTGAAATGATGTCAATGTAGTCATGGCAACTATTCTTACACATTACCCCATGCTCTTTCTACAGTTAGAGTAGCACTCATAAGCATTCTTCTGACAAATGTCAGATCTCATCTCTTAAAATGGAAATGAGTTGGGGTTTTTTTTGCTGTTGTTTGTTTTCAGTTGGTAGTTGACAGAGGACAGAGAGTAGCGTATGGGCTGCAGAGACAAGCGGTGATGGAGAGGAGGAGGAGAGGGGAGCAGCTCTGTTAAGCTGCTCTGCTTTCAAACAGCTGACCAGGACGGGTAACAGGACAAGAAGGAATAATGAGCTAGAAGTCATGAGCACTCATGTGTGGGGAGGGTAATGATGAGCTGCTCACAATTCGCTTACATATATGCAATGTAAACGTCCTAATGGGAACTCAGGAGGCCGTCACTTCATATGTTGAACACTGAGTGAATCACTCAGCTGATAGCGACATGTACCTTTGATGGAGACAAATGTGCTGTGTGTTTGTCTTGTAACCTCCTCCAACACACACCGCCAGCAGCAGTGGCAGTCAGTGCTCTGTGGTTCAGAGAGCTGACACAGTGCTGCTGTTGGGGTAACAAGAGAAGGTGGAGCTTGCTATTTCGCTGATGGATGTCCTTGGATCGAAATGGAGAAAGGTGATAGGCTGGGCAAAAAAGAGCGTGAGAACACAAAAAAGAGCCGCCGTGCAGAAAAACGAGTGTTTCAGGAGCCGCTGCTGTACTGTATGCAACTGCATCAGCAGCTCAATGCTGTAATCTCCGGGGAGAGGAGAAGGAGAGTAATTGTGACATTGCTCTTTGGCTGGGAATTGCTACTCAGTGCAATTCAGCCCAGTAATCAGAAAGTATTGGGGTGAATAGTCAACGCGGTCAATTCATTCGATTCAGTCGATTCAGATGATAAATGGAAATGGCAACACCAAACTGCAAAACACCTGAATGATAAAGGAAAGGGTTTCCTCATCGGCTCCCCTGGTGTCACAGATGGCAGAGAACTACCAGGTCTGTGTTATGCAGACTTGGTTCACATGCTTTTGTTAAAGGCACTGTTTGCTCATATTGCAGAAAAACAGGTTAGCCGAGCAGATAGGTTTGGTGTTATTTGTCCAGGTTTTGAGATGGAGTTTTCATTGGAACTACTTTTTTACTGTTCCTGACAATAGTCCCTGAGAACTGTTGACAGCGTATTCTGTCATTTGTCAACGCCGCGAGCTCTGAAAAATGACATTCACCTCAACTTTACTGCGATGGTGACAGAGTGTCAGAGACAAATGTGTCAAAAAACTGGGCGAATAAAACTGAAAACTATCTATGCATGGCTAGACATCACCTGAGATTAAAGAAACAGTTATACTATTATTTGTTTTCTGACATTTCTAAAGAATATTAGATAAAAGAGCAGAAGCACTTTCATGTCTGTATGGTGTGAAGTATGGAGCTGGAGCCAGGAGATGATTAGCGAAGCTTAGAGAGGAATGGAAATAGCTAAAATAGCTCCTTAAAGTTTAAACATCTAACAACCCACCTGAAACTCACCTATTAACACATTTGTTTACTCTGTTCACAAACTGAAATGCAAACAATAACCATTTGAGGTTTAATGGGGAGTAAAATGCCGGCTGTTTCCCCTTGCTACCAGTCATTATGCTAAGCTAGGCTAACCTGCTCCTGTTCCTGTTGATAGGGGTATCAGTCTTCTTGGCTAACACTTCAAAAGAAAGCAGAAGAATTTTATTTTGATTTTATTTTATTTTATTGTGATATGTTCTTTGTAGTTTGTCTGAACTAACGATCAACGTTAGCCTCCTTGCTGGACAAACCAGCATCATTTACAATCTGGTCTATGCTGGTTTTTTTTCAATATTTCTGTGTTATTATTGTTCACTGATGACTGAAAAAAGTTCATCTTTGGCTAACTTTTCTCAAGCACTAAGCTTCTTCTTCTGTTCTGTTCTGTCTTCTGTTCCCCTAAGAGAGAAGAGATTATATATATATATATATATATATATATATATATATATATATATACATATATATATATATTCACCATGAATTCTCTTAGGGGAATATCTGAGGAACAAATGCTTTATTGTTCAGAGTCTGCTTCTCTTTTCATAATAGTTTTTCACCTAAAAACAGCTTTACTGCAGCTCTGCAGTAAAATAAGGGCTGACTCCGGATCAGTGACTTGTTGACCATGTTGCTCACAGTTAGTGGGCAGATAAGCCTCTAAATAATCTGAAGTTTGACCTTAGTGGGTCAGCTCCCCTCCTCCTATCTCTCACCATCCAAAACCAGCGTCATGTGTCCCTTTGTTACGCCACCTCCTATAAGTACAATACAAAAAGGCTACACAAGGCCACTCCAGTGCTCTCCACAATACAGCTGAGCTGTGTCAATCCCACAAAGCTGCTGGTGTTGGGAAATATCCACTGCTGAGTGGGACACAGAGACACAGTCTCCACACCAACAGCTTAGCTTACGCTGTGAGATAGGGAAATTCCTACATCCTGGTTATTGATGTAATATGATTTGTAGAGTAGTAAATACTACTGTATTAGAGCCACACGTGGGGTTGAACAGCTTTCATTCATGATTGTTATTCACACGTTGTTTGTAAGTGAACACATGGGTCCTTTCATTCCTTGCAAAATGAGCTTAAGTGCTATATGGCAGGGCTAAAAGCTAAGCATGCTAGCAGCATCACTCTATGGGTACCAAGTCCGTTGACCAGGCAGTCTACCACTTTCGTCCAGGCTAAATTATCTCAATAACTATTGGATTACCATGACATTTTATAGAAACTTTTGTTGTGCTCAGAGGATGAATCCTTCTGAATTTTCTAGTCCCCTGACCCCTGGCACCAACAACTGGTTTGACATATCCTCATAAATATCTCAACATCTGTATGATGGATTGCCAGAAACTCTTATACAATCATTTATGGTTCCCAGAGGATGAACCATACTAACTTACTGGTCCCCTGACCTTTTGTCTTCCATCAGGTTGACATTTTAGTTTTTTTGCAGGAAATATCTCAAAAACTATTGGATGGATTGCCATGACATTTTATATAGACTTCATGGTGCCCAGAGGATGAGTCTTTCTGACTTTGCTAGTCCTCTGACTTTACCTCGGGTGCCAACAACTAGTTTCACATAACTTCCAAAAATATCTTACTGTCTCTTTAATGAATTGTCTCAAAGCTTATACAAAAGTTAATGGTGCCCAGAGGATGAACCCTACTGACTTGCTGGTCCCCTGACATCTCTCTAGCATCAGGTTGAGATTTTTGCTTTTGTGGAAAATATTTCAACTACTGGATGAATTGTTTCGTACCCAAATTGTAATAACAGTGGTGATCCCTTGACTTTTCATTTAGCACCACTGTCAGGTGAAAAATTTAATTTGTTTACTTTACTTTACGACTTAACACCTGTAACAGGAATTCAGTCTCAGCTGCTAAGACGCTAATTAGCTAATGCTAGCATGTTAACATTCCAAATGTAATGTGAATGTGTTACAGTAGCATGTAGCTTAAAGCACCAACATACTTCAAAGTCACTATAAGTCACAATAATTCAGCGTCACAAAGCGTCAGCATGGCTGTGGACTCTTAGTCTTGTTTGTGTTGACAATAGCTTGGCTAAAAGTTCTTTTTCATTCTACTTTTATAACCACACACATATCACAAGCTGTGTCCATGCAGGGGTTTTGTCCTTTGTCCCAACCTGCAAAGTAAGTGTTCACTCCATGTGTGCAATAAGCATTTAGTGTATGCCTCGGCTTACTGAGGTACAAATAAATACGCTTCTGTATGTGCAGCCCAGTGCAGCTAACCTCCCTCTGAGCTGAGTCCTGTCAGGCATTTACTTAGCGCAGTGTTTACTGTCTGCCATGACCCGCGGTGTGGGTGGAGAGACACCCACAGCCCTGAACTGGGATCAGGCCTGCAACCAGCCAACAGATTGGGAAGAATGTCACAGGGAAGTGGTGAGTAATTCCATGCCCTTGTGAAAAACCATTAATCACAAATTCGCCCCTGATTGAAACGAGAGGTCAAAGAATGAACCCAAGCATTGCCTCTCTGTGCTTCCTCCCCCTCCTCCGACCATTTCTTCCACCATTCTTTCCTATTTCTTCACTCTGTTGTGTAAGCGTTTTCTTCTTTACACTTAGCTCTGTAATATTTGCCCTTTTTCACTGTGACAGTTTGCTCTTCTTATCTGTACTTTTTTCCATAAAATGTTCTATATTTTTTTTTCCTCCCTCTCTGCACTCAGTCACAGTGTGAGTGGCTGTAGTCTGGAGCGGTGCCAGTGCAAACAGCTTGGGCAAACCTGCTTTCAGAACAGGGTCCATCAGAACATTTCTCCCCCGCCAGCTCACGAGTGTGTGCGCATGAGTGTGTGTTTGTGTTTGTGTGTCGAGGACACGCTGCCATGAGGCTACGAGGTCAACATGTACATCCTGAATTTGATTTGAATAGGGCAGGAGCAACCAAACACACAAATATACACGTTCCCATAACACTGGGTTAGTATGATATGTGTGTTGAGAACAAGCTGCACTCACTCTGAGGCATGCACATTACCTACCAATATAGCAGTGTGGTGATAAGACAGCAGCACATAATAACCTAAGATATGTTTATGAGCAGAATCAATAGAATAAACAATGATGGCTATAATCTTATTTAGAATCTGCTTGTTTGTTTGAAGAATCAAGCATCGGCCAAGCAGGACCATTAATTAATGGAAATGTCACATGACTTAAATTGATTAGATTGATACAAACAACATGTCTGCTAATGATCCATGTCAAGCCCATGCTGAAGGTAAGTCTCCCTCTTCAAAAGTCATGGTCTCAGAATAAGTGGAATAATCTGCCACTGCTGTGTGTTACTTCAGGATTTTCACAAATAAGTTCAATACAAGACTCAATATAAGATGGAACATGACAAACAAACATCTTAAAAGAAGTGAGCTTCTTTTAAAGCTGCATTCATTGATTTTTTTTGGTCACTTTGGGGCAGCAGAAAAAACTTCTAACTTATTATAATATCAATACAGTGGCACAGAGCAATATTCACATAGATTCACAGAGTCGTGTTTGATGAACGTGACATATTTAAGTTGAATATTCTGCTTTCAGCTCTGTTTTGGTCTTCACCAACTCCTGAGGGGAATGGCTGGCTCCTCAGCAGCTAAGTGGTGAACTTTGCCTGCTGCTTGGTGCTGGACAGATAAGTGTACAGTTTATCAGACCTTTCTTTTTACAGCTGTGTGCTGCAGCTAAAAACAAGGTTGATAAGAGCAGTGAACCAAAACAGTACAGGTTTGAGGCGCTAACACTGAAACAATGAGCTGAAAGACGCTAAAATGCGTTGCAGAGCTGAGACGGACTGATTCTCTGTGGGTTTGTTTCTCAAATTTCTCATTTCGCAGATGTTTTCTCTATTATTACTGAAAGAAAATCATGTGGCATTGCTCTTATCTGGATGCATTTTAAGACTTGCTAGTTTTAAGCTCAGATATTGAGTTGTAGTGGCTAGATTTCAATGAAAGCTTCAATAGTTTTTTCTTACTTCACTGGCTGATTCAAGCAAACATAGGCTAGAAAATATTTTGATAGCCATTACAGGGGTGTTTTTTTTTTTTTTTTTGCAGGGTTGTCATCTTTCTCGGGACATAATTTTGTCTCTTAAACAACCTGTTCTATCTATTGTAGAAATAATGATAGAAACACATGAATGTGGCTCCAGAGAGTAGTAATCGCACGGAGCAATCTGCAGCCAGTCTCCCAATCCAGACCTGCATCTGTGCTCCTGAACAAGACAGATTGCTGTCATTAATACACGAAAGCGCAAAAAACAAACAAAAAAACAAAACAAAACATAGATGCACGGATGTCAGTCAAGCTGCTTAAAAAACCACCTCCAACAACGGTGAGTCATCGCGTCAAACTCCCTGACCCCGCAGGGAGAGCGTGAGAGAGGAGGTGGAGGAGGCAGAGGAGGAGGGGGTGAAAAGAGGAAGCGAGACGGATTGTCATCATCCACGCCCTTAACTCCAACACAAGATTTTGATTATTTTGTATTTTGTACGCTCAAAGCTACTTCTCTCTGTTTTGATGTTTAGAGCTCCAGTTGTAAATTCTGGAGCTGCATCTGACCGTAAAGTTTTCCTGACATGACAGCCCAGAGGCAAACACACACACAGCCCACGAGCTGCAAAGCCGAGAAGCCTCGGACCGCTCAGAGAAACCAAAACAATAAAGACATTACATCTTGTTTCAGGCTGCTGGAGCCAACGCTCACCATATTTTCAACATCCATTTAGGGGAAAGTGGCCTGACAAACACAACAACAGCTGCCCAACAGTAAAGGCACACACTTTCTCAGCAGGACAGCGGGCAGCTTATGCAAGCTCCACTTTCAACAGCAGCTGTTATCGAATGCTAATTCACAATCCCATCTTGTGTTTGTGTATCCATGTATTCATTATTGGCACAGGGCAGACTGAGCACAGGATCATAATTGTGTGCAGCCACTGGTGCTGTGAATGATTTCAGGAGGAGTTGTCCTCTTCAGTAGAGTGGAGCTGAGTTGCCACAATGCAGTACTGTTCAGCTACGTGCTGATATGAGCTTTCCTGTTATCCATTTTCACCTTAGCAATAATAAAATATGGAGGGGTCGCAGAGAGGAATCAATAAAGTGTTTCTAGTGGGAATCAGACTCTGTGATGAGAGAGGTTTGGGTTTCACCGGGCCAGACCGGGGTGAAACTCCAGCCCGGGCCTGAGTCTCTGTGGGAATGAGGCAGAGGCAGGGCTGAATACTCTCTATTCATGGATGATGCCCTCGCTTTCTCTTCTCCGACTCACCGTAACATGTTAACTGTCTGTTGCCTAGGGCAGACCTGAGAGCTTTGTTGGGGGGGGTGAAAGGTTCAGAGGATGGAAATAGTTGGTATTTGTTGACTAAACTTGGAGACTTTTGGACCATCACACTCGGACGTGAAGTCTGAGGGCTTTGATTAAGATTTGGCACAGACATGGGAACCCGAAAAGAGGAAGATATACTGTTGATGAAATGGATGACGCAAAGGTCACTGCAACTCAACAAAAAAAAGTGTCTTATCCAAACTGAAACTTTAAAACAGTTTGTAATGGGATCATCTTTCATTATAGCAAACTCTCATAATCTATGTTCACTATCTTAAAATAAGGCAGGATGAAAGATTATAAAACATTTGAAAGAGGAAATAAACATATAAAGTTGAACTCATGAACAAAAACAAGGATTCTTGCTAAATCTATTACATTCAGTTGTTTTCTTGCTTTTAGTCTGCAATGACCAGCTGCTCATGTGCGCTAACGTCTAAATTCCAGCAGACACAGCTGCAACGTGTACCGGCTTCACCGCGGCCAGCAGAGCTGATCGTGGCCGTTCTATACAATGATGGTGATTCCACCAGAAGCACCACAGCAGCTCTCCACGGAGAATAGACGGCTGGTCTTTTTTTTTTTTTTTTTTTTTTTAACAGATGCCACAACCATCCGTGTCAAGCAGGACAGATCGAGCTGCAAATCAGACACAGAAACAGCAGAGATGATCTGGTCAATTTTCAAAATAAAACACCCTGTGTGGGCTCCTGATTGTAAAACAGACAAAAGGGGAAACAATTTAACTACATATCATACTCATGGTAGAAGCACATGAACCAAACAAAAATGACCAAAGTCAGGCAGACAAATATGATATGATATGATATGATATGATATGATATGATATGATAGAAATTCCCAGTGGAATTTCGGGATGATGTTAACTAATGGTAGCGTAAGATAGGATTTATTTTTATTGAAATTTGTTTTGTTTCCTTTATTGATGGTTATACTGATTATGTTTATAAAAGGAATATTAAAGATACTGTACATCTTAGAGTTTAAATGTCCAGATTTTTATATTTTAATGACTTCACTCATTACCTTTAGTATTAGCAGTAAGTCAGGCTGAGTGACACAACGTCCCTTAAAATAACCAGTTTTAACCAGTCTGTAGCATTGCACAAGCAAACTATCACCTCACCAGCACAGATGTTCGTTGTTTCCTACTTGTGGTTCAAGAATGGATCATGAGAACTGAAAACCAGACGTTAAGGTGACGCACAATTTTACCGACAAAAGTTGCTCAACCAGCACATAGAGCCAGAGTGATTTCTCATTTTCTGCTTTGCTTCTGTGTTCTGAGGCCCCCTGCACATGTGGATTAGTGACTCATTCCCTGGTCTTATCCATCCAGCAGAGACACAGAAAAACATTTTTGTATATCTGTCCCCCTGATGTTACTTTATTTTGGGTCTCCAGCATCATGTGATGGAAATATCTGTCCCTTTAGCGGTTAAATGCTCCACCATGTTCATCAGCTCGTCACTAATGGTGTTCGTCTGCTGAGCAGGTCGTGTACAGTGTTTGTTTTTTTTAAGCTTTTTTCACTGAAGACAGAAAATAAATGTGAAATTACAGCAGGTCGATGAGAGCACACAAACAATTTAGATATGAATGTAAATATGTTCTTCAGTAGCTTTACTGAGAGCTTCCAAAATCTGAAGGATCTACTCTAGAGAAGTCACACTCTCTGTATACCCTGTGTGTGTGTGTGTGTGTGTGTGTGTGTGTGTGTGTGTGTGTGCATGTAGGCCTCTGCATGAGACTGTGGCTACCAACTGAGTCCCTCTTTAGTTTCCACCCTGTGCTCAGTTTCACTCTATTTCAGAGTTGGCTAATTAATCATGCATTATTGAGAGACAGAACCAGGGAGTGTAATAGCCTTCACTGCAGTCCCAGCACAATACAGAACCAGGTCTTAATGACTGCTGTGTGTGTGTGTGTGTGTGTGTGTGTGTGTGTGTGTGTGTGTGTGTGTGTGTGTGTGTGTGTGCACGTGTGTGTGTCTGCGTGGGTGTGTGTATGAGGAGTGCTCAAGGTCAGGCAGATAGTAACTTTGAGCTCCTTTGTTTTTGCTGGCTGCGTTCATCTGTTTAAACATGAGTTTCTCCCCCAAAACCCCATTTGGCACATTTATTCTGTTCTTGTTCCCTTCTATCAGGGGGATTGTGATGCTGCTCTGCATCTCCCGACCATGTGTTTACAGTCTTCTGCTCGCTCTCATTTGCTTGTGATTGGTTGTCTGAGGTGAACAAGCCCTGTGATTGTGGAGGCTAAAGACAGAGGCGTCTAATCCCTCCTCGTCGTCTTGCAGAGGGACGCCAGTTAGCCGCAGTTAGCTGGCTGTGACGAGCAGCCTGGCAGCTCCACAGGTCACCTGCACTTTCCGTTTCATATGCCTCCTCCATCTCTCTCTCTTTCTGTCTCAGCAGACACCAGGATAGACTGACAGACTGCCAATGTCCTGTCGTCCCCCCCCCCACCCCCACTCCACCTCAACCCACATGTTTCCTCTCCCCCTCACCCACAGTAGATAACGTGGGACGGTGTACACGTGCAGACAGAGCTAACCCCCCCCCCTCCTCTCCCCTCTGCTCCACACACAGACATGCTCTTTCTCTCTCTGCACGCACACAAGCACACGCGGGTTCTTGCCAGGATGAAGACCTTGCTTGGAGGGTTTAATCAGAGGCAAAGGGACTCTCGTTCTGCAGGCAGCCGCTCTGAGGAATAACACATGAACCTAGTTGCAGCGAGGAGCAGCAGTCCACTTTGCAATCAGACAACATTTCGAATACTAATCAAACATGAGGCAGAAAATTTGGAAGAGCCATCTGCCCATTGATTAGCAGGACACCACAGAGATCAGTCTTCTCTCAGATGGTGGACATGACATGCATATTAGAAACTATATTGATTCCGCTGTAAGACTGTCCGTCCACCGTCCAAGCATTTCAAGCTCCTGAAAACTTGGTTTCAACTCTTAATCATCTCTCATCCAACATTATTATTATTACTGATTAAATAAAGCAACAATAAATGTTCAAGTTCAGGGGAAAAATACAATTATAAACCCAAATTCATTAGGACTGTGTGGATTTAATGGTTTGATCAGATTTGACTGACAGCGGCCTGACAACACAAGGTGACAACCACACATCTGTCATCCACTGACAGTATAAAGAATGGTCTCAGAGTGTGGTGGCTCTGACCGCCGCCATATTGGCTGTCCTGCCTCTTCCGCCTCCCGACTAATCTAAAAATAGGCAAAGACAGAGATCATCTGCAGACCTGAGGTGGGCCAAATGATGTCTGGTTGCTCAAAGAAGCAATCCGTAACAACACCCACCTGTCAGTCAAAGCAGCCAGGCTGTTAATTATGTGTAACTCTAAGCCCTAATATAGTTTGAACAGGTGAGTTGTATATAAATTCACCCTCAGTACAGTTGTCATGAACGGGGAAATTAGCTATAGAGACCAAAACTGTTTTTTGTACCAGGCTGTAAACATGTTTATTTCTGCTGTGAAGTTGGACATTTCAACATAAGAGCGTATGGAGACTGACTCATTCTGTAGACAGTAGCTGTTCAAGGAACTGTAGTTTCTGACACTTCCGCACTGGCTTCACTTCACAGCCAAGGAGGTTGCCACTTGCTGTCGTCATATTCTGATGCAAATATGCTAAATTCTCATTGGCGTCATATGTGACATCACTTCTTCCCGCCCACTTCAAACCAGGAAGAAAAGCACATAGGAAGATACAGATAAAAAAAAATCTCACATGTGAAATAATAATCAAAAACTGTACTGACTTAAGTTGCGATAAGAAGGTGATTAAAAAAGTTTTTTCAAGGTCTTTAAAAGTTCAGCTGCTGTGCAGAGCAGTAGCTTTCTCATAATAACTCCTCTTTAAAGGTAGCGACATCACTGAACTCAAGGATATTTTATTACAAGTCTTAGTCAGGCAGTTTTGGCCATAATTTTCTATGAGGAACAACTTTGTACTTGCAAAACTCATTACTGATATCTGTATGGTGATGTTGGAGCATGAAACAGCAGCAGTCAGATGACAGGTTGTAAACAAACCCGTAGGTAAGCCAAACTTATTCACAATGGAAAAAGCAGACTAACAGCACTGTTTTTAACATCTATCACTGTTTGCTTCCTGGGTTCATTTAGACCTACTGCTTGTTCTATAGTACACACACACACACACACACACACAATTTTCCAGTGGAATGAGGTTATTAACAACATTTCTCTCTCTTTCGGTTTCACCTCCATATAAAGGTGGTTTAGATAATCTGGCTAAGCAGGTGGTTTGTTTACAACAGTCTGACTGCTTGTGCTTTGTACCCCTCTGGACCTGTAATGATGTCTCTGTGTTCCTAGACTTTAGAAATTACTTTGGTGAGAACACTTTTATCATAACTAATAAAAACAATGCACAAAACGAAGACCAAAGGTGTAAAACTGCAAAATAAATAAGTTGTAATAAACTGGAATTGTCCCCATGAAGTCAAAACTGATTTTATTTTTATCACGTATGTCTTGTGCTATATATTATACTACGGTATCTGGACCAAGAATGAAAAAAAAAGATTTTTATGGTATTTAAAGGTGTTCTACATGTTATTTTAGAGTTTGTAATTTCCTGATAAACAAAAAGTTTTTGATGACATCATCCTGCACTTGGGGTGTATATTAATTTTATGTCCAGTGAAATGTTTTTTTTGCTTATGACATCACCGGGTGGAGTGTATCTAAGGGCTGCTAGCTTTAACTTTATTCATTGATTTTTTTTTTGGTGGTAGCATTAGCCTACCTACTTGCTAAATTAACGGCTGCTAACTGAATCTGTCGTTAGCAAACAACAGAACTCACAGACTCAGACAGTATAAAGAATGGACAGAGCCTGAGTGACGTCACGCGTAGGTTTCCGAAGCGCTGTTTTGAAGCCGAAAATATGCAACGCTAGCCACAGCCATGTTGGATGTACAGGCAGGTCGAATGACCTCTGGGTGCTCTAATAAGCCATCAGTAATGGCTCGTACCTGTCAATCAATCACATTATTAATGATCTGACCTATTACCTGTTATCTTCCAAACATAATCTGTTGACTTTTGACCCCTGACGCATCTTTTTTCATGAAATGTTGTGAAAGCCTGACCTGACCTCAGAGCACACTGAAGGCTCGCAGGCCTGCTCAGCCCAGGATAATCTGCGGTCAGGAGTGAAAAGGCAACAAAGTCAAGCCCACAGAGAGAGAGCGGAGCAGCTCATCTATATGTCAGGCTCCGGTTACATGAGAGGTGAGCTCACTTAACAGTGTTTCTGCCTCACTGCTCTTCATCACAGGAAGTGGTCAAATAGATCACTGACAGGGGGAGTGACCCGGAAAATGTGACTTGCTAATAAACACGTCGGGGTGTTTGGCAGTGTGATAACCTGTAACGTGACATGCTGTTGCTGTTTTTTTGCAGTGATTAATTATAACATCTGTTCTCCAGCTGTGGAAATCCGTCATTTGATGGGAATTCTTTGGGGGGGACCAACAGATTGCTCAACCTCAGAGCAGGATGGAGGTGTTTTTCTGTCTTTTAATAGTGCAGAATGAAGATGGGGAATCCTGATGATCAGCAGAAGACTATTCCTGCCAGTGGTCTCTTGGGTTACAGCACAAGATACCACCGACTGACCGCTGACATGCAAACATCAGGCAGCGTCACCCTCGACCAGCCACTTGAGCTTCTTACAAGACTGTAAAAGATATTTTACAAGGACTTGAGCAATAAAGCTGTTCAAGTTGGAAGCCCGAGTGGTAATCGCCCCATACAGCTGTGGGCAACGCTTTAGACATTAATGAGAATATGATTGATCACATGGGGGGTAATTGAAATTGATTAATCATTTGAGAGTTGGAACTTAATCTCTCCAGTCTCCAGGAGTTATAGAGGTTATGAGCGGACAGCAGCGAGATTCTGCATTATCATGCGTGCCGTAGGCAGCCCAACAGGCCAACGGAGCAGACCGTGATCAATACTAGCGGAGACAGACCTGAGAGGCCTGGCCCTGACAGCTGATTTCCATTCCCCAGAGGATTAAATAGTAGTGAGTGCTGAGGCTTTTGTTGACATCCTTGAATTGTACCTACAGGGAACGCTCGATTGGATGGATAACATGCTTAGTATGGACAGCACGATGGCTGTTATCAAAAGTTAAAAGTTGCATAATTTGATGTTGCATGCCAAAACTTGAAGACTTAAGCCATCAGGACTCACATCTGGCTCATCTGGCTCAGGCTACACGTTCTGACAGGAAGTGGATTAGAGCTCCGGGTTGGCCCGATGAGGACAAGCCCATTGAGAATATCTATAATCTGCATTTCCACAAATCTAATGGAGATCGTGGCAGTGGCCTCCAGTTGCACTAAGAGATCTGAATGAAGCAGCCAGCTGTTGTAGAGGCACAGCCAGATAGCATAACCCCGCTAAAGAGCTAAGTTTATAGAGCACTGACTCGACCAGGGACAGAACTTGAACGCAGCAGATATGTCTTCACGGCAATTAGCTCTGGATTCATGACGTTGTGTCATAGTACACTATGACCATATGTCGCCTGTGTGTAAACTGTAATAGCAGGCAGCAATGTTCATGTTCAGTGTCCTCTGTTGTTTGAGCATCCATTTGCGTTTTAGAGTTGCTGTGTTTTCTCAGTCCCAGTCTCCTGGCACAGGATCGCACCGTGGCTAAAATAAACCATCAGAAAGCTCTGAGGCTTACACCCCTTCTGTCGCTCACATATTCGGTGGGAAGAGGAAGCTTGACTTATAAAGATAATTCCTTTCCAATTTGACTGCAGCAAACCCTCTAACCTAAATGAAAAATATTTTGAAGGAGAATGAGATAGTGGGAGGAAGTACGAAAATAGAGAGGTTATGCAATCACGTTCTGTGATTAGCAGAGTTGATGTTCAGCATTTTTCATTTGCAGTGTCACACTTACAGCACTATAAATGATTATTTGGCTTTATCGCAACGTAGGTTTTAATTTTTTTTATGATAACATTGTACTCACTTAATTAATTGCTGGAATCTGGGAACTCAAAAACACTAAATGTCATCTAAACAACTTCAGGGAGGTAAAACTAAAAGTCAGTGCACCCAAAGTGTCAGCATTCTGCACAGAATAACAGGCTGTGTGCTCAACTAAGTTTTAAGTCAAAGTTGAACCAGCAAGTAAAGTTTTAGTTATAGTTTCAACTGTCTGTGTTTGGCTAACCAAGCCTAGCTCGTGCTATATGCTAAATATGTATACCAAAATCCCTCTCTTCTTTTTTTCCCTTATCCCCTACTTGACCTTGTGGGCTTATGCATAAATGTATCCAGTTAAATGTGATTGGACTTAGCTAACCCAGTTTTAATGTGCGCGTTTTAAAACAGCTGAAATGTTAGCTTGTGGGTAGTAGGAGCCAGCAAAGCGCAGGAGCGGCATGTGTTGGCAAAAGTTTTACATTTCCAAAAGCACATGTCTGAGATCTAATTTATTCATGTCTCCTTATAACTCATATTCTTTTCAAAAGTAAATACATCATATTAGAAATGGGATGGCGATGCAGTAGTTATCACTGTCATCTCACACAAGAAATGTTTTGGGAAAAATGGGAATTTGATATAGAAAGATATAACTGAAAAACTAGCATAGGCACAGGTTTCACAATTGTAAAATCAATTGTTTTAATCTCACTGTCGACTGTCTTTAAAATAAATATTGAGGGCCAAACCATGAGGAAAATTATTATTGCCAAAGATGTTGGTGTCCTGTCCAGGGCGTACCCCACCCAATGTTAATGTGAGCACCAGCACCCCACAACCCTTAAAAATGTCCTTTCACTATAATTTAGTGTGACAATGTCAAGTTTAAGCACATAATTTACAATGGTACAATGTTATGATAACTGATAGAAATGATAGCCAAAGATAAAAAAAAAAAAAAATTAGACTCACAACGGATAAAAAAATATATATATATGAAAGTCAAGATCCACTTATAAGCTTTCTGGAGCATTTCATAGAGAACTGTGAAATGCACTTGAGAAAAAAGCCATTAAGTTAACATTTTGCCTTCAAAACTACTGTTTCCAAGAGCAACAATGAACTTTCACCCCCAAGAACAATTCATAATGTACTAGAGTTACCCTGTGTGAAGGTCCAGACAGGCCCAGGGGCATTCTTCATGGTGAAGCACAGAATCAGCTGACAAAATACAAAGCTGTGTTCTTGTTTTTTTCCACTAACATAGTTTTGCATATCTGCAATGGTGCCAAAAACTCTGAAATCATCTCCTGCCTCTGTCACTTCCTCTAGTAAGTCACTGTGACACTGCTTTTTGTCATTTCCCTCCAGCGTGTTCCTCAAAAAAGGATTCTTTCCCCACATCGCGCTCATGTCCCAGTTTTAATGTTGTCTCTTCTGCTGTATTTTAGCCCCAAACCTCAGCTTCACATGACGTAAATAACCCACAAAATGCTGCAACCAAAATGTGTCAAATAATAGTTTTATTATACATTTTGAAAATACAATAAATAGATGTCCATGGGCACTTTAGCTCAGGGGGATTCAAACTTCCTCTCCATAAATTTGATCTATTTTTCCATCAGCACACTTAGTCACAAGAAAATCAAGCTTTTATCAGCTAAATAAGGTCTGCTGGAGCTGAAATAGATCAAATGTATAGCAGAGCTGCCAAGGACAGGAAATGACTTTGACAACATGCATTTCTAATAATACTGCGCTCAGTCATGTTAATTTCAACAAGCTTCATTTTAATGCAATGTACCGCTGTCCCTTTTAAAGAGTTCCTGCAATCAAACAGCATGAGCAGTCAGGTATGTGGCTCATTAGCCCTTCACTTTATAAAATTAGCAGGTATAATTGTTCTTTTCAGCTATTTGAAGTTTAAAGTGTCTTAAAAAAACAACTTTTGGTCTTTATGTTTATTGCTTGTGTTCATTTATCATGAGTTCTTACTTGCTAGTTTTGCCATTAAAGTGGGAGGCATCAGTAGACTTCAAGCAGAGAAACCCCCTCCCCTCACACTTCATGAAGTTTGAAATGCGGGGAGGGTGACAACTTTTGTAACTTCCCAACACCAACAATACAACAGTCACGAATCAACTTGATGTGGCAATTAACCAGGTGTGAGGTAAGGTTGGGGACTAGGGGAAGGTTTGAACTTCACCGTCTTTTCATACAGCTACTGCTGTCACTTTTTGTGTGTACACTATGAATGCCTTGGATGAGCAAAAGTGTGTGGCGTTATCCCCATTTGAAGGATTATTGAGTCTTCATTTGGAACATCTTAAAATTTTGACATAATGGTGACTGTCAGTTGCCCAAATGGCCAGTAGGAAAATTGACAAGGAAACACTTCATCAAGGTAGCATTGACAAGAGTACTTACTAAATAGTGTACATTTTACTATTTCACACACAATCCGATTCCATCTCAACCAGCCAACTCTAGTCAGCTCCGTCTCTCAACCATTTATCTCTGGATGCGACCAGAGACGACCAGAGACTTCACCAGACTGGTCTTTTATTTATCTGGGTTACTGGCTGCTGTGTGCCCCTGCTGGTCAGCTGAAACACCTTTTCACCATCATCATGATGCACCAGGTGTTGTTTGGTCACAGTGTTCTCCTCAGTGTGCTGTCAGGCCTTGACAATTTTTTGTACCAACTTTCATGGCAATCCATCCAATAGCTGCTGTGATCTTTTACTTGAAACCATAAGTGGCGCTAAAAGTCAGGGGTTCACCAAAATATGCTCCATCTCTCTGGGAACCATGAATGTTTAAACATTTATTGCAATCCATCTAATATCGCTCAGATACTTCAGTGTGAACCAAAGTTGTAGACTGACCGACCAACATTGCCATCCCACACCGTCAACATGGCTAACCCATGAAAATGGAGCTCATTGGCACATAGTGTACAGCTAACGAGGAGCATTAATCATTGTGTAAAATCCCATTAAATCTCCACACTTAACACATCCTGCATGTTAATACTTCAGTCTAATATTCCCTGAAGTTTTTTCAGAGTTTCTCCCAGTTGTGAGTCAAGTGGAGTGTGTGTCTGGAGCTACTGTGGCGGAGAAGTTTGGACTGACTGTCGGGTGTGTGCCTGAACACATCAAAGATGTTGAAGGTAGCCTCTGGTGACTTGGTTTTCATCAATAATTTTCAAGTTTTCAAGTTCAGGTTTTATCCACCAGTGCTGAAAATGTAGCGAGACAGGATGAGGCAGGCAGAGGGGAGGATGAGAGGGAAGAAGAAGCAGGGAGCCAGCTGTAGAGATACGAGTTAAAGTGAGGTTTGTTGGCAATGTTCTGAACTTTAAGCTTGCATCACATGTTTTCCATGTTGTATTATTGCCTCATATCATAGAACTTATCAGGTGACCACTTGCCCAGTGAAAAGGTTTGTTGTTATGAAGAGGTAGCGGGTGTATTTCAAACACAGCTATCAGACATCATTTCCAGTCCTCTGTGGTTTACCTACAATGTCACTAATTAAATTAGGTCAGTCTCCCGGTGCCACCTCCAAATACCAGAAATAAATATCTGCTGGCTCATGGTTTGATACGCAAAACAACACGGGGCTCCCCGGAGGCATGTGAGTGAAGCTCTGTCTCATCCCAGGGGCTCACAAACAGCCTGATTCAGGCTGACAGCCTTCTGTGGAAGAGTTCTGAGGAAAAAGAGTGCAGCAACAAGGTGAATCACAAATGTGACAGGACCCTGCGAGGATAAGTAAATGATGAAATCGTAATATTCCCTTTATGCCCAGACTGTGTGTGAAGGCCAAGCTGTAATTGGATGAGCGGAGCGCATTTGAAGAAATGTTCCTCGTGACACAAATATGGAGGGTGACTTCAAAGACGTGTCGCCTCATTTAAAGTGCACGTCAGCAACAGACATGAAACAAAGTCTGCTTATTTTATGGTGACAGTTGTCTCCCCACCTGTTAAAAGTAATGAAACCAGCTTTTCTAAGCATTTCTCTGTATAAACAAGTAGTATCAATCTACAAAGAGTGTTGGGTGTTAGTCAGTATCAGAATTGCCTGTCACATTACTTTGTCTAACACATTAAAACTTTCAGATTAAAGTTTTTATCAAGAAACCATTAAAATCAGTCGCACTCTCACACCAAGACAGAACCAGCTCAGCACTGGTTGCATACCTGTCAGCTGTAGACTTTTAGGGCCTTTAAATGGGCTGAAACATTTGAAACAGGTGCCGGCAACAGCTGACTGAAGCGGACCTACTCAAAAAGCAACATGGATACATGTTATAAGATGACATCTGAAATGAAATCACCAACAATAGCTTACGAGTAAACAACAGGATTTCACGCGTGGTTAGACCTGCTGCAGCTGCACCCTGGTCAAAGTCCAACAGACAATAATTACAGACAAAACGAAACTTTTCTCCAAAGCAAACCAGCTCTAAGTAACTGCAGCGAACACTGTCAGGGGTCATGGGTGTACATGTGAGTCAGCACATGCTGCCAAGTTTTAAAGTGTATTTTATTTTCTTAAAATTCTCTTTAACTGTGAACATGTCTGAGCCTCATGGCTCCTTCTTCTGCAAACAGATTTTCTGATGCTACGTGAGTAGTGTTAATGTAGCCTCAAGCTGCGTGCCTCAAACAGGACTTCACAAACCATGTTTGTTTTTCATTTGCTGACTTGTAGTCTTCAACCCCAACCAACGCTGACATCATTTGAGGACATTTATTTCCACCAAAGGTTTTATAAACCTTATTTTGCACATATGCAGTAACCTGTGGACTGACATTGATGTGCAGAATGGGCGGAATAGCGGCTCCTGCTTCTCTGAGCCACACACATGACAGTTTGACAAGGATCTAATAACAAGAGAAGAAGCGTCAACATCCATGCTAGCAGCTCTGTGAGGCTACACGTATGCCGTGTCTCAATTTGCATTCTGCCATACTTACACTTGCTATTTTGAGTACATAAGTGCATTCACGCTGTAAATTATGTCATGCAGTGTACTGTGAGTACTCAGATGGCGCTCTTATACATGTCAAATAGTTGTGTAGAACTTGTCACCCTCAATTGACGCCATTTTGGCTACGTAGCAGAAGGAGATGGACCACCGGCGTTGTGAAAATGGCAGCTGAGGCAGCTGCTGGAAATGAAGCGGTTGTGGTGAATACAGCAATATGCTTTATATTTATATTTTGGCAGTCAAACGTTGTCGCCAATGCTACGCCTGGTTGCAGTTTGGCGAAGAACAAGAACTGGTAAAAAGTTGCGATGGTCATTTCTGGTAAGTTCAAAACAGCCATACTCTGCAACCCTGCCAAGATTAGCGCACTATGCCAGGAAGTACATGGTGTACACAGTGTACCACAAAGTATCCAATTGAGACACAGCACTGGCCACTGCTGTACAATGAGCTAAATGTTTGAAATGAAATGACAGTGCTAACATGTAGGTTTACCATGTACACTATATTAGTTTCATGTGTTAGCATGGTCATTTGCTAAATAGCAATAATTACAAGGCGACAGGTACAAGGTGTGGCTGATGGAATTGTCATTAGTTTTGCAGCTATTTGGTGATTAACTGCAGAGAAGTGACCACGTCCCGGTGGTAGCAAGCAAAGAAATGATTTGACTTTTAAAAATAAGTTAGCAGTGCATTCATTTTAACTGTCAGTGTCCAGTACTGACCTAGAAATCCCTCACCTTCAAAGACACAGTGTCTTTCAGGAAGATCTGGAGAAGTGGGTCACGGTAATTTTTAGAGTCACATGTTCTGCTGACCTCTGACCTCGGGGTACACATCTCAGACGCGGCTCGTAAATCACGTGACATTAGAAACTCAAAACGCTGACTGATCAGTGGGTCCTCTGTGCATGTGCGTGTTCAGTCACATGAAAAAGTGTGAACGCGGATATGTGACCCTGTCTTGTTTGCTTGTTAGCTCCTTGTTAGCTGGAGCCTCCACGGCTGGAACAAGCACATTATGGAAAAAGTTATAATGACTCTCGAACATGGCAAAACTCTCCCGATCAATACAAAACACATGGACACCCACACAAAGAGTCTAAGCATCCAGCCAGTCACTCTCACACACTTACGCACACATCCTGTTTGTGTAAACACCGTACGCCTCATCAGTGTGGCATTATATCCATAAAAGAGCACATTAGCACATGAATGGGCATCAAAACAGGTGAATTAAAGCCCCTGTTGTGCTTTCAACATGTCCTCTTCTTTCTGTTTCTTCTATGCACAAGCTCAGGGCCCTTCCCAAACTCCCCCCTCTTTTTTTTGTGAGATGAAGGAATGAAAGCGAGCAGGATAAAGGGGGAAAAAAGTGAAAGCTATTCCTGTCAGACTAGACGTGGGCAAGCCTCAATGAGGAGAGCGTGCGTCACAGGTGTTTGTGCTCTTGTGATGCTTCCCCGGGTGCAAGGACAAGATTTGACTGTGTTTTGCTCTTATTCCCAACGATGCTGAGAGCATTTATTGCCTCGGTCCCGCAGCGTTCAGCGAAACGAGGTGGGGGGAGAGAAAAAAGAAACGCAAGGGAGAGCTATAGAGCGGAGAGAACGGGGGTGGGGGGGGGGGGGGGGGGCGTGGTAAATGAGAACATAAATCATCTGAATGAGACATATGAGTCTGTAAGCAGAATTATGCTCTGAATCTTACCATCAGCAACTTAGCGCAGTCATTGGTTGTGGAGGCGCTGCTATTCATGAGCGGAGGGCATATCATAATACAATAACAGGCCGCGATGAGTCCAATTTGTGCGGCTACTGGCTCACAGAGAGAGAGAGAGATGAATCTGGTTTGTTTTTGTAGTTTTGGCCATCATACTGAGATCTGAGAAAGAGGAGCAGTCAGGCGCCATCCTGGTTCAAACTTCCTTATACTTCCAGTATAGTAGATCCAGTTTTCCTGGACAATTTGGGATCGTTTCAAACATCCCACTGAACCAGTCTGATCTGTGTCTTTCTCCGTGAGACTGATATGGCAACCGTGCTCTTTGATCAAAAACCTGAAAAGACTCATGTTCATGTTTACCTGCCCTCTTGTGACTATGCAAATAATGATTGTTGTCCCTGAGAAGCGGCGACGGAAGTGGCGTGATGTCGCCTGTGGTGGATGTTTGACTGTAGTGTTTGACTTTGACCCCAGAGGCCTTTGTTTACATCCTGTCTGCTACCACAAGTCAAATCTGGTTTCCTTTAACTGTGACAGTGATCTGTTACTTAACTTGACTGATAAGTTCTGTTTGCCTTAATCAATATTAATAGTGGAAGAAATGAATATGAGTAATGTTTGAGTCAAACGTGCAAACTCTACAGGTCTCTTTAGCTCTAACATTTTAGAGTCTTTCAGCTTTATTTTGGTTTCAAGGCATGCAACTGTACTGCTTTGGTTAATTCTCATTCTTCGGCTCATGAATGTCATTTTCAGGTGCAGCAGGCAGCATGATTTCAGCTACAGAACACTGATAAGCCCAATAACAAAAGACAGACAAAATTAGCAACTAGCTGGTGGAGCATTTAGCAGCTGAAACAACCATTATATTTTCCTGGCAAGCAACCACTTCTGACAAAGAACTAAAGGCAGAAGTAGCGTGATGCTGTATTACCACAAGATCTCTTTGGGGTGTTTGGTTGGATGACGTTGACCCTGGAGACCACTCTGCATGTTCCATCTCCCACCTACGTTGAACATTTGGTTTGTTTTTACCGCTGTGAATTTCCCTAACCTTTGCCAAACAGTTTTAGTTGGCTAAAATTAACCAAACCTTGATCTGTAAAGGTGGCGTGCCAGATAACTTGTTTTCTTCAACATGGTCAATGTTGCTATGTTTCCAGATCGAGGCAAACACTGTAGTCATGACCAAAATGATCGCCCAAACTATGAAAATAACTCTAGTTGTGATAAATCGGAATTACCCTTTGAAGAAGGAAAGATAAAGAGAAGAAGGATCTGTAAAATGGAGAGCAGAATGAGGCCACGTGTGTGTGTGTTTGTGTGTGTGGAAGGGTAATTCAGTCAACCATAGCTGACCCCTTAGCAACTGTCCCCACTAGAGACAAGTCCCCTCCCTGTCAGCCAGCGTAATCCTCAGCCAGTGGGAAGAGTAGGATACCATGCTCGCCCCAGCGTCATAACTTTGTGACCTGGAACTTTTTGATTGACCTCGGGGGGATTTAGGATTAAAGTGTGGGGATAATGTGTGCTGGAAGGCTGAGGAGGATGTTTGTGTGTGTGCGTGTGTGTGTTTGTTTGTGTGTGGTGTTGGGGGGTGATCTGGGTGTTAAGGTAATCCTGCTAGAATCTGTATTTAAAGCCGGGGTGGATACACACTGATGGCCAAGCAGAGACAGACAGAGATGATTGTGGCCACGTGGAAATATTAAGTCAGAAGTTATGTAAGAGATACATGGACATACACACCATCCCACCATCACTATATCTCCCTCCTCTTGTTCACACTCCTACATGTGCAAAGTATGCAGGACCTGAAGCATTGAGAGAGGTTAATATATTATGACCGATAGCCATTCCAACCTACACACAAACCTCAAATAGACTTCTAGCAAGTGATGTTCCAAACATGAGCGCTATAAGTCTTGGAAAGATATAATCATATGGCAACCTTCTGTATAAAAACACTTCAGAAACAATGAACACATTCAGGACTGAATACTCAGAGTGGTCGGTTGATTGAACAAACAAATGGCAAGACTGTCTTCTGTTGATTAGTGCACTGCAAACACATCAATTAAAGAATAATTAGAATAATGCCTAATTCAGGATAATGAAATCTATTTTTTCTGATGCAAGGTAGTATAATCTTGTAAAGCACCAAGTGAATTTGGTGATGAAATGTCTTTATAAATTGATCTTAATTTTTAGCCACACTAGGAGCATTCCTCGAAGGATTTCGGTCTGTTTTTTTGGTCCACCACTTTAGTCCAGACTGAAATACATGAACTACTACTGGATGGATTATCATGAAATGTTTCACAGACATTCCTGGTCACAAGACGATGTTATCCACCACAATATGTTCAGTCATAGTCCCCAGAGGATATATCCTTCTTTTAGGGATCCTCTGACTATTCCTCTAGAGCCACTACGAGGTGAATTTTGAAATGTCGTCATTCATGTTCCCTCGCAGCAACTTTCAGCGTCCCTGATGTTAGCATGCCAAGCTAAGCTGGGGAACTTGGTAAATCTCAACAATAATTACTATATAATAGTCTGTATCACATGACTATTTATATGTTTACATACATTCTAACTTCTCATCTCTCTGTTGCCAAATTAATTAATTACTGTCAGTAACTACCCTCCACTAACACAGTGACATCACTTATTGGTTTGCGAACAATCCATGTGCCTTGACTTTTGCATTATGGAAGTTTCCATTTTGGATTTTTGGAGTCAGATCTAACCATATTTGGACAAGAGCATTGGAGCTGGTTGGTGACCTACTAATGCAAGATGGGCTGTGCTTGGTTTTGACTCAGTCCAACAATTTTTTTTTCTTATTTGAGGTGAGAAAACACAGCAACAGAATCTGGACTCATATTGGATCAGCCCTGCCTTATTTGACAGTTTTATCTAAGCTTCGTGATCCTGGTGCATTGCACTGGATGGACTCAGTAAGAATGACCTAATCACAAGGTTATTACTCCTTAAAGCGTATCCCGCTATATGTCTGTTTTACTAAATACATTTCATAATCAACATCATGCTGCATGGAAGAACACACTGAAACTACCAATTGAGACCATAAACTTGTGGGGAAACTGTTTACTGATGTAATAAATCAAGTGAGAAGTGGAGTTATTTTTCCATTACCATTAATACAAACACACTTCCTTTTGCAGCCAGTGGTGTTGGCCCCTGCTGGCCATAAGAAAAAATGCAGTTTTGAGGCACTTCAGCAGTGGCCTCACTTTTCAGACCAGAAGCTCTGTCCACTAATTTTATACTGTCAATGGACTGAACAGATGGCTGGACCTGTTTACTGTTGGTCAGTAGGGTCCTTCATCATCTTTCCTAAAATCCCATTTAATTTATGATTCATTTTTTTTATTTCCACTGATTAAAAAAATGCTTCCATCAACATCCACTAGCTTTGTCTCCTGTTTTTCTCTCTCGTATGTGTGTGTTGGTGTGTGTGTGTACGTTTGAAGGGTGGGTTTACATGCCACTTAGACCGGCAGCCTAGTGACACTCTGAGCCTCTTACACAAGTCCATTAGTGAGCTTGTGCGCACATACACACACAAATATACGGATTAGGTGTCGTCACACCAAAAGGCACCCATCACGGCCGCTGGAATGTGGACAGGGTTTCCTCATATGTGGCGGCTCAAATTAGGAAAGGAAATGAGAAGGGAAGTCAGGTGGGGCTGCGGCTGAAAGGTCAAAGATACGAGAGAAGCCCTCACTAAAAAGACAGCCTCGCGTGCGCGCGCGCACACACACACACACACACCGCAACTGTGCTTCATAAACAAGTATGTGATCTGACCTCAAGCTGGCGGGTCAAATCAAAAAAGGGGTGACGCACAGAGGCAGAAGGTCACGGCTTTAAATCTTATCTTTGGGTCTGTAATCATGGGCGTCAATGATCTCACCGTGTTAATAAACTTAGCAGAGAATAGCCCCCGTCTGAGCTGATAAGGGATTGATTGCAGCTTTTGTCCTGCAGCTCTTTACAATGCTTGATATCTGCTTGTGTATTCAGCAGCAGCTCCTCTTTCCCCACTCTATGTCTTTGACCAAGGTGAAACATGACTTGATGGGATTTTCTGTCTGTCTGTCGTTGGACTGTGAGAGACATCGAGCCGGCCTGTACGTTCGTCTAACCAACATGGATGCCAGCTCTCTGTGGATGAAGAGGCTCAGACTCGGCACAGAGCGGTGGAAGAATACCGCAGCAGCAGGTGGAATTTAGCCTCAAACTCTGTGTCAGATGATAAAGTAAAATCTACACTGCACTTTCCACGCTGCCATCTCTGTGATTTACTGCATTCACCTTTGGGTGCTACAGTCATTCTGTCATCGGCTGAGAACCTGCTCAAGAAATACCTCACGTCGCCCTCTTCTCACAGAAAAATGGCTCTTCTCTGCTCACTCGACTTGTTCTCTCAAACTTGAACTTAAATTTCCTTCATCTAACACTTTGCACACTGTTCATTCACAACTGTTCCCATGGAGATATTTTAGGGCATTTACAGCCGTGACCTTTACCCTCCGTATACTGTTTTACTTGTCATCAAATCTTACTCAGTGTTGCCGTTAGCTTATCAGTGCAACTGAGCTGCATCAGGTCTGAACTCTTTTTGCAGGTCGGTTCATGCAACAGCCAATTAAAATGGTGAAACTGTGTCATGTGACTTTCAGGCATGTACTGGCTGATAATTACTACTACAATCATGTGATTGCATAAACAGTACCAACAGAAGATTAACAGCTTAGCATGAAGAAAAAAGAAAAAAAAAATCTTCATGCTGCATTCAGATGATGGATTATTTAGAGATATTGGTATTTAGTTATTTAGCAGTGAAACACTCTATCAATTTTTGACTCAATTAATCAATTAATAATTAAATCCATTATTTTAATCAAGCAAAACATCCAAACATTCACTGGCGGCGGCTTTTTAAATCTGAAGATTTGATGCTTTGACTGTTTACAGGAACTGATTTAATTAATTTATTAAAGATGTTAATTTGAGAAAGTTTTCTGGTTTTCCTCTGATGTCCTCCGGCTGATTTTATATTTGAGTTGATCATGAGTTTCCTGATGGACCGTAAAGTAAACTTCTGCAAACTATAGCTGCTGTTAGCTAGTTAGCTCTGCTCAGTCAGTGTCGGGGACTAGTTGCTCAAAGCACCAGGACAGTGTTAGTGTTTACTGGTTTGGTACACTGTGAGGAGGTTTTCAGAAGTTTTTAGGCACTGGGGGACTGCTAACAGACAGCTGGAGGCACAGTAAGCAAGTTGAGCAGCTTCTACGGACATAGCTAGTGGTAGAAGTGAAGAGAACGAAGAGGACAAGGGAGGAAGCTAAGAGGAGTCATGAATAGTGATGGGGAGCTGAGCTGTTGCCTAAACCGAAGCTGGGCAAGCGGGCAATGTAACCGGGCTCAGCAATCTCTACTGACATAATGGCAGAGGAGAAGAGAGCAAAGAGGACGTTGATGGAGGAAGTTAAGAAGAGAACAGGAGAGAGTGACCGGACAAGAGTAAATCTGGGACTGACTTTTAGTGGTTGGTGAGAGCTTGGTGAAATAAAAGTCTGAAAGACAGACGCCGAGCTGGGCTGACTGCTGTTGGACTAGTCAGTATTAACTGGCTGCTATGTCTTGTGTTGTTGACCTTGCTTGATGTTTGGCTGTTAGCAAAGTTGTCGATTCTCTAGTTTTAGATCATAAGTAATGTATTAATATGAAATACACATGTACAGCTGTCCATATTGACCACAGTGGGATAACACTCAGAAACTGTGGGGCACTAAATCGCAGCAAATAACAAATCTAACATAATGCTGCTTAAATCAATACCTGAAATAATATTTGCTTCCAGCCAAAGCTGGCTTACCTGGATTCACACAGTAAGTGCTTAAAGCAAAGCTATGGATTTTTTTTTTTTTCTTAAATCTATCTTAATAGAATTTTTATATTGTTTTGCCACGTTTGAGAGAGTTGCTGCTCGCTGTAATCATCTCTTTTGTCCGTACAGGCCCTGAGGTGATCCTTTTCTAATGCAAATTCACTTCTGAAAGATGGGGGACAAAATCCACACAGCTCGTTCTGTGAAAAAACATATTAAGAGAAGAAACCCAAACATATTCTTTCATGTACAGTAGTTTTGATTGTGTATGAACGATGGGTTGAAACAGTGAAGTTTAAAGTTTCACCGTGGTCTGGCTGACCTAAAATGTTTCAGTTTACACATCAATAAGAGATGATGGTTTGGATGAACTGTGATTGACACTGAAGCAGAACAGAGATACTGTAGTGTATGGAAGGCTCCGTGCAGTCTGTCTGTTTTGCCCTGTTTTCTCTGACCTGCTATATAAACAGAATGGTTGTTGGAGGCGAAGCGGGTCCCGGATGCCACGGGGTGGGGGTGGGGGGGGGGGGGTGAAGCTGGGATGCTGCAGCAGTCTGCCGACTCCTGGAGGACAGAGCGAGTCCATCTCATCTCTTAATTACTGTCGTCCCTGAGACCCAGCCGGCTAATAACTGCCCCGCTACTGCAGCGGACCAGAGATTCCTCTGAGCACGAGCAGATGGAGGGAGAGAGAGAAGCTCTCAGCTTCACAGTCAGCCAGAACAGACAGGGCTCAACTAGGCCTTTCTTGACCATCTGGGCTAATATGAAAAGCACGGCACACAGACTCACACACAAACACGCACACACACACACACAAACACGCACACACTTTATTTTTATAATAACACAGGCCATGCTACACCCTGTTCCCAGTCACAGCTGATTTGTAAGAGCATTTGTCATCATCATCACCTCCGAACACCTCCATTACAGACGCCCTTGTCACGGAGCCAGCAGCAACTCGACTGCTACCTGCTAAAGTACAGTACATATGCTGCCGTACGCTCGACAAAACAAGGCCCGGTATTAGTGTTAGGCCTATCGCTGTACTGTGCCATACATGGCTGGCTAGATAAAGTAGCATCCACACTGTAAATAGCATTGCATCACTGTAAATACACACAGCTTTAACCTGGTCAGTGTACGTAACCGCTTCAGTGCTTCCCTCTGTTGGAACATATGGGCTTGATGAGGATCAATGGCAGATATGGGCCAGTATTAGCACAGACCCTAACGCGGCTAATCGCTCTAACTTTCTAAGATGTTCTTCTTTCTGCTGCGGATGAGCACACACCGACACACACACACACACACACACACAAGCTGACCTCAATCCTCCCTCTCTGGGCTTGTGGATCCAAGGGCACAGGTCTTATTTCAAGGCACACTTGATCAAAGTCTAGCCAGCACACACACACACACACACACACACACACACACACACACACACACACACACACACACACACAGCCAAAATAGTGCAGGTTTATAGTCAACTAGTGATCTGTCCCCCCATGTGCCATTGGCAAGATCGAGACAAAAGAAACAGGTTTATGTGAGGAGAGTCTGCAGACAGAGAAATACCGTGCAGAGCAGTGTGAAATACTGCAAGGCTGCTCTGAACGTCTTCATCTCAGTCGCAAGACACACTATGCAGAATGTTTACAATATGTGAACTTGATCCAAACTCTAAGAGGGAACAGCTGTCAGAAAATATGTGACAGTAAAACTGAAGTTTGCCGCTTAAAAATGCAAAGTGAGCACAAACGCCCGAGGCAAAATCAATTAAGGATAATTAATCCTTCCCTTAAAATTGAAGGGGATGTTTTCCCCTGTCTAAACGCACACCCGATCAATTACTGTATATTCAAAGAGGGTCAAACTGCAGGCTTCACTCCCGGAGACTGCAGGTCTGCGAGCCAATAAGAAGAGCTGTACAGTCTCTGGAGGGAAGGTGTGTTACTTTCTTTAAAAAGAAAATTGTTTAACAAGATGTGGAGAGTTCAAGTAGTGTTAAAAGATAGGTCAATCATTTTTAAGTCTAGTTTTTCACACAGAATAAGAGCTGTGGATTTAGTCCCCAACCTACTTACAGTGAAACACATCAGAAATGGATCTTTTAATGGTCAGCATGGACAGGAGGAAGGATGACAGCACATCAAACCTGTTTCAGTGTACATATGGGATACCTGAATATTGTTTTAAAGGTCCAGTGTGTGAGATTTAGAATGATCTATTGGCAGAAATGCAATATAATATTCAGAAAGTTTGTTTTCATTCATGTATAATCACATGAAAATAAGAATTTTGCTCTGGATAGGGCCTTGCACCTTTTTGGGGGGCTTAGTGGCCACTGCAGGTTTACCCATAGTCTCGTAAGGGGAGGGTGAGGCGAAGGCGTATTCAAGTCGGTTGTAATCTGTAACCTCACCGGCTATATGTCACTAAATACACGCTGGACCTTTAAGACAGACTTTCAAAGTTGTGAACCTATTCTCGTTATTTAGTGACATTAGTCAAAGTGTAAGTAACGTTAGCTTGCTTGTCAAATGACATTACTGTTAGTCGAGGTGTTGCAGTGTCTTACATCATGTGTATTCTCACATTTCATTTAAATGACCTTTTGCATGATTTGGTAACATCTAGCGGTGTGGTTGCTGACTGTAACCACCTCATCTCACCCTCTGCTTCCTAATAAGAAAGAGAAACTACAGTTACCAGGAAAGTAATCAAGGCTACTTTATTCCTTAACACTTCACAAATGTTAATATGCTAATGCCAGTATGCTGACGCAAGTCTCTCTAGAACTGGCTGTCTCACACGTTTCTATTTCATCTATTTTTTTTCCCGACAAAGTTATGGTGCTTTTACCTCGACAACTACCATCTTTTATACTTTTATGGCAGCAAAGAAAGGTACCACTCACATTTATTTTCACAGCATGGGGTGTGTTTGTCATAGAATTCACATCACCACCAAAAAAAATAAGCCTCGAAACCATCTTTTCTTATTTCTCTTCGCCCTGAAAATCGAACCAGCCCTGAGTGAATGTGATGGGACCTCCAGGAAGGGTTGAGTGCCTTCTATTATGTTTTTTATGTTTTTTCAACACTCAAGTCTAGACTCAGTGGAAACTGCTACAGCTCATTTACATGCACATGATAATGCTTCCAGCATAAAGGGCAGAATTACAGGTGCGCTCACTTGTATTTTTGGGGGTATGATTTTACCATCAACACACACTCACGCAGCTCTGAATAGACTGATGAGAGTATGACAATGAAAAAACATGCTGCCAGCTGCTGTGCAGCACTGTAAATCTGGCCTGTATCTCTCAGTTATATTGAACCGAGCAGCTGCTGCAGACTGGACAGAACAGAAGCATCACCGGTGACAGAAACTCGATTGTGGCTCACCTCGACCTACCTCACACGCACAAACAATGTCCCGTAAAAAACAACAGCAGCTCAGAGTTAATGCAGATAAGTCCCATTAACCTTTGTGAGCTCACACTCTCTCACCGTCTCTGCCTCTCTTTCTGTATCCCTGGGTCTACACTGTCCTTCACAGTCTTTCCATCTCTCTCATGAATGTTTGATGGTGCTGCCAGCTGCTCACAAAGTCTGAGGGCGGCACGTGTTCTTGCTCACAAACACAGGCCTTGCATTGTGTTTTTCTTCCTTTTTTCTTTTTTTTGCCCTCAGTGGACTGTTGGAAAAACAACATCAGCACGCATGTGTTTGTATGACGGTGAAAAAAAAAAAAGCGCTTTGGTGATAAGGCGGGACAGCGTGAGGCGTGTAATGACAGAGCTATTTTTGATGTATAGGAAAATCATTGTTTTGCATCCAAATGCGGCAAACAACAGCGCCTCAGTCATTTCAATAATCTTTCACAAATGAAGTGTGGGCAACTTTCCCTCCCACACAAATCACCCTGACTATGTTTTTGTGCACAGACATTTCATTTCATACAGCCGTCCTCTTCTATTGTGCGAGACTTCTTTTTTTTTTCCCCCCACAGAGAAGCATCTTTAATCATACATTTTTTGGGCAGCTGTTTGCCAATACCGATCGGTTGAGGATGTTGGGGCGGGTTGGTGGGTGGGTGGTGTTGTTGACACGCACACAAACATTACTAATGTGCGTCAGCGAGCTCGGCTACATTAAAAGACCAAAACATCTCTCTCACTTGTTTTTTTTTTTTTTTTTTCAACCTTGCACAGACTCAGCGAGAGCTTCCACCTATCCTGACACCCTGAGGATTCTCTGAAAGAGCCATATGTCTCCTCTGCGTCGTCACAGCAACAATCTCAGGACCATCATGCACTCCTCTCTTATCATGCAAATGAAGCAGGATCCAGACCAGTGGTCTGCAGACAGTGTGCACGGGAGAGACGCCAAACCACGCAGACCTGCACCCTGACCCTAACTTCTATATTTATTATCATTATGAACACGTGAATTCATCCATAATGGATTGTACACCCACACAAAGCTGCAATATGTTTATATTAGAGCCATTTACTGTACTTTAATACTTATTTTTAAAGGTGCAAGTATAGGCAATATATAAGCCATATTGTGGTTATTTGGGCATCTATGGATGAATATTAGCAAATTTTATGAAATTAGCAATACTTTATCATAGAGTGACAGCTGTTAGTTAGACAGTAAATTCAGGGGAGAGAGAAGAGGATGACATGCATCCAGGTTGCTGCAGTAAGGACTTGATATGTGTTGCACACGTGGAGCTACCGGGGCACCCCAAAACCAGCAATATGACATAATATCAGCTTTCCATCCAAGAACACAGTAACTCTATCCATACATTCATTTTCCATAACCACTTTTTATCAAGGTTACATGGGGCCGAAGCTAATTGTAGCTGGCATTGGGAGAAGGTCCAGGTACACCCTGGACAAGTCACCAGTTCTTTGCAGGGCTTACTTCTAGAGATAAATAATCACTTATACTCACATTCCTCTTTAAATCACATGTTGTTCACATGTTTTTGGACTTGGAGAAAGCCGGGGTACTCCGAAAGAACCCAAGCAGACACGGGGAGAACATGCAAACTCCACACACAAGGGTCCAAGCTGAGGTTTGAACAAGAAACCTTCTTTCTGACAGCGCACCACTATGCCACCCCAACAGAGTGACTTTAATGTAATACATCATTCATTAACCTTTAAACTCAACTTGACTGATACATATATAATCACATCATCTGCATACATTTGAAAGCCTGCACCATGACATGCTTCTGCTGGTTATTTTATACATAAGCTGAAAGGAAATGGGCCAAGAACCCTGAGGAATGTCAATTTTTTTTCCCCTGATAATCTTTCTTTGTTAATAAAAATCCACTGTTCTCAGATGGAAATCATTTTTGTCAATAAAGGCTTTGTTATTCATTTCTACTCTACTCTCAGCGCTCAGCAGGAATATTAAACGCTGGCTTCTGAATAAAAAGACTGAAGCATTAAACCTGTGATTATTCCCGTCCCCTGACTGGCTTTCTTGTCCTCTTTTTGTCCTCATACACTAAGCTGCTTCAGATGTGTAATGTCTAAATACTTAAGAATCTCCAGGTGGAAAAAGTCTCCTCGGTTTTATTTACAAAATGTGTACTGGACACTGACACTGGCTCCCTGATCATTTTCAGAACAGGAAACTGTTATACTCATTCATGAAAGCAAGACAGCAGCAGTTGCCAGTTTGAGGAGAAGTAGGTCTAATACAGTGACCGTTGCAAAAATATGAACTGAATGAACTTATTTTGAAAGGACCAATAAGTCATTTGCAATATATTACTTTTAATGTTTGGTTGTTAGTACAGTTCTCCTCTCTAGTCATCCTCCTCTCCTCCAACACTGTCCAGGCAGACAGAACTGGGTCATAGTGAACCTGAGGCCAGCGGCTCCCATTACTTCACCCTCAGAGTCAGGACCTCAAGGCCTTGAATGGGATTCAAACATCAAACTTTGGCTCAGACCGTTATCTATCACCATCAGCAGAGCTGGTCAGCAGAGCTGCTCCTAACCAACTGAGCAGTTCATATAAATGATGAGTTTTGGACTGGTTCACAGGTCAATAAAACACGTTTCTAACTCTGGTCGAGGGATTGCGTAGCGGCTCAAAATGCTGATTTGAGTTCAGTGTGTTTATGTGGGTCATAGTTGTGCAAAGCATTTGCTCTGGGCTGTAGACGCTCTATTAGTGATGGAGCAAACAGCCAAAACATCCAACACGTTATTCCCTCAAAGCTAGTGTTTTAGGTTAATTATTAAAAAGTAGTTCAACTGCTATCACTATTTTCTCCTCTAACAGAGTAACGCATGGCTGTTCCATTTTCAGTAATCACTGATCCAACAGATACAGTAGGTCAGTACTACAGCTACATTCTTAGAGGCTCATTAACCTCTTAATTGGCCCAATTTCTATTGCAACAATTCATGCAAGCCATTATGAAAAGGTATAGGTAAAGGTATAATGCACACATGAATAAAAATTAAAGCTGCAGGATTTTTTTTTAAATTTAATTTAATAATAATAATAATAATAATAATAATAATGAAAACACAACATATTATCACCTTATAAATTTGTTAACACACCCAGCAGACACAGCAGCATTAGCATTCAGTTTCTGACCACCTGTTCAATATAACTCCTAGATATATAATATAATATGGTCTGGTCTCCACCAACTCCTGAGATAATATGTTTTCTTTCATCTGCTACATTTTTTGGACTAGCTTGTCACTAACTTTGTCTCTATGGAATCACAAGGTATTGGTCAAGTTGTGTATGTGGAGCTGAGCTGTGTCAGCAACTGATGAGGGCTGAATTTGTGGCCTGGAAAAAACACAACAATGAGCTAAAGTAGGCTGAAAACTGAGGGGGAATTGTAAAGTTGGGTGATAATTCAGTGTGGGTTCATCATAGACAATGTAAAATGTGGACAACATATGACAACATGTCCGTGACATCACCCACAGGTTTCTGAAGAGTTGTGAAGCTCAGAGTGTGGTGGCTAATCTAAAAATCAGCAAAGACGTGGGTCATCAGTGGTATGAGTGGTAGCTATTTATTCTCACTGAGTAAAGAACTAACAATGACTATCAATCCCCCAACATGCTTGGCAGTATAGTGCACATGAAATGCAGCGACACATTCATAAGAGGCTTACAGTCAGGAGCTATCTGTAAACAGCAGCCCAACCAAGTGCTTAAAATAAGGTAATTCGCCGTAAAAGTCTCTTAACATTTCCCAATCAGTGAAGTGAGGCCTCACCGTGACACAGCAGGCAAACACACAACTGAAATTAGTCTATTGTGTGAGCTCCACATGGATCATCTAATATCCACAAGACTCCACTTTATTTACAGTGATAAGAATGAGTTTTGCTGTAAAATCCAAGGTAGCACATGTCCATTAACCTCTCAGTCTCCTTTAGGTTATTTGTTTAGAGATTCCGATGTTCAGTTCCCTCCAGCTGTACTGAAAAACATATTTTTAAGTTAGTATCTAGTATCTACAGTGTAGCGCCATTTCCCTTGTGCAGCAAATAGTCATGGCAGACGGAGACTTACTTCAGACAACCTTTCAAATGTCTTTCTCTGATGACACACACACAAGATTTATCCGAAAGGTTGCACAGTGTTTTCAAAACAAAATGTTTTTGACCTTGAGTTGAAAATGGAAACAGGAGAAACTGTGGCTGTTACTGTAATCCTGATCTCACAGAGCTCATACAGTACCTGCAGGGATCGTTCCGAAAGTAACACAACTTGTGTTTTCATAAAGTAAATCTAAGCCTTTTGATTTTACGTTGGCCTACTTGGAGAAGAGATGCGATTTAAAATTAAAAAAAAAGATACACACAGAGTTAAGATGCAATGAAATGACCGATCTATCTTCAATCCGCGAAGCTTTCAAGTCTCACGCTGCACATAATGCACTTTACAATGATCGTGATAAATATGGCAGATTTACCACTTGAAAGTCATTTTTAAAACAATAGATCATTGATTTCAGACTGAGGGAGACAAAAGCAGGCTTACAGACATCAACTGCTGTCTGAAGCTAGAACTGTCAATCGGCTGTAGCTAACTAGCTAATTAAGCAATTGTTAATTTGTTAAACCTCTCAAAAAAATTAAAACGGTACTGATATTGCTAAAGCTAAGCTATAGGCCTTGCATGTAACAGTTTGAGTTTGTTTCTGTGTTCTCTGTTTTATTTTGTTCCTACCTGTCTGTTGTACTTCCTGTCTTGTTTCCCGCCTTTTTTGATTTTGCACTTGCCCCTGATTTGTTTCACCTGTCCATGATTAGTCCTGTTAAGTTCCTGTGCTTCCTTTGTTTCCTTGTCTGTCCGTTATGTGTTTTTGGTGTCTGTGTGTATCTGGCCCTGTTTCTCTGTGTTCTCTGTGCCTGAGGATTATTTGCCTTTTGTTAGTAATTTTGCCTGGACATCCAGCCGCTTTTTCTTTCTGTTCCTGTCTGTTTTTTGTGCCCTTTGGTTGATTTTGTATCCTGCTCCTGCTTTCTTTGTGTTTTATCTCCACCGTATTGGTTATCATTAAAGTTAGCACTTATTTTATTCCCTGCATTCGGGTCAGTTTCTGCACCTCTTCTACTACAGCTAATGAGTCTTATTATTGTATTGTAGGAGAACATAAAAAACATGTAAGACCACAATGTTGATTCCCTGTTTAGCTTACTTCAATACAGGGGTAGCAGAGAGACTTATCTTGGGAACCAGAGGTAGCTAGTTGCTGAAAAGCAAACTTCCCCAATTTCATTAGCAACTAGAACAGAGCTGCGAACATCAGCCTAAATTCCGAGTCATGAACAGAGGTTTTTATTTATGTAAACTGCAAAAATACTAACCTATGTAGTTAGTGTAGTAATGATGTGTTCTTTGGTCCAGGAAGTAACCCTAGTACCATGATAATTAACTAGTGTCGGTAGTAAGCTAGTTAGCTATACATGCAAATATTTCAACGTTCAATTTGCATACTGCCACACTTGCACTTGTTATTTTGAGTGTGCATTCACACTATCATTTATGGCAAAATGCAGTATACTGTAAGTAACACAAAGCTGAGTGTTGAACACTGGACCCTTCTGGCCCTCAGTGGTCGCCATTTTGGCTATGTAGCATAAGGGGAAGGACCACCAGTGAATACCACAATATACAAATGTAAGCTGTACATATGTTTTTGTATTTCAGCGGTCAGAAGAATAAGCGGTGAAACATTCTGGCGAGTGCACAATGGCTGTACTCGAACTGAGGCAACACTACCTTGCTGAAGTTAGCGCACTACGTACAAAGCGTACACAGTGTACTACATGGACGTACTAATGGAAGTATCTGAATTGAGACACAGCTACTTTTTTATTCATTTATTACACTTTCTTTCCTGTGCTTCTGGTTTTGGAAATGCTAAAAAAAAAAAAAAAAAACTCCAAGCTCTTTACTTTTCCTCTTATAGCCCCATAAACATGTCAAGAAATACAAACCTGACAGACCTGCTCTGTCTACAATAGTTACTAAAATAGGGGAGTTGGTGAAGTCATGAGTTTTTACAGTAATGTATGGATCTTCTACCTACCACCATATTCTCTGACCCACTAAAGGAGACTCAACAAGGACACAGAAAGTTAAAGTGGTGGGCAGGAGGATAGAAGGCAAAGGGCCAGACAGGAACGCCAGGTATACACACACACACACACACACACACACACACACACACACACACACACACAAACACACACACACAGAGTTTAGCTGGAAGAGTGTGTCTCCAGGGTCTGCAGGGCTGAGGTAAAGCAAGAGCTTGTTTTCTTCTCTTCTAACCCAACTTCCAACACAGCAGTGCTCCCTGCAGGCTGCAGCCACACCTCAGTGTGAAGGCAAAGACCATAAAAACCACATACCAGCCTCAGAGAGGCCTTCGAGGTCCTGAATACCAAACAAAGCAGAAAGTGAAGCGCACATTTGTTTTGTGTTTTATTTCCCCACCTGAACTATGACTGCTTCAAAGCCAGGCCTTATAAAGGGCATCCATTGTGGGTCGCTGCACTGCCTATTTCCTCCGCTGTGTGAATCTGTGACAGTGTACAGTACCGTAGGACGGGTCAGAGAACAGCTCAACATGTTGACGGGTTCAAATGAGTGGATGCATTAGAGAGTCTGTGCTGAACTCCAGTCAACCTGGGGACTATTGTTGTTTAGTACATCCACCGCTGTACCTCGACAGCCTCTCCAGACAGGCAGCACTGCATGTGATGTGTTGCTACTGTCTGTGATAGATTCATATGGAAAAATAGAGGCTTGCCCTCTGTGGGTGTTACATAACATACAGCCAAAAATTTCCCTCTGAGGATTAGGCTCAATGGATTGATATTCACGGTTTAATGTGGCTGAAAATGGAAGGCTACAAGAGTGGGAGAGACTCATTTTGCTAATCAAAGGGACTTGGAGAGATGTAATATTTTGTGCTTCATGGTCATGCGGCGTGTCATTAGATTACATTTGGTCACACTGCGAACGGCGACGCTGGGGGAGTGCCACAATAACCCTTTTCACAGATGACATGTTGAGTGCAGCTCTTGTGCGTTCGGGTGTGTGCACCCGTGCGTGGATGAAAGTTGGAGTGCTGAGCAGAGCACGAGAGCAAGGGTGGTGCGTGGGAGAGGCTAAACTGACGTGTGTGTGTGTGTGTGTGTGTGTGTGTGTGTGTCTGCAGGCTCTGTGAGACCCCATTGAGCCCTGTGTGTTTCGGAGGGTGGGGTGACTCATCTCACCCTCTAGATCCACTTCTCAAAATACATCTCTTTCTTTTTCCCTTTCTCACCTTTTTTTTACCCCTGTCTGTTCATCTCATCTCATCAGTACACCTCACGTGGCATTACTACACAAACGACTCGAAATCTTTTCACCTGACAATGTTAAAGCAACACTGTGTAACATTTCTGCCTTAAAATAACACGTTTGAAATCATAATACACTGATGTGTAATCAGGTGAATTGTGTCTCTGGGCCCTGTTCTTGCATTATGTAACTTTGTGGTCCGGGTACGATCACCCGTGGACAAGTCACACACCACCAACTATTTCACTGATTTTAGTGAAACTGGATCTTATTTTATGAAGAAAAAGTTTTCTGGTTTTCCCTCTGATGTCCTCCAGCTGCTCTACCTCAACTTTCTGTAAGTTTCCTGATGGACTGTAAAGTAACTGCTGTCAAATGTAGCTGTTGTTAGCTCAGTTTGTTAGCCGAGTTGTCCGGACTGTGCCACAGGTGTTTTAGGACCACTGGGATAGACAAGGTTTTCAGGTCCAGGGCATATGCATATGGGGAACAGAGCCAGTGTCATGCCAGAACCAGAGCTGGGCAAGCAGGCAGTTTAACCAGACTCAGCAGCCTCTATAGACACAATGGCAGAGGCGAAAAGACTGAAGGGGAAGAGAAAAGGAGAGCGTGACGAGGCAAGAATAAATCTGGGACTGACATTTAGTTGTTGGCGAGGATATGGGGGGACTAAATCACAAAAATACCAAACTATTCCAAGTTGTACACAATGTTGGTATAAGTGTGTTTTCACTTTTTGAGGGAGAGTGAGAGAGACAGGCAGACAGACTGACAGACGAGCAGCAGCGAGGGCAGAGAATGGAGCAAACGTTAAGGCTCATTCATCCTGACAGTGTTCATGGCACCAGACAGGGCATCCAAAAGACAGAGGGGGCACCGTCTGCACTCGCTGACCGACATCACCTCCTCTGTGAAGGCGGCAGGGGGCTTAGGAGGCCACTTAGCAGTTCATTCCCAAATATTGGACCCTGCACAAGGACACTCAGAGGACTACTAGTTTATGCAGGCCTGTTAGTCATCTTACCCAATAACTGATGTGAGAACTGGCACTTAAATTCTCTCTGTCTCGTGATAGTGACAGTTATCCAGTATTTCCATTTAGTAACATATGATTGGTCTTTGCATTTTTTAAATCATTCTCTGTTTTCTATCAAAATAACTTGTAAATCAACAACATATGCACTGTCCTCAATATGATTCATTCAGTCCTGTTCTTAAATATGAACTGCAGATGGTGAACTGCAGTCAGAGCATAGTGTCAGTGCATAGGTCTTACTATGTGAAACGTTTCCTATATGAGCCTATATGAGCTCTTTACTTTCCTTCTTAGAGCTCCATAATACGATAGGGGTAGAATGCTGGACAGTATTCATCCTCAATGGACACCATTTTGACTATGTAACGGAAGGGGAAGGAGCACATGCATTAAGAAAATGGCTGCAGAGAAAGCTGCTGGAGCTGAAGCGGTTGCAGTGAATACAGTAATATACAAACGTAACTTGTAAATATGTTTTATATTTCTAGTTTGGCAGTCAAATGTAGGCACTAATGCCCCGTCCAGTAGTCATTTTGTGACGAAGAAAAAGTGGGAAAATGTTGTGATGGTCATTTCTGGTAAGTGCCCAACAGCCGTACTCGAAATGAGACAACACTATACTCTAGTGATGTAATAGTGATAGTAGTAATGATATTAACACACTATGACAGAAAGTACATAATATACACAGTGTACAAATTGAGACATATAACTTGTATTGGACTCTGTTATTTGGTCAGTTGTTTGGTTACGTTAGCAGACTTAGATTTCTAAGCTAACGTTACAAGTGTCCACTCTGTTGACACTGTTGGGAAGCAGAGAAGGCACTTAAACATCACATCTGTTGGATATTCCCAGAAAATTTGTCCCGAATCCTTTAAATATCAGCCCAGCTAAGTTTAACATAGAGACCAGGAGCAAGGGAGCCAGGCTAGTTGTTTCTTTGTGCTAAAGAGTAAGCTAAGCTAACTAGCTGCTGGTGGTAGTTTCATATTTCATGGACAGATGAAAGTGGTATCGACCTGCTCGTAAAATTGTCAAGAAGAAAGCAAATAAGCATGTACCCCAAAATATTGAAATATTCCAATTGTTTGGAGATGTTAGCAGACTGTTTTCAAGCTAACGTTAACATTAGAGAGAACCGCTCAAGAGCGTAAAAAACATCCTTTGGATTTCCCCCTTAAATTACCCCTATCAGTCAACAATAAGATAGTTATGAAAGGGCTTTTAAGTTACATTACAACCCTCATTAGCAATAAAATAATCTCATAAATATGACATAAAATGCTTACACATGGAATATTTTTAATATCTCAATGTGTAATGCAAATTTTTCAGATTGCACATTAATCAAATCAAAAATATGAATCAGTGATAGCTCAAAATATGCAATGCAAAGACAACAAGCCAAACAACCAGTCAGAGCTATTACAAATATGGCTCAGCTATAAATATGCCCACAGATTGGCTTCAGAAAACTGTTGTACACACTCGTCTGATTGACGTCACCTGATCTTTCCTCTTATCATACAGCGTTTCATTAATTACACAGGTGATCATTACATCTCTAATTATAAGGCTTTATGGGACACATGCCTCATTTATTAATTAAAACATGATCACAATCTCAAAAGTCTTTTGTGGCAATTATTTATTTTTTTCTCCATCCTCTGCAGCTAATACCTCTTTATTCATTATTAAAGGATATCTTTGTATCTTGTACAAACAGAACTCATTCCATATGTGATCACATTTGTAATTGCTATATTTTTCATATTTATAACACAGTACTTTCTCTTAGATTTAATATGTTTTCTTGAATTGAGCTATTTTATAATGAGATGCTGCATATGGTTCATCTTGAGTCCACAGAGGCAGTAATTTACTCGCTCCAGATGTCCTTGACACAGCTTGACCCTGCTGAAGCTCTTTTTATTGACCATCATCAAAAAACATCCATACTCCAATCCATGTTACATTCATATAATTGAAATTCAGCCCACTCTGCCTGTCTGAAGACCGCTTCTCTAATATGGCACATCAGCCATCCATCATTGAAGATCAGTGCTGTAGCATACATTCACATATTAGACTGAAATTAAGTTGAAAAACATGGGATGGAATACCGCAGTCATCCATGAGGTTAGACTAAATTAGAAGATCAATATGCTCTCTGTTGAATATAAAGCCAGGGGCAGGAGACAGTTAGCTTAGCTTAGCACAGAGACTGGAATACAATCAAACAAGGACAGCTAGCCAGGCTAACAAAATCCACCTACCATCATCTTAAAAACTCTCTACCTGACCCTTCATCAGTTAGCTGGTCAGCCTTTCATGTATCTTTGTCATGTGTATCATCTACATACAATGAAAATACAGTATAAATGTAACTTTACATACAATACAACATGTTTTTAAAATGTACCAGCCATTATGCGATGATAGTAATGCTTAATAAAACATTTTAATATTGATCAGTATCATTCCAACTCGAAGAGCTACGTTTGAGTTGGCAGGTTGTGTAAAAAATCTCTTCTGCTGCGATGAATCTTCCTCCAGCTTCTCTTCTTTGTGTTTTTATGGAGCTCTTTAATTCACCAATGCACACGTTCAGTACTTACCTTGTGGAAAAGAGCTGCAGGGCATCCAGATCCATTTATTGACAGCTTATTAACATTTACAGCTCTAGACTTACACGCTCAGCAGCTGGAAGGACCTCGGGATGGAATACAATATAAATTTACCAACATGGGTTATTCATTCATGGTTATAAATTAAAGGGCAATTCCAGAAGGTATTCCTTATTTCCTGTTTGACTGGTTTACATCATACTGTAGATAATGTTTTTATGCTTTTATTGTATATATGAAGCTACAGCTAGCAAGAAGGTAGGCTAAGCAAATAAGAGTGTATCCCAAAATATTTGTTGTATTTGTCAAAAGAATTTGTCATTACAATTTTAACATTAATTACTGAGTAATGTATAATGGTCTAAAATTGCAAATCTGATCATTTGCAATGAAGAAATCTGAGAGCTGAAGTTCAAAGCTAACAGCAAATGAAGTGAAAGGAGAGGGAAAATGAATAGATACGAGAGATGAAATATGAAGTGTGAGATTCTCTCCTTTGTCTTTGCCTCAGGCTCTTGGCTGGAAAGGAGAAATGAGTGTGTATAATCAGGGTCTGTGCAACATCCAGTGTGTGTTATTTCTGTTATGTTTAAGTGGTGTACGTGTGTGTGTGTGTGTGTAGTACTGATGAAGCAGATCAAAGTGTCAGGATGACTTGAAATTTAGAGGAGGAAATATGCAGGCATAAGTTTAAAAAAAAAATCCATTTGTTAAATAATGGAGGATAATGGAGGCAAAAAGATGTGTGCTCAAGACAGAATTTTGGGATTCTTGATAGTATTCTTAATTCATTAATATTATTTCAATTTTCTTTTGTTTGTTTTTTAAATGATATTCATCACAATTATAAATTAATATTATAACTATTGTTTGTTACATCATATTTGACTGAACCTTTCTATTCGTCCACACCATCTTTACCTTCCTGCTCTTTTAATGATCTTTATATTTTGTCTAGTAATAAATAAATAAATAACTCTCTTGAATCCACCATGACATGTTAAAATGTGGCTGGGTGGAATTCTTGCTGGAGAGCCAATAGGAAGCCTCGATGCATACTTTCCCCACCTCCTCATTAGCATTATGAGCCTACTAGTACTAGTGTGCACTTTGGGTTTAACTAGTACTACTAGTAGACATATTTAGCATCACCAGTGCTACTATTAAGTTGTCTTTTTTATCTTACTAGTGAGGTCCAGAGGTCTGCTGGTACACCAAATGTTGTACCAGTACTGCCAAATTATGTACTAGAAGAAGAAATGATTGTTGGGACATTCTATAGACATTTTCTATTAAAATGTATGAATAGTGTTGTGTATTTGCCAAAATAAAGAGTTTATATCCTGAAGATGACAAATAATAGATAAACATAATAACTGCTGGAAAAACACAACCTTCAGTAACAAATCAATAATCGCACTGTCAGTGAGACGATGGCAGAAAATGTTTCTTGGTTATGTGAATGCATCAAGATCAACTGTTCAAGAACTGCCTAGAAGTTGTCCACCAGACAAGAAGGCAAGAAATTGCCATCCTGAAGCATCTGCAGTGTCTGGAACTTGTAATACAATCATGAAGTGGAATAGATTTTTCTTTGATATGGATCGAATCTGCCTGAACTTTGAACTCTCTCTTGTCCATTGTCAGAGCTGAGGCTGAGAATTCATCAGCTGGCCACAGCTCAGGCCCTTTCCCACCTGAGCTCTGTGGGACTCTGTGGGTACATGCAGAGCTCAAACCAGACAATGTGATCGCTGTGAACCACCATCGGTATCCACTGATGTGAAGTTGATTGACTTTGACCTGGCATGTCCACGGTCTGATGTTCTGGTGTCTGGTACACTGAACCAGAAGTAATGGTTCACCATCTGTGTTCTCTGGGCCTGATAATCACTGGACTGGTGACAGGGTCCCCCTCTACCCGGGGGACATGGAATATGTGAAACTCAGGGCCAGGCAGCAGAACATGTGCTGGACTGTGGGACAGGTACTGGTTACCATTAGAGAACAGAGAAATGACCTCCAGATTCCAGAGGAGCATGAACATGAGATGGGGTACCATGCTGCGAAGAAAAGATGCATCAGGCTCAGGAACCTTGATGACCACGAGCAGCTGATAGTCACAGGACATCAGAGTGATCAGCACCTGTTGGTGGACCTCATGAAAAACATGCTGCACCTGGATCCTGACCAGCACACTGAACCTCTGGAGGTTCCCCACAGGACGTCACACCACTGCCGACACCGAGAGAGCAGACACTGATCAGGAAGCACCTGAAGACAGTCAGCAGCATCCGTGTTAGGACCATCAGCTGACCACATCATCGCAGAATCAGAAGAACGTCTCCTTAAATGCTGACCTGGAGGAAGACCGGTCTGACACCGACATGGAGAACGACGGCTGGTTATGGAGATTCTCCAGAAGGAAGAGGAACACCATCCAAAACTACTTCACCTGGAACTGATGAGGAGCCATCATCTCTCTCTGTCACATTGTACACTACACATACAATGTGACTCTTTGTCACATTTTGAGAATATAAAATAACAAACCAACTGTAAAAATCCTGTTTATATATATATATATATATATATATATATATATATATATTCAGCTGAATTACTTATTTGTGTCCATCCACAATTCCTCAACTCCTACTTGAGGTCGTCAGAGGGCAAGAAACATAAATTATGTGTCTCAGAATTGAATTAATTTCTATGTATTTCTGTCTCTTTAGCTGCTAAATGCTCCACATAAGACAGCTAGTTGCTAACTTTCTCTGCCTGCACGTAGTGTAGTTAGTTTATATAAGCCTCATACTAAAAATGAGTTACTGTACATGGAAACAATGATGATGAGTTTGAACCAAAACAATGAGCTGCAAGATGCTAAAACGCCCTATGAGTAAGGTGATAATTATTGGTGGGTTTGTCAATGCAACATCATAGAGATGACTGTCAGAAGAAGGGGGTCCTCACATCCTATAAGGGGGAAAAAAAAAAAAAAACATGGGATGACAAAGAGGAAGCGGGAGGGCAGAGCAGAATGTGAAGAGAGTGTTGAGAAATGATGAGCGTACAGAAATAGATGAAGTGTGTGTGTGTGTGTGTGTGTGTGTGTGTGTCGGAGGGGACTCCAGCTGTGTGTTTATCCTGCACCGGGGAAGACTGTGTCAAGCCAGCTGAGATGACAGAGCAGACGAGTCAGCCCGTGACACTCGACACATACGACGGGCCGCCTGAACACACACACACACACACTCAAAGGTGTGTGCCGCTGCTCTTGTGGAGTGTGTGTGTGTGTGTGTGTGTGTGTGCACCATGATTCATGCTGAATAGATGCACCGCAGCAAATCTGTCTCCGTGAGGAGAGGGTGAATATCTGCAAGCAGCCATTTCCACCTCCTGCGTTTGCCTTCTTGTGGTGAAAACGTGGCATTCGGCAAAGTCAGCATCCACCTCATTACACCCATGTGACCTTCTGTGAGACCCCCACGCACGCACACACACACTCAGAATGACTTTACAGCATGTTCTTTGCAGGGTGTTACCTGCGAGCAGCTTGGCGTTACTGTAAACAGACGCTTGCAGAGGTATTAGTAGGTCAGTTAACCTGGAACATCCTGGGCAGCAGATTCCTCAACAGGATCAAGAGGTTATGGTGGGTGGGTGGGGGGGCTGGATAACCCCCCGCTTCCAACCCTGGAGCCACCATCTGGCTGTCTTACATAACTACAGAGCAGACTGTAAAATGGTGCTGTTAGGTTATGCAAACTGGCAGAATGGATTTTTCTAGCTGGTATAAAAGGTTTCTGACCTCTATTTAGAGTGCACACAATGGCATTGTGTGTTAAAAGGATGCAAGTTAGTGGCTGTATGAAAAGAAAACTCAGAAAGCACAACCTTGGTGTTCTCAGCAGGATTTACAGCACTGAATTTAGAACGTGGGCAGCCGGGTCCCAAAGGTATGGATGTTTGTATTCTGGAGGGTTTGGCAATAGAAGCTAAGAGCCTGTGTACTGCAAAGTAAAATTAAAGTGAGACTATGTAACTTTTTAGAGGTGAAATAACTTCCTCTCACAAGTGAAACATAATAAAATAAACAATAAGCTAAGCTGTCCATCTAAGTACAGCCAGACGTTCAGCAGCTACAGTCTAACCTCGGTCTGGTATGACCAGTAGATTATGGTGGCTAACGTTAGCCAGTGTTCACAACTCTAAGTATAAGTTTGTTGACATTCTAACTTTTCTATACTTGTGCTACGTATGTTAGCCGCCGCTGAGAATGTATCAAATAGAGGCAGGGTATGTTTTATTACTTATGCCGACTGTGAGATGATGAGACAGTAACACTCATATCTGTCTGCTAAATATGAAGAGCTAACTGGCAGTTAGCTTAGTTTAGCAAACTGACTAGAAGAGAAGGAGAAGGAGAAGGAGAAGGAAACAGCTAGCCTGGCTCCGTCCAATAAAAACAATCTTCAGCCAACTCTTTAACTCGTCAACATGTTGCAACTTGTTTAATCTGTACAACCAGAAACAATCTGTAGTTTTATAGAATACAAAAATTATTTGCCAGTGGCATCTATAACACTACAAATGCTCTGTCTGTGTATGGATCAAACCAGATATAACGTGCTAATTAATAAAATGTGTGTGTTTACTATGGAAAGAGTGAGCCTTTATGCTAAACTAAGCTAACTTCCTATGGCTGCAACTTCACATTGAGCACATATATCCATATTGGAGTTGTATTAATGGGGCTTGAATGAGCCAGAAGGGTACTAGAGACAACCCCCACCGTAGGAACAGCCTGTTCCTGTACCATTTGGCAAGCGATACAGAAGTATCCACCACTGTACCAGCAGACTACAGAGCAGCTTCTTTGCTGAGGCAAAGACTCCTCACGACACCATAAATAAATAACATGGAACTTTACACTGACATTACATAATACTGTACACACCGGTAGAACCTGTATAGATGTACATGTATAGGGCCCGTGGATATATGTATTTAAATAAGTGTATATTTGTTTAGTTTGATTTGATTCTAGTAAAATTGTAATATTTGTATAGGTTATATGAACTATGTACGTGTGCATGAAGTAGCTGGTATTTTATTGTGAGACCTACGTCACACTATTCCTTTAGATTATTTTGTCATAATAATATTTCAGGTTCAAAATAATCTTTCATGCTCGGCAGTCGTTTGACTTTGTGGCTCACAGTGATCTCTGACAGCAGTTGAAGGACGATGGAGCTCTACGGGTTAAAGCCGTTCTCTGACCTCTTTGTGCACCGCAGCCACCAGGCGTACTCTACCGTTCTGTACAGCTATTACTTAACCTCCTACTCCACTATCATGACTGTGATCCATGACAGCCAGGTGTTCTCCTAAGAGCTCTGGGAAGAGATTAAAGCCTCTCTATCCGTCTCTCAGCCTGCTAAGCACCAGTTCAGCCTCATTCAATGGGGCTGAAACCAAGGCCTCGAATAGAACGGTGACGGACCAATCACAGGCAGGGGAGGGGTGCTTCTGTCCTTCCAATAAAGTCACTGGGAGTATTGCAGTGTGGTTCGAGCACGCCACCTAGTGTTGGTAAAGATCAACGTGTGGGTTCTTCAGGGTGATGTAACCAGGAGCTGCTGCGCATAATGCAGGTTTACTACAACACCGTTGCACTAGAGGTCTGATAATGACAGGACCTGCACAATTCACCAAAATATGAGAGACAGCAAGCTAATCTTCTTTGTATGGCATGTGTTGAAGATGAAGTATAATATGAAACATTAAACAACTCTGAAGTGTCAAACGAGAGCCCGGGCTAGTCCTTCATTTTACAGCAACACAATTAGATAATTAGCATTTTCTGTAATGTTTTCTTTTGTTTGGTTTTTACTACTTTGTGATGTTGAAAACAAGTTTAACTGACATCAGACTGGCTGAGTTCTTTGTATTTTAATATACAAACATTATTGGTGGTTAGTTTATTATTTGATTTAACTCATTTAAAGACAAAATGTGAAAATACTGCTGAGCAGCTGAGTTTCAGTTATTTTATTGTAACTGCACTTCCTTTAAAAGCATATGATGATTGTAACTCTGGTTAAGCCTGATAACAAGTCTAAGACCAGTGAAGTAAGCCTGATCTAACCGGTGAATGCTGCTTTTTGAAACCTGAATTTGGTGGCTCAGAGAACGTGTACTGGTGAGTTTCCTGTGGTTGCAAGGTCCAAGTCAAAGAAGTTTCTGTTAAAGACAAATCAAACGTTACAGACAGAACTTGCCCACAAAAGTTGCTTTAATTGACTGTTAAAAAGAAGTAAGGCTAGAGACGCTGTGGGAGTACAGTATGGTGTGTGTGTGTGTGTGTGCTGCCAACCGGGAAGAGAGACAGTCTCTGCCAAGTTAATGACACATGTATGCAGATGAGAGGTGATGAAGACCTGTGGAGGAGGGCGACACTCTCATGCTGAGGTGGGATGAAGATGACTTCAGTTTGACTTTTTTTTTTTTCCTGATTTTGTCAGGATGTGTGGACACACTGCAGGTCTCTACTTCAAATTGAAACGAAAAAAACAAAAGCAAAGCGCCCCCTCGCTCCTCTCCCCTCAGAGACATAGTGCATAGCTGAGTAAGGTTATCCCCTACAGAACAAATCATATCAATTCATCTGTTGTCAAAACAATAAACCCAAGCCGATTTCAGGTTTCATACATATATAATCATATATACTCATATTCAATGTACAAAGATACATTCTGAATTGCAAAGGCTCAATCATTGTAAATAAATACTGCAATGGCTAAACTGCAATAACGTCGGTCTCCTCTCCTGGAGAGAAGACACTCACACTCTCTCTCTCTCTCACACACACACACACTCATAATGAGGATAGGCTTCCTCTGATACTGTTCAATACAAAGAGGACAAAACAAAGAACATACCAGTGCAGTGTACTGGTACACAGAGGCCAGACGTACAGTCTACACCCAAATGAACATCTAGTGCACTGTACTCAGAGGATACAGTCTGAAAGAAAAGAAAAAGTTCATAAAAATAGACTTAAAATATTTTTGTTGAAATAAGATCAGGAGGGGACGTCAGTGAAAACCTCAAATAAACATTATTTTGTACAAACGGGGGCAGAGCAGTGCTGCGAAACCAAAAATGTCAATGTGCTTCTGACCTCTAAATGTCAAGATAAGGATTAAAGGGTGGTGGTGGTGGTGGTGGGGTTATGTAATGACCAGTGTGGCTACTTGTTTTATCCTCTCATAGTAACACGTCCAGCACACACTCCTCTCTCACACCCTGAAAATAGTTCAATTCAATTTCCTAATATGAAAGTCTAAAAATATATCTTATCTACACACCAGGATTTCGGTTACAAAACTTGCACGTTATCTACAGATTCAAACATGCTGCTCAAAAGGTGCCGTGTTAAGACGAGACACTTGGTATTGGTTCAGCATGTGGCAAACTATCTGTCTGGGAATCCTTTGGTAGCAAACGTTAACATTCTTTCAAGGAAAAATAAATACTCTTGTCACGCTCGGAAAAAGCCTGCGAGTTAGTCTTTTCAACCCTTGATACATAATGCGTGTTTTTAAAGTGTCTACAAGCTGGAGCTGGTGAGCAGACTGAGAGCAGAGGACTCTGCAGCATCATCGTGTAATGTGGGATTAAATATCTTTCACTGCAACCAAAACGAACTCAGAGGAAGGGAGGGTTTACAGTACGCAGCGGTGGATGTAGCAGCAGCTGCTGCCGCTTTTCATTTCATAATTGCAGGTTTTTGTGAATGGAGTTTTGTCAGTGCGTTAGCTCGGCTCCAGTCTGATGTGTTGTCATTGCATTCAAGTCACAGAGGAAGTATCTGATTACCCGACAAAGTCTATATCAGCTCTGAGAGGCTGTAATTAGCTAAATGCTATACTTAGCACACTAATGTGCTAATCTTTAGCACCTTTACCATTATAGTTTAATGTGTTAGCATGTTATTCATCCATCCATTATCTGTAACCGCTTATTCCTCATCAGGGTCACGGTGTGGCTGGAGCCTATCCCTAGCTGACTTTGTGTGAGAGGCGGGGTAGCTACACCCTGGGCAAGCTGCTAGCTGGTGTTAGCATGCTAGCATTTGCTAATTATGGCTGCTTGTGCCAAATTTCATCCAATATTTCTTGAGATATTTCAATCTGGACTAACGTGATGCTAACTTGCTGCTAGTGTGGCTATAAACCCAGGAGGTTGATTCAACAACGCTGAAGGTATTTCCAGAATGAGAAACAGGTTAAAAATCTTGTTTTATCGTGCAGCGGACAGAGTATTTTTCATTCAGATGGTTAAAAGAGTCTTTGAGGATTCTGGGAATTCATTCAGGACAGCAGTAAAAGTTATTTAAACAACCCTCTGGGTTTGTCAGAACATTTCTACGTCTCTAGTTTTCAGAAAATCAGATCACATTGCTCTGTGACTTGAATGTAAGAAGAGAGATAGACTGGGGCTACCACTGTTATACGCTGAACATTAAGATAAATGTGTGGCCACCTCTGCTCAGACAGACACCAACCGGATGAATCTGAAGTATTGCATTTGATCAAGAGACACCTGGCGATTAATTCAATTTGTCTTGCATACAATCAAAAGCCGAGTTCTCTGAGGATGAAAAACATCAAAGTGGGATTGATCAAGATTCGTGATTGGTTCCCACATGATTGCCCCGAGTGTTACATTATTGAAGGGCAGAGGTTTGATTATGTATATGAGTCCAGCATGAGCACACAACAAGTGAACTGAGAGAAGGGAACCTGGAAATGTCAGGAGGAATTCATTGTATTTGCTGAGCAAATCTAACAAACAAAAGTCTTGTTCTGTGTCCAATAACGGCTTGACCTCAAATATTAAAGAGAACGAGGCGCCGTGATAGATCTGAAATAAAAAAAAAAAAAGGAAATAAAAAAGAAGAAATCAGATTTAGAGTAAAAGAACGTGCGCTTTGTGTGAATCTGTCTGCAGTCCTGTTTAGCACTGAGAAGCTCTCAGTCAGTTTTTGCTTGTTTCACTCGTATTGTTCAGGTTCAAGAAAGAAAAAAAAAAAAAAAGGTGCTGATTAAACTGCAGAGGAGAGTCGTCCACCTGAATCCTCCACGGCAGCCAGTCTGAGAGAAAAAAGGCAAAATCAGACCTCAGGAGGTCAGAGTTCAGTCCTCGCTGGCCAGGACCTGCCAGACGATGAGGTGGCTGCGCTCGGCTTTAGCCAGGAAGGGCTGCAGATTCATGGGGGCGTCCTCACCCTCCTGCGCCTCGCTGTCCTCATCACCTAAACACATACACACACACAGTTAGTCTCAAGATCTGCTTTAGTGATCACAATGTCTCCGTGCGGCAAACTCACCCATCCTAAAGTCGATGTAGCCCTCGCCTCCGCTCATCACCAGCACAGACTTGGTTCCTTCCTGAGTTGAGGCATCTGTCGCCTTGTCACCTGCTGCCTCTCCTCCGCACGACGCAGATGGAACTGCGTGACCTGAAAGCACAGAGCCACAAACTGTAAATAACAACAAACAGGTCCAGATTGTGTTTTCCTGGTACAGATCTTCTCATCGGTGGATTGTACTGGCTCGCTGGTTTTTAATCTGCATTCAATAACATGAAAATTAAACAGATCTGTTCACATTTTATACACTTTAGCCACTGCAGCTAAGCTTCCAAAGTTTGTTCAGAAAGCACAATAACTGTGATGCTGTTGATAAATGAGGTGAACGGACGGAGGACAAGCAACTTGTACTGATAACATCCATCAGCCAGCAGCAGCTAATGTGACGGGGAAGCATGGAGGTAAAATCATTCATCTGCTTCGATTGGTGTTGACATGAAGCGACCGCACACTCTGTGTCTCTGTGAGAGAGCCTCGGCACGTCCAACATGTCTGATTTCAGAGTTATGAGATAAAACTGGGATAAATGTGAATAAAAAGGTCAAACATGACGCGGTGCCGCCCGCTTTGTTTACCTGGAACAGCTGTGAAGAACTTGACAGCGTCTCTGTGTCCATGGAAACAGAGCTGAGCGTGAGCCATGGAGCAGTACGGGACGAACGTCCCCGCTGTCACTTTGTCGCCGCTGTCGTCACCGTAGACGCGAACCGCGCTTCCTGGTTGGTTACCTGCTGCCATGGTTACCTTGTTGGCTGCTGATGGGGAGCGTAAGAGAGACAGAATGAGAGGCGGCGGTGATGTGATATGTAAGCGCAATGCCCACTATAGTAACTCACTCTCTGTCAGAGGAATGGAGATGATGACTCCATTTCCTGTGCCGATCCACAGACGATTACACGACACCATGAGAGCCGTGATCCTCACGAACGAGAAGCCCAGTTTCCCCGTCCCTGAGAAGAAGGCAGAGAGAACACAGGGTCAGGTGTCTCGTCTGGGTTTCACGGAGGAGGGCGTCTTGTTCTTAGAAAGTGAACTGACCCAGCATCTTGCTGACGTAGGGCTCGATGTCGACGTCCTGAAGGTGCTGGAAGGTGTGAGCGTGGAACAGCCTGAGGGTGGAGTCCAGCCTGATGGACACCCAGATACCGTCGCCGTCCCAGGCCAGCTGACGTACCTGGCTGTCTTTACGAGGATGGGCATCGAATGACTTCTGCAGAGGAGAGAATATGAAGACAGAAGAGTGCAGGACAGACTTTATTTCATGGCTCAAGAGCAAAGCTGTCACGCTGTCAAGCAAATGTAAAGCCTGAACAAAATCCTCCAAAATTCTTCCTCAAACAAAAGTCAAGAAATCATCCTGAATCTTTTGGTTTCTACTCAGCCTCTCTTTTTTATTCATGAAACTTCAAGCTCTGCTTGCATCATTTCTTTTAAATATAATTCTCTCTGTGACTCCCAAACGTCTATTGACGCAAGTAGATACATGATGCCCACAGGGAAACAGGAAGACAGAACACAGACAGAAAACTTGCTTCTCAATGATTCGTTGGAGGTTGCTGCTTGGTGGAAACATTATGACGACAGATAAAAAACACTCCAGGTCTCCCTCCACAACACCTTTTAATGAGCATGGTGATGTTTGTTTCTGGATCCTAATGGTTTGGATTGTTGTTGAGTTTATTTGGAGTTTACTGGCCATGCTCGTCGAGATGCTACAGTGTTACATGACAGTAGATATTTTAGCCACTTGGTACAGGCAACAACAACAGCAGCACCCTCTGAGCTAGCAACCTACACACTGAAAAGTTATTGTAACCTGGTCTCTAACAGTATGAACATCAACGAGACAAGTTGTGCAACCAAAACAGCTTCCCCTGACACTATTTTGCAAGGGCACCGTTGCTGCATCCTGAGTTTCGCACCTCCAAAGAGGATTGTGATTGATTTACAAACAAACCAGGTGTTTCCTTCCTCGATACCAGAACAATAATGGGTTCAGCCAGACCTTTCTCCAGTGCTGACGGTGCTAAGATGAAGTGTGGAGATGTCTAGCTGTTCGTGACAAACACTACACCTCTGGCTTATTGGCTGGTAGAAGTTGTGTTTTGTGTTGGTGGACCACGTCCCCCCAGTCTGTGTTGATCTATTGCTGCTGTCACATTGGTTATTTTCTATTTGTGTGGAAGCCTTCTCAAAACAAGCATATAACTCTGTCTCTGAGGGAAGACATGACAAAAATATGGGCTCTGTCTCGGGTCTCAGTCAGGTCTGGTTTGAAAGGTCAGGTCCAGGAGTCTAAATGAAAACACTGCTATGCACTGACAGAAGCAGAGTGGTATCACACCTCTATCTTCATGGCTTTGGGCTGCACCACGTAGATCTTGTTCCTGTAGCCGCACCACACCTTGTCGTGCACTACAGTCATGCAGCGGATGGAGTGGTGTTGTCTCCCCAGGTCTAACAGATGGTAGTTGGTCAGGTCCCACTGTCCGTCTGACACAAACACAGGAAGCCAGTGGTGTCACATTCACAGAGAAATGTCTTGTTCATTTGAAAAGAAGAAGAGCTCGTGTCCTCTCACCTACTCCTCTGTGGAAAATAGCTAATGTGCCATCGGAGAGACCGACCAGTACTCGTCCTTTCACATGCCTGAGAGAGAGACAAAGGTTTCTTAGAAACATGTCACGCATTCAAACAAGCAGACACATGATCATCAGTATACTTACACAATGCCGAGCACCGAGTCCTTCAGCTTTATAGAATGGAGACACTTCTTCCACTGAGCCACAGAGGAGTGAACGTACACACTGCGAAGAGAAATCAACCGTCACCTTTGCTGAAGTCTGTCCGCGCACTGAAGTGAGCTGAGCAAATGGAAAAACATTTCAAACTCACCATCCGTTCTGCGCTCCCAGCCACATGGTGGGCAGAACGCTGCTCATCTTCTGAGCCTCCTCTCTCATCAGGTCCTGCTCCTCCTCTGCGGTCGGGTTTGAACTCACGCCGTCTTTCAGCAGGTCGCTCTCCCTGATCGTGTGGTTAGACAAAGACACACAGGAGTTCAAAGACGGATACACAGTTTTAGCCAGACGCACACCCAACCAGCGATGTCGCGTCAAGTTTGTGTTGAAGGTTTAACGCAGTGCAATAATAATTTAGCGTCATGCAAGTATGTACATAAGCTTCATGAGCAAACAGTGAATGCTTTTACAGAGACGTGATGTTGTTGCTCAGTTGGGTCTGTTTATGGTTGCCCTGATAAAATTGTCACTTTTATTGGCGTTGTAATGACGCTGCGTCGGGTAATGGGCCTCCTGATGTTACCTCTGAGAGTAGTTGGCCAGAGCCTCGGCAGTCTGCTGAGCTCCCAGCGGATCAGTGAAGACGTGTTCGGTGTAGGCTCCTCTCAGGCTCTCTCTTTGGTCGGCAGGCCCCGCGCTGGCTTCTGTCGCCTCGGTGGCTTCCTCTGCTGGTCTGGAGTCTGTACAGAGGACCAGCTCTCAGCAAACAACATAGATGTGGAGCTAATATGCAACCCTAACCTCTAACCCTGCTTTATTAGAGACGCTTTGACGCTCTACTTCTCCTCTGATTGGACGTCATACTGTAGCTGTTTCTAACTCTCACACCACCTCTCATGCATAAACCTAACCATCCAGCCAATCAGAAGCAGTCTACTAGGCCTTGAAAACATGATTTTAGTCTAATTTTTGATTCTCACACACAGTGTCCTCTGACCCAAACAACCCACCAACCATATTTGCAAGTTCAAACTTTCTCCTATTGAACACAGTCTTTATATATCAAACATCTCAGAGGAAAACAGTCCTAATTGGTTGGTGCTACTTTTAGGCCTAAAAGTAAAACAACTTTCCTCACTCTCATCTCTGCACAGCATTCTAGACATGTGGCCACATTCACAAAGACGCTGACATGTTCACGGAAGACTACGAGCTTGTCAAAAAACTGTCATCTGACACAATCAACAGTTTCTGAGGGAATAAATCAAACGTCCCACCACTCTGCATGATATCGTAGAAAAATAAGCTGCATTCGTCTAAATTTGGGGTTTATTATTTTAGAATTCAATGATGGGGCGACTTAATAGAAAGCCCACTAACATCAGCAAGAAAAATGGTAAATCCAACGGTAAACATCTCTGACCGGCTTCTCCGTCTTCACTTGCTGTCTGAGGAACAGCTGCTGCTCCCTCGGCTTCGCAGCCGACAACAGTGATGCCTCCCAGCATGCCGTCGCCTCCTGCTGAGCTGCTATTGGTAGATTGTGAGCCGCCATCTCCTGCTGGTTCTGCCTCAGAGTTTGGAGCTACTTCCTCTCCAGCAGGGTAGTCTGTCTCTCTTGCACCTGAATAAAATCACACATATATAAACACAGATAAGATAAGACGCCTCTTTTATCTGCTGCAGTTCTTTGCACACAGATGTTCAGTCATAAAATGTGTTCATCCTCTGACCTGGTACACTGGCGATGCAGAGGACGTGGGAGTTGCACACGAAGAAGCTCTCCAGGATGTTTCCAGGCTGGTTGGCGTCGATGACGACAGCTTTAGTGGTGGACTGGGTGCTGGTGCAGATCCAAACCAGCGACGACAACTCTTCCTGATGCCGCAACTCCTTCTGCTGCTCCTGAGACAAGAAACAAACGACATGGAGCATGAAGCATCGTGGGTATCTGTGTAGCTACAAGTTGATTCCCTGTTGGATGGGATGATGAAACAAGTAGAATCTAGGTGTGTACCTTCAGTTCTTGATCCAGTTTTTCCAGGCTGCTCTGGGATCCTATTTTCTTCTTCGGGCTCTCTGGTCCAGACACGTCACTGTAAAACACACTGGCTCCAACGATGGAGCCTCCGTCTCTGGTTTTCCCTCCGGAGAGGTTCACACCAGCAGCACACCACAGCTGAAGACATATTTTCATATTAGTTAAATAAACTCAGATGATTTTTTTAAGGTGTTAAACATCAACACTCTGGAGGAGATACCTTCATAGAAGCATCTTTCTCATCCACCGGTCTGAGGAAAACTGGAACAGGTAGATTCTTCACTTTACTCTCTGGCTGACCACCATTAGGCTGAAAAATCCCAAGCAGAACCATTAGAGCTTGTTTCTGTTGTAGCTTAGATCACAACACTCCGACCATCAACGGAAGAGAAACAGCTCTTCTCCTTACTTTGTATTTCTTGGGCAGACTCCAGCCGTAAGCTTGCACTCTGCCGTCCTCCTTCTGGACGTGGGCTTTTACCTGCTGGTACTGAGCCCTCTTCTGCTCCCGCCTGGACACCACGTTATCGGCTGCCGATCTGCAGGACAGAATATCATGATATTAAGGTTAGATAGTTGATGAGTACTCTTCTTTTTTATTTGAGTCAAAGTACCAACAGAGATCATCGGTGATTCAGCGTGACGTGTTTTCACTGAGTGACTTACTCCTCATTGAGGAAATCAAACGCTTTGCTCTTGTCACTGGGCAGCTGCTGCAGGGTGCTGCTCCTCTTCTTGACGGACGGCTGAATTTGAGAGGTGGGTGCGTTGTACTTGACGTTCACCGGCGCCTCAGACGCCGGCTTCTTGGCCGCCCCGCCCGACGAGCTGAACAAACGGCTGAAACTGGAGGTGTAAGGGCGGGGAAGTGGGACGGAAAGAGAAAGAGAAAGCACACGGACAAACATATAGAGGGGTGGACACAAGCGGTAGCTCCAGCGGAAGAGGCAGGGTTCAACATTTAAAGGGTAAAATAAAAAAGGTACCTTTCCCATGCCAACACACCATGCCAGCTTTCATACGGGTAGCAATCGGACATTGATGTGCATATTCTCATTAACTTGTCCCTCAAACAGCAGAGCATGACAGCAGCTGTCCTCCCACAATGCTGGAGTGCAGGGTTAATATTGTGCACCGACTAGAACGTTAGTCAACAACACTGAACACAACAGGCCTAAACAACAACACTTTTCATTTCCCTCCTAACTCTACAGGAACACACTGTGTTTATCGCATTATATCTGACACTTTATAGACAGCAGCATGTTTAAAGCAACACTGTGTGAAGTTTCCATCATAAAACAACATTTTAAATCATGTTTCTGTTTTCACTGATTTTGGTGAAACTGGATCATATTTTATGGAGAAAATGTTTTCTGGTTTTCCGGCTAATGTCCTCCGGCTGGCTCCGCCTCGACTCTCTGTGATTTACAGAGTTTCCTGATAGACAGTAAAGTAAACTGCTGTTTTCACCCGGGGGCACAGGTGAATGTGGACAGAGAGTGGAGCCAGTGTTGCGCCAGAACAGGAGCTGGGCAAGCAGGCAATGTAACTGGACTCAGCAGCTTCTATGGACATTATGCCAGAGGCAAAAAGGCCGAAGGGGACGTTAACGGAGCAAGCTAAGAAGAGGAAATGAGAGACTGGCTGAGCAAAAGTATTGGCACCCCTGGAATTTTTCCAGAAAATGCACCATTTCTCCCAGACTTCAGAATTCTCCAGTGCTTTGTCTCCAATAATTTCTGGGTGCTTTTTGAGGTATGTTTCACGTCACTGTCCTGCTGGAACACCCATGACCTCTGACGCAGACCCAGCTTTCTGACACTAGGCCCTACATTACGGGCCAAAATCTTTTGATAGTCTCCAGATTTCATGATTCCTTGCACACAGTCAATGCACCCAGTGCCAGAGGCAGCAAAACAACCCCAAAACATCTTTGAACCTCCACCATGTTTGACTCATTGTTCATTTCTTTGTAGGCCTCATTCCATATTTCTGTAAACAGTAGAATGACGTGCTTTGCTAAAAAGCTCTAGCTTAGTCTCATCTGTCCACAAAACGTTCTCCCAGAAGGATTGAGGCTTACTCAGGTACATTTTTGCAAACTGCAGTCTGGCTTTTTTATGTCTCTGTGTCAGAAGTGGGCAGTTCTCCTGCCATAGCGCTTCATCTCATTTAGATGACGATGGTTGGTTCAAGCTGACACCGTTGCACCCTGAATCAGCAGGTCAGCCTGGATTTGTGTGGAAGTTGACTGAAGTTGTTTATCCACCATTCGAACTATCCTGCATTGCATTCTTTCATCAATTCTTCTCCATGCTTGGTGTGGCACACGACACAAAGATTGAGTCACCTTTAATACACTCTAAGTGGCTTCAGGTTTCATTTCTATATTGCCAGCACCTGTTGCTTGCCATAGGTGAGTTTAAACATAACATGCTTGATATGAAATGATTTACCCACAGTTTTAATAGGGTGCCAATGATTTTGTGATTTTTGAGTTTTGTGTAAAACGATGGAAAATTTGGCTTTTCCTTCTGTTTTTTTGTGTTGTTCCAATGCACTTAAAGGAAATAAACGTGTGTAACAAAACATTTTCAAAAAACAAATTCCAGGGGTGCCAATACTTTCATCCATGACTGTATGTCTTGTGTTGTTGACCTTGCTTGATGTTTGGCTGTTAGCAAAGTTGTTGACTTGCTAAAATGTGACCATAAGTAATGTAATCATAACAAATACACATGTACAGCTGTCCATGTTTACCACAGTGGGATTACACTATGAAATTGGGGATGCTAAATTGCTAAGATATCAATTTCAACACAGTGTTGCTTTAACATGTTTCTAATCAATACTTTTAGCATAGACACTATAAATCTGTAACCTATAGATAAGAAATAGACTCTGTAAGCATATATATGAGCATATTTGCTTTGTTTTGATATATTTCTGCCTTCCTTCCCTCCCATCCCTATAGCAACCCTCACAACACACCTCCTGCACACAGACATCACAACACCAGGCAGAATATAAAAGGGACACACAGAAACAGGGCAGGAGAGATGGTGGATTTATCAGATTTTGCTTCTCTTACAGACACAGTTGTCCCAATCCTGTTGCCAAAAACCTGCCCCACAAAATGTCCTCCTTCAGTCCAAAACCAAACTCATTCCTTATGACACTAAACAAAGGAGAGCCGGGATCAGAGAACAAAGATTTAGATCCTCCGAGAGCAAACAAGTGCTTCTGTCAAGCACCATGTTTTTTTTTAAACTTTAAGTATTAAAAAGACTAGTGTGACAGCAAAGTAGCTCAGATCTGAGATCAGAGCTGCTGCTTCCTGCTGGCTGGCTCTCCTCTGTTCAGAGTCTGTTGTCAAGATGAAAAGCCAAGTCAAGAGAGACACCGTTAACATGTCACCGATTTACCTACATCCTGGAGAAAACAACCGTACAACATGGAATACAAAAGAAGAGCAAAATCAAACGTGTAAATATCGTCACACAGTCATCACACTGTTGATGTCTGAGAGCTGAGGTGAAGAGAAAAGAGGAGCTTACAACTGCCAGAGGCTGGATTTCTTCTTCTCTGGAAGAGCTGGGTTCTCCTTTGAAGCCCTGAGAGAGAGAGAGAGAGAGAGAGAGAGAGAGAGAGAGAGAGACAGAGAGAGAGAGAGAGAGAGAGGGAGAGAGAGAGAG